>CM076582.1:848533698-849067603 GCA_034641835.2 Pinus albicaulis | reverse complement strand
TTTGTGTGTAACTTTTGGAGACAGTACTGAGTACTTGTGAGGAGTATTGTACTGAGATTGTTACATGTTCTCTTCTATTATAATATACAAAATAGCTGGGGGTTTTCAGCTATAAGCTTTCCCTATTACATATTGTGTTTATGTGCGCATGCGACTGTTTCTATTTCCGCAAATTGATGATCAATTGTAGAAGAGGTTATGTGTTATGCATGAATTCGAATTAATGTGTGACCAGGATAATCTCAGTGGATAAATCTTCATTATTCAGCAAATTTCTACATGGTATCGGAGCGAATTGATCATCGGGATCTATTGCAGTGATTACAATATTATTTCGGTAGACAGAGTCTGTAACGGGCCAGGTAGCCTCTGGATCCATCCTTTCTCTGAAAGGTGATATATCCAGTAAATTCCCTTACAGTCGATCTTTGTGCTAGAAATAATTTTTTCTCACAGATCCAGATGCAGTTGAGTTTTTGAGTTTTGGAATTCGAATTTTGCAGCAGTTTGTTTTCTTGGTGCCGGAGTTGAAAATGTCTTTCAACGGTTTGCGACTCGAATATGCTCTTGAAGGCAGTTCGAATTATGTTGCATGGAAGGATCGCATGGAGGCAGTATTAGAAGATAATGGACTAAAGGAGTTCGTGGATACGGATGTCCAAAGGCCCACTGATCCTGCTGAAGTCGAAGCATGGCAAAAGAAGATGGCGAAATGTCGAAGGATCCTGTTGGAGGGCGTCAAGGATCATATTGTATCCAGCCTGCATGGAAAGGCTACTCCATATTTAATGTGGAAAGCTTTGACGGATCTATTCCAGAAGAAGAGCGACCAAAGGAAGTCAACGAAGGATGTTTGCTCGTGAACACAAGATGGAGAAAGGCGGCGCCAATGCTCTCACGGGGTTCACTCAATGCAGAGATGGCTGGGAAGTGTGGGTGACTGTAGAAGAAGAGGACATGTAGACCTGGACTCCCGCTCTCCTTGGTCTTCCGAAGGTCGCATTCTCATCGTGGACTATGTCAATGGCTCTGGGAGAGAAGGCTGGGATGGAGCGACGGCGGATCTCATGCAAGAGGAGATAAGGACAGCAACTGGGGATCTAGATCTGCATCAAAGGCATTCATGAAGAAAATTGTGTTGGCCGCCAAAGAAAATATAAGAGAAAGAAGGTTTCTTGGCCTGGGTGCGAAAGGCAAGAAGCAAGACATGCCTAAGGTGAAGTGTTTTCACTGTCACAGAGGTAGATGACACTATGCCACAAATTTGTCCATGAAGAAAATAAGAAGGCTGATCTCGTAGTAGGAGAGGCATTGATTTCGTCTAATCTAGATTTTTCACTGATCGCATGCTTGGTTTCAAGTGTGGCGGGACCAGTTTGGTTCTTGGACAATGGTGCGTCATTTCACATGACCGGAGATCGAGATCTGTTTTCAGATCTGGAGGAAAAAGATCTTGGAGTGCACATCGAGATGGGCGATGATGGTAGATACAGTGCGACCGGTATCGGTACCATTTCCTTTGAGAGGGAGTCTGGTAAACCCTTCGTATTGAAGGAAGTATTGCATGTTCCAAGATTGATGAAGAATCTGATCTCTGTGGTGATGTTGGAAGACAAGGGGTATGATGTGGTCTTCAGCGAGGGAAAGGCTTTCCTGCGCAGTAAGACAACTGGAGAAACCCGGAAGATAGGGGTTCGAGTCAAGAACCTTTATCAGTTGCAAGTAGATGGCTGCGCAGCAATGGCATGCAAGGCGGGAGGAGTGGTGAGCCGGGATGATGGCGAGCTGTGGCACCGGATATTGGGCCACCTTCACCATGGAGCTTTGAAGATACTGCAGCAGATTTCTACTGGGCTTCCTAAGGGCACTCTTGCACAGTCAGATCAGTGCAAGGGGTGTACCTTGGGAAAATTTATGAAAGCCACCTTTCACAAGAAGGATAGTTGCCAATGAGGCGATCCTCGAGAGAGTTCAGCGTATCGTGTGTCCTTTCCGTAGCCACAAAGCACAAGTACTATGCATCTTGTTGATGATTTCTCTCGAAGTGTTGAGACTTCTTCCTTGTATGAAGAGTGACATTTTCAAAGTTCTCCAGAATCTGCTGCCGCCGTTGAGAAGGAATCTGAAGTATGTGAAGGCTTTAGATATAATGGTAGACCATCTCTACCGAATTCAAATACTTTAACGCTAGGGTGATCTGGAGAGAGCCCATCACCTACAACCTTCCTAATGGGTAATGAAATGAAGAACAACGATCGTAAAACTGACCGCAGATGCATGACGGTATCACCCCTTCACTTGTGGGCTAAGGCATGCAATACAACAGTGTATGTGCATAACCGTTGTCCTCACAAGGTTCTTGGCATGAGTACACCAGAGGAGGCTTATTCTGGCAAGAGGCCTGATATTTCCCATTTGCGGATTTTCGGATCTCCTGTCTACATGCATGTGACGAAGGATGCAAGGAGGAAGCTGGATCCAACTGCTGAAGTTGGAATATTTGTGGGGTACACCGATACACCTCACAACTATCGGGTGTATGTGCCAGACAGTCGCAAGACTGTTGTGCGACGGGATATAAAATTTCAGGAGGAGAAAGCCATGCAGTGTTCGCTTGAGAGGGAGCTACACTTGCATGCAGATGAGGAGCCGTTAGTTCCTAAGGAGGAGCTTCCGGATGTGGATCAGCCACAAGAGGAGGTTCAGGAGGTGGAAGAAACCACCCAGGCAGCGCCAACCATCAGAGGGCGCATGCGCACTACAGAAGCTGAGCGCCTGGCTCGGGATGCACAGAAGGTTGTAGGACCACCTACAGCACAGCGCAGACAGAGACAGTCACCGGATCGGTACACTGGATACATGGCTCTTATGAGTCAATGTGTTGTGACAGAGCCATCCTCTTTTGAGGAAGCTGTGGAGGAACCCGCATGGGTTGATGCCATGATCTAAGAATATGATTCGATCATCAGGAACAGTGCATGGGAGATTGTCCCAAGACCGGTTGGGAAATCAGTTGTAGGTTCGCGATGGATCTACAAGGTGAAGCAGGCGGCTGAGGGGAGTGTGGAGAAGTACAAGGCGAGATTTGTCGCCCGTGGCTTCTCACAGATCGAGGGGATTGACTATGAGGAGACTTTTGCACCTGTCGCAAGGTACTCTTCCATACGGACGATCCTTGCTCTCTCAGCGCAGATGGGGTGGCACATTCATCCGATGGATGTGAAGACTGCGTTCCTCAATGCAGTTATTGAGGAAGAGGTGTACATAGAGTAGCTTCAAGGTTTCAGATCTCTGTGCAGCTGGAGTCGCATGCTTCCGACTCAAGAGCACCGCACGGCTAAAGCAAGCACCTGTGCTCGGGCATGCCACCTGACATCAGTTATTTCAACGGCTTGATCTCCAAGCAGTGAGGCAGATCCCAACTGCACTGGGGACATGGGTGGAGGGGAAGTTTCTAATCACACTGTATGCATTGATCCTGATTTTGACAAGTGATGAGTTATTGATATTTCTCATGTGGTGGAGACCTTACAGAGAGGCTCTAGACAGTGACTCTAGCTCCTTCTCCATTATTTCCTGGGATTGGAGATTTGGCAATGCAGTGGAGAACTGTTTGTTTCTCAGGGCAAGTATGCCCGGGAGATTCTGGAGAGGTTCAAAATGCAAGGCTACAAGCCTGTTGACACTCCTCTTCCTGGTGGTTGGAGGAAGGAGGATGCTACTTCAGCGGAGGTAGTGGATGCCACTGTCTATCGACAGTTGGTGGGGTCACTTATGTATCTAGTCAATACACGACCCGATATATGCTATGCTATTAACCAGATTTCGCAAGCTATGGTTAAGCCTACCAAGCTCTTTTGGAAGGCAGGCAAGCATGTATTGCGCTATCTTAGTGGCAGATCGGGATATGGTCTATGGTACAGACAGGAGGATGGAGAATGATTTTACCATCGTATGCAGACAAGGTGGTTTCCAACCAATCAGAGGCTATTTGGATGAGGAAGATCCTCGTTGGATTGTTCGGGTTGCATTTGGAGCCTACAGTGATTTATTGTGATAACCAGAGTTGCATTAAACTCTCGGTTAATCCAGTATTTCATGATAGATCCAAACACATCGACATCAGGTACCATCATATCAGAGATTTTGTTCAGCGGAGAATCATGTTACTTTCATATGTTCCCACGGAGGATCAGGATGCTGACATCTTGACGAAGGCGCTCACCAGAAGCAAGTTCGAATTCCACAGAGGCGTGATAGGTTACGTATAATCCCCTCATATCTTGTTGAGAGGCAAGAAAATGCAGAAACATGATGGAGCTTAGTGAAATGAAGTCGCCTTCACTAAGTGGGCTCGCAGGCAAATTCTGGCGCAAAGTCTATTTTTAGACTATGTCTATTTTTAGATATATGGAGCATGGTCCAGGGGTTGCAGTATGTTATTCTTGGAGTATTGGTCATGTTGGTAAAAATAGATGGACCTCTATTTTTGGACCTATAGGTCGAAGTCTATTTTTAGACTGCCTATCCTAAAAATAGGGAAGTCAAATATTATTTACCCTTAACAATATTTGGACTCTAAACTTCAGTTTATTCTCTTGGAGCACTTCAGTTGGAGCTACGGATGTGGCCCATGCATCTGGAAGAAGGAATTACGCTATTCCTTGGGGTTTGGTGAGCTCATGCATGGTTGACTTCAGTTAGGACTTCAGTGGCAGAAGTTTGGTGGAGTTGATGAGACAGTTGGTGGAGTTGTGTTCGGTTTAACTTAGTTGAACCAGTTGTGATTAGTTTAACTAGCTAATCAACTAGTAATGAGTGGAGTGAATTAAATATTATTTAATTCACTAATTATTAACTCATTATTCAACTCAAGAACACATCAGTTCACTACAGTGCATGGACAGTTCAGTGGAGACCAGTGGAAGAGGTAGATGAAAGTGTGAGTTTGCTATTAGTTGCGACAGCAGTTGTGCATGAGATTTGCACAAGCATTGGAGGAGATTGCCAATGATGATTGCATGGGCTGAGCTAGTGAGATTCAAACTTAGAGTCTCTCATTAGACCAGCCCTACTGCTTAACAGAGGTGCACAGGATGAGTTTTGAACCTGTGACTTGTTCAAAACTGAGCTAGTTTGTGTGTAACTTTTGGAGACAGTACTGAGTACTTGTGAGGAGTATTGTACCGAGATTGTTACATGTTCTCTTCTATTATAATATAAAAAATAGCTGGGGGTTTTCAGCTATAAGCTTTCCCCATTACATATTGTGTTTATGTGCGCATGCGACTGTTTCTATTTCCGCATATTGATGATCAATTGTAGAAGAGGTTATGTGTTATGCATGAATTCGAATTAGTGTGTGACCAGGATAATCTCGGTGGATAAATCTTCATTATTTAGCAAATTTCTACGATTGTCTCTAGAAGCCACATGAGTTTTTAATTCTTCTTCTCTACTCTCAAGAAAAAAATAATTTTTGCACACATCGCTAATAATTTTTCCCAACAAATTATAAAAATTTCCAATCCAAACTCCCCTCAACAATACCATTTCTTCTCAAACCATCCTGCAAGTATATTTTTCAAAAAAAAATCTTACACTTGCATTGCTCATATGGCTTATAGAAATCAACTTTATAGCTAATATTTGGTTGTGTAGAACACGAGGGAACATTATGATAACTCCACCTATGAGCTTCAACTTGAATTTACCTCATCCTATGATTTGGTGGTCAAGTCATCTCCTACAAAAAAATCACCTCCATTGAATCTTTCATACTTGTAAAACCACTCACTATAAGGATTCATATGAAAGGATGTTCCTAAGTCAGCTAGCCACGCCTCACGATATTATTTTGTACTTGAAGAAGTTGAGTACACATCCTCTCCTTCATATGAGGAGGTTTTTTCTTCTGTAGAGGGAGCATTGTCAAATCCCTTCCTTCTCTTAGGAATTTTAGATTTGCAATATTTCTTCTAATTCTTTTCCTTTTAATACAAATTGGTATACTATTCTATTTACATCCTTATTGGTGTAATATCTTGATCCATGATGGTCCATTAATATTTTTCCACCAAAAAATATTCCATTTTGAGTTAAAAAGCGTGAAGCTTTTCCCATTGAATTTCTTGATCTTTGTCTTTGAACTGCTCGCCATTTCCTTTCACCACAAGAATCAATTATGCAGATCTTCCATCGTAACAAGATCTACCACAGGGCTGAGCCAAAACCTTTATCCAAATAGGTGTCCCATTTAAGCTAAAACCTCTTTGATACCAAATGTAGGTTTTAACCCTACACAAACAATTCCTGTAAATAGATTCTGAATATAAACATAAAATATTCAATACCACACACATACACAATTTTCATATAGATTTTATCATAGAAACCTAAAACTGGGAAATCCATACTAATGTTTCTATATATTTCAATAATTATATAACCACTATACAATTCCATCTTAAAATAGAGATTCCTTCTAGGGAAAAAAAAAACTAAAATAACTTCTACTATTAGATATGCAACCTAATGAAGATGTAATATTCCAAAATAGGAAAAGCAACAATATTCAACATAAAAATGGAAAAATAGCAGTGAATCTCAATACACCAATATATGAGACTAATGTAGATCCATCTTATTAAACATATCAGCCAAAATGACCATAAAATCTTGAGGATCAAGTCACTCAAGCAATGTAACACAAGCCTCCAATGAGTAGATAGACAAATACATGAAGAATGGCTGCTATAAAAAATGTCAGAAGATCAATACAACGCAGTCCTAGGGGACATAGCTGCAGCTGGAAACATAAAATAATATATATCAACTGATATATGTCTTAAGAGATGCTATAAATAAGGATCTATGCCCTCATACACTTTTCCAAGACAACCTAGAAAGGGTTTCCGGAAATACACAAAATAAAAATTGTGAATTAAAGGCCTAGGGCTAAAGATTCACTGCAACTAAATAGTTGGAAATAGGTAGCTGAACTGATGTAGGAAATAATTAAGCCTCCTCCCAATAGATTCTCCAAGTGAAAGGTTGATCCCTTCACTCCTGAAATGATGTACTGAAACCACCCCTGCAACTACCCTCTGAAATTACGCAGTCTATGAGGGAAAATGCGTTGTAGGAGATGGTAATAGCTTGGCATGGTGCCAAATGGTGAAATAATTACCAAGGACCTCCCTTGCTAGCCTCTTGATGGAAAGAATGCTTCCTCCACTGAAAACAAGCTCAGAAAATGGCCCTGTAAACCCTTCACTTCTTCTACCCTGCAACACAACACAACCCTAGAAGAAACTGTGCTATAGAAGAAGTATGAAGCTTGGCCTGATGCCGTAATGTAGAAATGAAGCTCAATAAAATATCCTGAGTGGGCACTCAATATCCCCCGAGGATGAGGGTGGGACTCCCACTCGGGAACAACCTTGTGATGAACAACACAACAGTCTTCGCTAAATAGCTGAAGAGTGCAAGAAGTCACACATACCAAAAACATAATAATAATCAACATGGCTTATATGGCTGCCTTCCCCTTCCTTATATGCATTTTGAACCTTCTCACCTTGGGCCCCACTCATTAAAGCCACTTCTCTCATATAGACTTCCTCCCATTCATACTGTGTTGTATCTTATTAACTATCCACTCCCTCCATACCAGCGCCATTGATTTGGTCAAACTTGACCCCGTCCACATGATTCAACCTCTATTCACACATGAGCATGTTTTATCCAGCTACTAAGATGCTCCTTATTCACATTAGGAGTGATTTTATTCCTACTAAGGAGATTTACGGGTCTCCTTACCCTATTATTCTTCTATCTAAGTAGAAAAACCAAAATTTAATATTCCAACTAGCTAAAAGCTAATTTGGAATATTACAGTCCTCCCCTCCCAAACGTTGCTTGTCCTCAAGCAACTGTAAAGGTGAGTGCTGCAAAAATTCTCCTCCCTTCCTTGTGACACCTCCCAATGATGAGCTCTCCTCATGAACCAAGTGTCCCCCAATCAATCCATCTCTGAAATGATCCTCCAAAGTGCTCATGAGATGCTCATCCCAAGTGCTCAAGTTAACCAAATGGCTCACCTCATAAGGAAACAAGAGGTCTAATGTAGCAACCATATACTGCACAATGTCCCCCTTGAATTACGAGGGATGAGAAGTGTGGGGAATCTCATTCCCAATGGGAAAATCCAGTCCATGTGCCATCCCCCCAATCATGCCAACAATAATGATAAGAACATCATCAACATATGGGATCAATATCAAGGACACACTAGCTACCATATAAAATACCAGAGGAGCATAATAGTCCCTTAAGTGGAACCAATGTAGTATTACTCCTGACTCCCTCAAAATATGACATGATGAGTGGCTTCCCAACCACTTTCTTTCTTCCCCAATCCTCTCACATGCTTGGAGAAGGTGAATAATGTGTGGTTCCAACTGAGTACACCCTGAGTAAGATATAATCTCCCTAAAATATCCTAGGGAGTGGCCATCCACATCACTGCTTATGGCCCCAAATGGACCAAGAAGTCTATAGGAAAGAGTGCCCCCTTTTGGAGCAATGAACTGTACATGGATGGTAAGGAAATAAAAATACACAGTTAATGGATCATTATGCACAAAAACACAATCCTTACCATGTACCTTGAGAAAGCTGGTGAAGTGGCTCATAGATGGGCCTCCCATCATTCCCAATGGGAAATAAAGTGGTTGTAATAACTATGCCAAGGAGTTATGTATCTCCCTAATCTCCAAATAACCCATGCATCTCCTGATATGCTAGTAAATATCCTCCTTGAAGTCTTCCCAAGTGAATCCATCCATGATAGTATGATATGCCCTCATGAAATCAGTGTGGCTGGAGAGAAAAACCTTATATGCTACATGTAGAAGCTTCTCCTTGAGATTTGAGGCTCTAGTCAAGAAGATCCTACTCTGATAATATATGACCCCATCTCTCACTGCATATATCCCATCTAATAACTAACCATCAAGTATCTTGCATGAGAAGAGATCCTCAGAGTGTTCCACTAACAGTTGGGATCTACAATAAGGATCTATACTCAATAATGACAGTGCTTCTAGTCTGCAATGTAAATCACCTGTCCTGTTTCTGCCCTCTCCTTTGACATATCCTATGCCAAAGTCATACGTCGAGATGTTTCTATCTTGCCTCTGCTGCCCCTCCTGTAGCTGCTCCTGCTCAAGTAAAGGTTGAAGCTTTTGGAGGTTAGCCTTCCATGGAAAGCTATCACCCATCCAAAACCTTCTAAGTTTAGCAAATGTATGCATGAGTGGCCACAATCCTCTACCATATGTGGAAGATTCCTCCCTATGTGGAAGTATCTTCTAGTTCTCCAAATCCATGGAGTGGTCTCCTTGCACCATCATGGTGCCATCATCAATCCCTGAAACATCTTCTCTCAGCACAATATTTTTGGTGAGAGTTGGTAATACTGATATTGGGAGAATGTCTCCCTCCTCCTTGAGCTTAACCAAGACTCTCTGCGTTGTGCCAAGTCCTCCCAAGGTCCTCACCCCTCCTGGATCTATGAGGGGTGCAACATGTAGTGAGATATCTCCCATCAACTCCTGGTCCGTAGGTCTCCCTTGTGGAATGCCTCTAAATAGTAATGTGTCATGGGCCAAGGTCATCTGCATAACTGATTAGATTTTTAGGTCCTTGCTTCCACTACGCAAATCCAACTATGTTTTCTATGTGGAAAATGTCTGAGAGGGATAAGTGTGCATGCCCCTAATCACTTGATGCTTACCACTCCTTTTGATTGTCCACTCCATCTGTAATGATGCAGGGGAATTAGGCTAAAAAAAATTCCATGCATTTTTGTTAGACTTAGGGGTTTTCAGTTTTGAAGAGAGTTAGAATTTATGTAATGAATTTAGTGGGTTCTAATTAGTTTTAATTAAATGTGGAGAGAATTGTAACTGCTCTCGAATGATTAGTTGGGCATATGAAGAGATTAGAGATTCGAAAAGCTTGCAGAATAGGAATGAGTTGGAATCAGTTTCCACAAATTTAGGGATTTAGTCTAGATTTAGGATTTGGGAATTTTAAGAGTTTTGGGAGCTGAATCTATTCACCAATAAATTTGTATAAATGTAAGCCTACGGGCATATAGCTGTTCAGATTTGTGCAGAGTAGTGAGGATAGAAAGGGCCATTGATTGAAGATCAGGCCAATAACAATTGTAATTTGGTTCAAATGTATATATGAAGAATATGTTTACTGAGATATATGTGCATCAATTTATTGAACTCTGTGATAGGGTTTTAGACGATGTTCTGCTTTTAAATGAGAAATCGATATAATTGTTGTAGACAGGTCTGAATTGGAATGAATAAATATATGTATGCATCTGGAAAGATTGAGTAAATGTGAAATTGACTAAGTTAAATGAACGATCATTGAAAGGATCGTTGATGTAAGAGAGAGACCGAATTTAAATTTCAGAAAGTGATACCATGAGGTCGAATTCGATTTGGGATTTTTGAATTCTATTATGTAGAATCTGTAGAGTGAAACCTGAATTGAAGAATGTTGTGGAATATTGGTTGGACGCATTACTAAGTACGCGGAGGTGTCACATTGGAAGGTAATAGTGAAATTGAACTAGTCTATTGGATGAATGCACAGAGAGAGAAGTAGCAAGGGTTGTTCGGACCTTGAAACAAAGCAACATGAAACGATATTCATCAAAATGTAGTAAAGATCAGAATGGAACCTTTCATTGATATTGGGTTTAATTGAAATTTCCACGTGGATAGAATGTCAGCGGAAAGTGTTGAACGCATTCAAACTCTATTTGAAGTGGAGCAGTTTTAAACCAAGAAACCAGCAGTCTCGCATTCCTCAAAAATGGTAAGCGGAATCTGAAAAAAAAATGCGATAACATTCGTCTGTTGACATGTAGCAAAGCTGGAATTGGAAAACCATTTATTTCGCATAATTTCTGGTTGTTAAACTCATGGTTCAGAGAATTGCGATATACGTTTGATCATTAGCAATTGAAGTATGATGGCGTTCACATCGTGAAGATGCGTGAAGGTTTAGGTAAGGTCAGTTTTGAATTGTGTTAATAATTATTGTGGGGCCGAATCTAATATTCATGTTTTAACCTTTTCACTGAAGGTCAGCATATATGCGGATTGGTGAGTTATGTGGAATGAAATGCTATGGACGATAACATTATTTTGTTGAAGAAGTAATGTTTTAATCGCATGATGGTGACGAAAATTACAGCTTAAATGAATTCAAATGATGATATATGCGATTGGTAAATTAAATCTTGTTTGAAGGTTATGAATATGTGGTAAAAGGAAAGTATTGCCATATATAGATATAAGTGTGTGGGGGCTATATTATATAATGGGATTTATGATAAAGTTCATTCGAACGCCATGTGGTAAGAATCTGAAATTGAAGTTGTAATGCTGGGTTTTAAACCATTGAGTTTTAAGGCAAAATCGAATGTTATTCGATTTAAGTAGAGAGGATTTATTAGTATGGTTTTGTAATCATACATTAAACATGAAGAAATATTCACGGTGGAGATTAAATGAAAGAAACCTTGAATATGAAGGTTGTTGGGGTTTTTAATGAAAATTGAATGTTGAGAAGGGAGTTTTAAATATGGTTTTTAATCAAAGGCCAACAAAAAAATAGAGCTTCCATATATAGAAGAATTGAAATCTGGGTTGTGTGGGTTTTTTATAACCATAAGAATTTTATTCTAATATCTCAAATCTCAGATTTGAGATATAGAGGCATCTGCCTATATTATTTAAGATTGCCCAGATTTTGAAATTGAAGACCATTTTGGGGTTTAAATGGAAATAAATGTTTATACATAGCTTTGAGAGTGTTAATGTGGGTTTGGCAGGGTAGCCTGCCATCAAGTGGTATTGGAGCCAGGTTAGCTCTTTTTGAAGGTTCAAGTTTTGTTAATTGAATGCATGTATGCTGAAGTAAGATCAGATTTTGAAGCTGATATTAAATTGTACAGAGATGCAGTGAAGGTGAGAGGAATAGCAAGATCACATAGGGATCTTGGAAGGTGAGTTGATGAGCATTATTTAACTCTGGTTTGAAGTATTGTTTGCAGAATTCAAATTGCAGGCAATTGAAGAAATCTCAGCAAAAGCAGATCACAACTTTGAAAGCAGTGATGAAGGAGTCCAGGAAGGGATTATGAGTGGAAGGAGAATGTGGCAGGACTTGAAGAGATTCTACAGAGGTTGAATGAGTTCTAAAATTTGCAGGGTGAAGCCTAGAGAGATCATAAGAGAGTGCTTAGAAGGTTCCAGCGGATAGGGGACCAGTACTCACCAAAAGACTAGATCCAGAGGAAAGGATTGGTGAGGTAAGTGGCAATAGGGGAGCTCGTTGTTGCAGAGGCTTGGTGCAACTTGTGAGTGAGGAAATCATGGAGGAGAAGATGACTTCCAAAATTCATAGAAGAGATAGCAGAGGTTTCGAGAGAGGCCACAACAGAAAAGAGGCAGAAGATGCTAGGAAAAATGGCATGAGGAGGAAATTGACTGATGCAGAATATTGGAAAGAGGTAGCTGAGATCAGAGAACAGTTTAATAAACTAAAGATGATGATAGAGGAAATCAAGAGAGTTGGTTGGCTCATGAAGAAGAGAGTAAATTGGCCAAGGCTACAACAGAGAAGAGAACAGCAAGAGAACATGCAGTTTGCAGAGAAGCTGAGAAAGCTTGAACAGAGGATGGATGCACAGTTGGGATGTGAAGAACTTAGAGTAGCTGAGTTGAAAATGGAAGGTTTCGTGTGTGAAGTAGAACATAGTGAAGCCATTGGTGCGGGTGAAGAATGGAGATCCACAAAAGATCCTGTGAATCATGGCGAAGGTTTAAGACAGTAAGAAGTTTGTCTTTCTGAAGAGGAAATTATTGATGATTTCCTGAATTATTGGACAAGTCTAGATCATCTGGATGATGTAAAGCTCTGTATTTTTGAATCTAACAATTGTGAGGTGATTACAGGTTTTAAAAAGGAGGACGAGCAATCTTGTGACATTGTCACAAGTATGAGAAATTATCTGTCAAAAGATGAATACTCTGAAGTAAAATGCAATGTTGGAGAATGTCTCTTGACTGAAGGAAGCAATGATGCATTTATGATGGAAACCATTGCAGCACAGGAAGAAATTCTTGTGAATGAAGAAGGAGAGGATTAGTTTGAAGAACTGATATGTGAAATACCAGTTGAGGCTGTTGAAGATTTTGGTTTACAAACTGAAGGTTTGTGTATGAAGGCAGGGATAGTGAATGATGATGAAATACTTCATCAATGCCACAAAAAAATTGCATTGCTGGAATATTTGTTGGAGAATTCAGAGTATGAAAGGGGGATTTCAGAAGGCAGTGTTCACTATAGTGAATAGGAAAACATCATGGAGACAGATGGTGTGAATGAAATACTTGTTGATAGTCTTGGGAATTCTTCAGAGAATTCTTTGGGAAAAGTGAATCAGCATACTGATGTGCTGATAGAGAAGGAAGGAATTTCAGGACAACATACTGAAATAATAGCAGAGGAAAGAAAGGCACTGAGGCCTTATGATTTTTGTTTTAACAATTGTTTTATGAATGCAAATTTTGTTGATACTGAAGAAAAATTGACACCATTGGACAATCAAATAAAAGAGGAGGAGAATTCTGTGGAAGACTTTAATCCATGGAATGAAGAAATTGGATTGCTAGAGATTATGCTGAATGAACGGGATTCAATGCAAGGAGAACCTCAATTTCAAAATTGGGGATTGCATAATGTGAAGGAATGAAGACAGTGAAGACTTTCTGAGTCTTGGAAGAGACTTAGGATTGCTGAGGAAAGAATTGGTGACTGAATCATCAAGTGAGACCATTGGGTCTTATGATTTTGAAACTGACAATTTGGTTGTGTTGACAGGTATTGCAGAAGACAATCCATCTTTAGGATTTGTTTGGGATACAGATGAACTGTTGCAAAAGAAGGAAGGTGAGGCAATCATGTCTCATGTGAAGGAACTTGTTATTACTATTGATCACAAGGGAGAGTTGGCTTGTTTGAATAGCCAAGAGAAGACTGGAGGACAGACTTTTGGAACTGCTACACTGATGAAGAATAAGAATTCTATCCTGATTAAGGATGAAGATATCGTGCTTGAAGAACTTGATTTGATTGCTAGAATCAATCAAGAGGGTGAAGGAAAATTAAGGAGGATTTTCAAACAAGGAGAAGAAGGATATGCTGAAACTAAATAGCAGCATATTGATGATGTGTTTGTACAAAGGAGATGGCTAAAATGTTTGCTGGAAACATTTGAACAGGAGAAGAGAATTGTAGACACTGAAGGGAAAATGCCTGAAGTTGTGAAAGAAGCAGGAGTAGATACTAGTTTACAGAATTTAAATATGGTTACTAGTACACAAGGATAAATGAATGATTATGTTATTGTAGTTAGAGAATTAAAAGATAATTTTGCAGGTTATGAGCAAGAGAATGTTGCAGAGGGGGATATCCTAAGAGATATTCAGGAAGTTTGGGAAGTAGCAACATTTCTGGCAAAATCAACAACAGTATTGACAGCAACAGAAATTGAAGACAACAACAAAAGGCAAAGATATTTCCAGATAGGAGATAAGCTGGACATAGAGATTGAAAGCATCAGAAGACTAATGGTGAAGGTGTCTCAGAAGTAGCAGACAACAACAAGAGCGTAGAGAAACTTTAGCAAAGGAAAAACAATAGCAGAATGTGAAAGCATAGCTAGAGGCAAGTTGTAGAACAAAGTATGGAAACCTGGAAGTGTGCAGTTGAAGAATAATGCAGCTGATGGACAGCAGCAAAGAAAAGTATGGGACCCAGGAGGCAAATTTTTAAGAGCACATGATCAGGAGATCATGATTAATTTTAACCTTGGGAGTCTGATGCAGGGGCATTAGGCTAAAATAAATTCCATGCATTTTTGTTAGACTTAGGGGTTTTTAGTTTTCAAGAGAGTTATATTTTATGTAATGAATTTAGTGGGTTATAATTAGTTTTAATTAAATGTGGAGAGAATTGTGACTACTCTCGAATGATTAGTTGGGCATATGAAGAGATTAGAGATTCGAAAAGACTGCAGAATAGGAATGAGTTGGAGTCAGTTTCCACAAATCTAGGGATTTAGTCTAGATTTAGGATTTGGGAATTTTAAGAGTTTTGGGAGCTAAATCGATTCACCATTAAATTGGTATAAATGTAAGCCTACGAGCATATAACTGTTCAGAGTTGTGTAGAGTATTGAGGATAGAAAGGGCCATTGATTGAAGATCAGGCCAATAACAATTTTAATTTGGTTCAGATGTATATATGAAGAATCTGTTTACTGAGATATATGTGCATCAATTTATTGAACTCTGTGATAGGGTTTTAGATGATGTTCTACTTTTAAATGAGAAATAGATATAATTGTTGTAGACAGGTTTGAATTGGATTGAATAAATATATGTATGCATATGGAAACAATGATTAAATGTGCAATTGACTAAGTTCAATCAACGATCACTGAAAGGATCATTGATGCAAGCGAGAGAACGAATTTAAATTTCGGAAAGTGATACCACGAGGTCGAATTCAATTTGGGATTTTTGAATTTTGTTATATAGAATCCATAGAGTGAAACCTGAATTGAAGAACGTTGTGGAAGATTGGTTGGACGCGTTACTAAGTACGCGGAGGTGTCACATTGGAAGGTAATAGCGAAATTAAACCGGTCTATTGGATGAATTCACAGAGAGAGAAGTAGCAAGGGCTGTTCGGATCTTGAAACAAAGCAACGTGAAACGATATTCATCAAAATGTAGTAAAGATCAGAATGGAACCTTTCATTGATATTGGGTTTAATTGAAATGTCCGCGTGGATATAATGTCAGCGGAAAGTGTTGAACCCATTCAAACTCTATTTGAAGTGGAGTGGTTTTGAATTAAGAAACTAGAAGTCTCGCATTCCTCAAAAATGGTAAGCGGAATCTAAAAAAAAATGTGATAGCATTCGACTGTTGACACGTAGCAAAGCTGGAATTGGAAAATCGTTTATTTCGCATAATTTCTTGTTGTTAAACTCAGGGTTCAGAGAATTGCGATATTCGTTCGATCATCAGCAATTGAAATCTGATGGCGTTCGCATCGTGAAGATGCGTGAAGGTTTAGGTAAGGTCGGTTTTGAATTGTGTTAATAATTATTGCGGGGCCGAATCTAATATTCATGTTTTAACCTTTTCACCGAAGGTCAGCATATATGCAGATTGGTGAGTTATGTGGAATGAAATGCTATGGCCGAGAACATTATTTTGTTGAAGAAGTAATGTTTTAATCGCATGTCTAATGGTGACGGAAATTACAGCCTAAATGAATTCAAATGGTGATATATTCGAATGGTAAATTAATCTTGTTTGAAGGTTATGAATATGTGGTAAAAGGAAAGTATTGCCATATATAGATATATGTGTGTGGGGGATATATTATATAATGGGATTTATGATAAAGTTCATTCGAATGCCATGAGGTAAGAATCTGAAATTGAAGTTGTAATCCTGGGTTTTAAACCATTGAGTTTTAAGGAAAAATCGAATGTTATTCGATTAAGTAGAGAGGATTTATTAGTATGGTTTTGTAATCATACATTAAACATGAAGAAATATTCATGGTGGAGATTAAATGAAAGAAACCTTGAATATGAAGGTTGTTGGGTTTTTAAATGAAAATTGAATGTTGAGAAGGGAGTTTTAAATATGGTTTTTAACCATAGGCCAGCAGAAAAGTAGAGCTTCCATATATAGAAGAACTGAAATCTGGGTTGTGTGGGTTTTTTATAGCCATAAGAATTTTATTCTAATATCTCAAATCTCGGATTTGAGATATAGAGGAGTCCGCCTATATTATTTAAGATTTCCTAGATTTTGAAATTGAGGACCATTTTGGGGTTTAAATGGAAATGCATGTTTGTATACAGCTTTGAGAGTGTTAATGTGGGTTTGGCAGGGTAGCCTACCATCATGTAAAGTATCCCAATCTGTGGTAACCTTCCCCAAGGTAATAAACCAATGCAAAACCAATATCACATTAGTGTCCTAGATATCAACCACAAAGAAGTGATCAGTCAATGTGTATGTTCCCATGGTGATAAATAATTTCAAAACACACTTCATGCACTGCATGGTTCTAACTCCCGTGACCAAAACTGAAAATCCCTCAAAGTCATCAGTAGGTATGGCCCTCCTCTGCATTAACTAGGAATCAATAAAGTTGTGGGTTTTCCCACTGTCAATCAACACTAATACCCTCTGATCCTGAATGGAACCTCAAACTCTCAAAGTCAAGTACTTGGGAACTCCCTGCAAAGATGCAAGGGGCCCTCCAATTGGAGAAAATGCTCCATTCCCACCTCCTGGTGGCGGTGGATGCTCTCCTGCTATCCCAACGCTGTGACCTCCTTTTGGATCCTCTTCTTCTTCCTCTTCCTCAATAGAAAATACCTCTATATAGTGTGCATTCCCTGCTGCACATCTATGTCCAGGTGCCCATGATTCTTGGCATGTGAAGCAAAGCTTCTTTCTCCTTAAATCTCTTCAGACATCATCACTAAGATTTCCTTTGTTTTGGCTATCCTTTGAAGGAGGAGCCTTCACATCTTTTCCCTTTGATGGGAAAGTGGTATTTTGTTGAAATGGTGCCTTTTCCCCTGGAAGATCATCTTATAGATATCTAGCCCTCTCAAAAACATATTTAAGGGTAGTTGGTTTGGTTTATTTAACCAATCCATGTAGAGGATCTACTAGCCCATCAATAAACATATAGACTCTCCTATTTGCAGATAAATCAGGAACCATAACAAAATGTTTTAAAAATTTAGAAATGTAAGTTTCTATATTACCTTACTGTTTGAGCTTGGCTAGCTCAATAAAAGGCACCTTCGGGTATCTTTGATCAAACCTCTCCACCAACCTCCTTGTGAAATCTGAATATGCAGTCACATTGGCATGCCCCAATGTAGAAAGACCATGAAACCACCAATCATGTGCCTCAACCTCAAGGTGTAGCACTGCTATTTTGATGCCTTCCATCTCTGGTACTTGGTTCAACTGGAACTAGATTTCTAGCTTCTCTACCCAAGATTTGGCTGTGCATTTGGATGACCCATCAAAAGCGAGTAAGAAGAATCTACCCATAGTCTGGTGAAGATCATTTTTTTTTGTGAATCCTCCACATCTAGTGTGATGTCGGGGTCTCATATTGTCCTTGAGCTGAAAAAACTCTTGAAAGCTCAAATAATATTTGAATCTCTAAGATTGAGACTCATACTCAAGAAAGAAATCTTTAAGAGTTCCTTGTTCTTGAAATCCTCCATTTCCCACTACTAAGAATGTAGGCATAGTGGAGTGTTGGGAAATATGTTGCTTCACTGGTTGATCATGCTAGTGATGTGGAATTCCAGAGCCTTCTCCATGTAGAAACCCTTTAGGGGATTCTTTGTGTCTATCCATCCTGATCTCCTTGATTTCTCAGGCAATGCCTTGCATGGTTTGAAGAAGAATCTTGGGAAAATCCTTGTCATCCTCTTCTCCTGATATGGAAGTATTGCCTTTGTCTTCTCTATTATTTGTATAATCATATCTTCAGTTTATATTGAGATATATCTTATCTCTTTATGTGAGAGGCTCTCCCTCTTCTGATGACATATTGGCTAAAACACACAGGCTGAGCCAAGATTATGCTCTGATACCACTGTAATATTCCAAAATAGATAAAGTGGCAATATTGAACATAAAAATGGAAAAATAGAAATGAATCTCAATACACCAATATATGAGACAAATGTAGAGCCATATTATAAAAAAATATCATCCAAAATGAGCATAAAATCTTGAGGATCAAGTCACTCAAGCAATGTAACACAAGACTCCAATGAGCAAATAGGAAAATACAAGAAGACTGATTGCTATAAAAAATGTCGGAAGATTAATACAACATAGTCCTAGGGGATATGAATATAGATGGAAACATATAATAATATAGAGAAACTGATATATGTCTCAAGAGATGCCGGAAATAAGGATTTAGGCCCTCATACACTTTTCTAAGGAAACCCATAAATAGTTTCTGGAAATACATAAAATACAAATGGTGAACTACAACCCTAGGGATGAAGATTCACTACAACTAAATAGCTAGAAAGAGGTGGCTGAACTGATGTAGAAAATAATGAAGCCTCCTCCCAATAGATTCTCCAAGTGAAAGGCTGATCCCTTCACTGAAAATATAACTCCCCAGATGATGTACTCAAACCACCCCTACAAATGCCCTCTGAAATAACGCAGTCTATGAGGGAAAATGTGTTGTAGGAGATGGTAATAGCTTGGCCTAGTGCCAAATGGGGAAATAATGCCCAAGGACCTCCCTTGTTGGCCTCCTGATGGAAATAATACTTCCTCCACTGAAAACAGCCTCATAAAATGGCCCTATAAACTCTCCACTGCTTCTACCCTGCAACACAACACAACCCTGAAAGAAACTATGCTATAGAATAAGTCTGAAGCTTGGCCTGATGCCAGAATGTGGAAATTTAGCTCAATAGCCTCTCCTGAGTGGGAACTCAAAGTCCCTCGAGGATGAGGGTGGGATTCCTGTTCGGGAACACCCTTGTACCAAACAACACAATAGTCTCCACTAAACAGTTGAAGAGTGCAAGAAGTCATATAGACCAAAATCATAATAATAATCAACATGGCTTATATGGTTGCCTTCCCCTTATATGCATTGTGAGCCTTCTCACCTTGGGCCCCACTCATTAAATCCACTACTCTGATAGAGACTTCCTCCCATTCACACTGCATTGTCTCTCATTAACTATCCACTCCCTGCATACCAACACTGTTTATTTGGTCAAACTTGACCCCATGCACATGCTCCAACCTCTATTCACACATGAGGGTGTTTTATCCATCTACTAATATTCTCCTTATTCGCATTATGAGTGATTTTATTCCTAATAAGGAGATTTACGGGTCTCCCTACCCTCTTCTCCTTATTAATATTCTCTTCCATTTTTTTTACTTAATGTAGCAAGTATGATTATATCTACTATATTGTCCCAAATTACTAGAGTGCAATATTTTCTACCACATACTACAATATTTTAAGTGAATTTTCACTAGAGAGATCTTGCCCCACCTTTTCCCCTAAAAGGCCTATCAAAATGGGATCTTTTGCATCTATTAGGTGCTTCTAGAGAAATTGAAGCATCATTTTTTATAAAACTACATTGAGTATTATAAATAGGCCTTATTGTGTCAACATTAAGAAGAAAAATAATTTTGAAATTAATATCACTAATTTGTGGGAGGATGCCAACAATAAAAGCACATATTTGATTAAATTTGGAATTAAATAGTGGATCTAGAATTTCAAAATAATTGATATTTTTAAATTTGTGTTGGTTTCATAATTGTCCATAAGAATATATTAACAATATAGAAATAATTACATGACACACTAATAATTAACATCCTAACCTACTTAACTCATAAAACACTTCACTCTTAATCCATATTCAATGATTATGGTTGACCATGGTTGAAAATTGCTCACTAATTCACTTCTTTCGCTAATGGTCAATTATAGTCATGTAAGGATATGATTAAATATGTTCAACTATGATTTATGAGTAACCCACAAAACCCCTAACCATGGTTTATTATGATTGACAATGGTTGATCATGATTGGTAATGGTTGACTAATTCACTTTGTTCAATGGTGGTCAACTATAGTTGTGTATGGTTATGCTTTAATATGTTCAACCATGATTTTTGAGAAAACTAAAAAACCCTTAACTAATAATCCTCTAACCCACAAAGCCATAACCCCTTTTACCCTTTCCCATGACCATAAAACTACTAATCTCTAACCCCATTTCTCCAAACCACTAACTATATAACTGACTTAAGTCCCATCTCACTAACCCACTATGCTATGGTCAATGGTTATGGTTGAATATGTTTATCTATAATTGACTATATTCATTTACATTTTAATATTATTCACCATAGTTGACCATTTTCAACTATTACTGTGTATACTTGAATTTAATTGATTATGGTTGACATTAATCTATATAGTTGAATATATTTAACTATGATTCACTAATAATCCAATAAACCCTTAATTACTCACCCCTAACAAATTAACCCTTTAATAAACTAGCGACCTAACTCCTACTGCCTAAATAATTAACCAATCTTCAATCCCCTAACTCATCTAACCTAATCATTAATTACGATCAAAGTGCTAACTCGTAATGCACTTTCATCTTAATAATGGTATTAAGATGGACATTTTTGAGTCTATGTTTGCTCATATCAATGTTCACAAATATGCCTAATAAATTAAAACTAATGTTATGATCTATCAATAATTAGTATATAATATATCAATTATCACACACACACACACACACACACACACACACACATTCCCATGGAAAATAATCTTAATTCTGTTAATTCTTAATAAAATGTGTTTGAATATCTTTCCCCTATGGTAAGGTTTCAAGATTTTGTTAAATCATTACAAGAAATTTTGATCCCAATCTGGGTGGTGTTTTTATGATGCAGTGACATCTCTAAAGCAGATCTTGAAGAACTCCTAGGAATCCCTTCAGTTCGACAACACCTCATCTATGGAGGTAAATAAATCCAGAATCTATCACATTTATATGATTATGGGATCTCTAGAAATTCAAATATAGTTCTACTTCGACATTGTGTGGGGGTGTTATGGGGTCTGGAAAGCCAAATTTGTCTGTCTCATACATTGACGCGACTCGAGGAAAATCTAACACAATAAAACATAATTCATCCCTTCCAAGCCCCTATATTACTGAAAGGTTAGATCAAACGTTAGCATTGCATATCAATAATGAGTAGGTTATTTCCTTCTTCTCTAACCTCACATCCTCAACCATTATCTATAGATTTAATGGTTTTTGGCCCAATCAGAAGATCTACTTCAATGATTTTTTTCAACCTAGACAAAACATTGTGAGATATGTCTTTGCTCCAAAGGATTGTTTGTGGTACAATTTGGATGTGAGGAGGATGTAGAGAAAGTACCCAGGGATGGGTCGTGGTTTTGGGGTAATGTATGACTCTTTATCTCCCCTTGGTTTCCAAAATTTGATTCTTCAATAATGATAGTAACCAAAATACTTGTATGGGTTAGGCTGCCAAATCTTCCTCTACCTTTTTTGCACCACAAGGTTCTAATGGACATTGAAAATACTGTGCGTTCTTTCAAAAAAATAGACACAGAAAGAATGGTGAATAGTTTATTTACCTTTGTGTGTATATATGTAAAAATAGATCTAAGAAAAAGACTCCCTAATTGTATTTTATTGAAGCATGGATCCCATCAATGGATCTAAAGCTTGGATTATGAAAAAAAACATCATAAATATAATAACAAAGTTATAAATTTTCCCTTAAGGTTCTTTAAGAATATATTTTTAAAAAAATTCTAAAGAGACAAAATTATTATAATTTTAATAAGTTGTTTTAAAATTTTAATATTTTTTTATAATTAATTTGTTTTTACTTTTTATTTTATTAATTACCCTTTTAAAATTAAAAGGTTGAGAATTATATGTATTATTTATATTTATGAATTCCTTATTTAAAAAATAAAATCTAAATTTTTTAACCATATTTTATATATTTAAAATTTTTCATTTAAATTTTCATATAAAATATATATATTAATTATTCAATATTTTTTAATTAATACATATAAAATATATCTCATTTTAAATAAAATTTTAATTAATTATAATATTATTTATTTATTAAAAAACAAATATAAAATTAAAAATTCTTTCTTTTTAAGAAAATAAAAAAAACTATAATCTTTTCTTTCCCTACTATTTATTGCTCCACCTTATCTTCTTTAAATTATAAATATCATCATCCCAAGTATTCCCTCCCACCACCATTCCCTTCACATTTCCCTATCCTTCTTTTCTTACCTAATGCCCTACCATGACTCCGCACGTATCCTCCTAACTCCCCCTTCACAATATATTTACTTTAACAAAATTGAATTTAAAAAATATGCCCTTTCAGTTTTCGCGTATCCCCACTTTGTTAAGTCGTAAGAAACATAAACTTAATTTTAAACATTTTCCCTTTCAATTTTCACATATCCTACTTAACAAAGTAGTAAGTCAACATTTCAAAAGAAGTAAAAGAATACGATAGTTGATTTAGTTGATTTTGTGTTATTAATATTAATATTAACCAATATAATTATATTGTAAATAATATTTTTAGTGAATAAATAAATTATTCTCCAATGGGGTGATGAATGTCGGCTTTAGATGGCGGCATGGTGGTACGTGGAGTTCAATGAGCCTCAACACGTCTCACGAGAGAATTGATGAAGTTACACAGTACATCGTACTCCTCATTCGCTTAGCCTACTGCACGAGTTAATATGAAAGTCGAGAGACCCCAGAAGGTCATTCAATGAATTTGGGCGATGATGAGAGAGTGTCTAGTGCAAAAATTGTTTGGTCTTAATGCTACTTGGCTGCAGCTCTGGCTAGGGGCAGATGGGCATGTCATTCATGCTTCCCTCGACTTGGAGGATGACAACCATCAACAATAGGAGTGTCCATGGGATCCGGGGGCTCGCTTAACCCGATGGAAATTTGAACCTTCAAGCTGTCAGTATAGACTCTAGGTGAATTGGGATAGCTCCTCGCACTCATTCCCTCTTCTGGTTTTGTCGTGGGGATATCTTAGAAAGGAGGAATCTGTTAGATATATCGTAGTAGGTTCTTTGAAAGCCCGCGAGCTATGGGCACAACCAAATTCGCCAGACTTCTGAGCTCTCGTTGCGAAACTATGCTCTTTTACCATTGGTGTCTCCCTCTCAGGTGCTTGGTTGATACTTAGAACGACGCCTCAATCTCGTCGGGTTAAGGCTGGTAATGATCTCGATAACGATCTTTGTGTAATTCTTTTGCAAGTTTATTATACCCTCTTATGGTTCTTATTTTTGGTCAGGTGGAATGCCATTCTCTTGGGGTTGGATTGTGGTTACTGTGGTGGTCTAATTCCCCGACAGAGGGGACATGCGCATAGGGGAGGAGAAGGTCCATGGATGGCAGGTAGACAACATGACGAGGAGCCAAGCTATGACACACAAACTATTGACAATCATTCGGGAGAGGCTACGTCTATGTCACTAGCCTACTCCTCGGGTCAGGTGGAGGCTCTTGCCTCCTTGGAATATATTGTTGCCCAATATACCAATATTCAACTCAATATTGACACTCTAAGGGAGCAAAGATATGCTGATAGAAATGAATTGGTAGATCATATTAATGATCTTCAACACATGCAAAACGATATCCTAGACTAACTGGAAAGTCTATACCGACACCACATATGAAAAAATTACCACCTCCGCTCCCTAGAAGCGAGGGTGGAACACATAGACTTTCACATGCATGGACACATAGCTCTCTTTGCTGCTCCACTTTTCTCCCTAAATCCACCCCCATAATGTCGATTTATATGAATTTTATTTTTTACTATTTCGTGTTTTGTAAGTTCTGACTTATAAGCCAGCGAACAATAACCAATGGCATCAGTTGTCATGGTCTTCCTCTAGGCTACATGCTTCTTAAAGCAAGGATTGAGATAATTTCTAAGCATGTGAAGATGTGATTTGTATCTGATAATTTCTTGATAATATAATGACTTTGACTGACAAAAAAAATAAAAAATTATGAATGAGATATTGAAAATTAGGAAAAAATAAAATAAAATTTATTAATAATATATTGATAAAAAAAATAAAAATATTAATGAGATATTGAAAATTAGACAAAAAGTAAATAAATAAATAAATAATAATATATTGATAAATAGACATATATTGTTACTTATCAATTCATTACAATGTATAAATGTCAAGAGTTTACAAATTTTCAAATATTTTAAAGATAATGATATTGAATTAGTGGGTAAACAATTATTACCATGATGTTCTCAATTTCATGTACAAAATAAGAGTTAATTTGAAATATGTAATATAACAACGCACCTTCGAGTTTTTAAAAATCTATAACTAATGTAACAACGCATTTTCGAGTTTAATTTTAGAGAAATGGTGAGTTCCACAAAACTTGTACCATTTATTTGACAATGTGCATAAAATGAATTGATAAACAACCCTTCAGGTTTGATACAAGTGTTGCTGCATTGACATATAATCCTAAACTCCTTTTCTTCAGTGCACTAACAATACCATTCCTCAATCTTCTCTTTCATTTTTTACTTTCATTTTTTTCATTTGGGTTCTTTTGATTGAATTTAATATAAAACGTTGGTCAATTACATAAAAAATGGATCTTACAACCAACTATGATCAGGGAAAATTTTAGGGGCGAATTTTAGTCCAAGAGTGAAATTTAAGGGGTTTTATATTTTGGAGGGGCGAATTTTTAGCCCCAAAATTATTTTAAAAACAATTAATTATTATTTTTTGGCCCGAAAAAATAGGGGTGCATAAAACGTGAAGGGCTAGATTCTTCTCTCGATTTACTAGTTTGGACAGTTTTGGTTGCATTCACCCGATTTGCTGGGTTGGAGGATTTTGGAATGGCATTAGCCCCTTATTTACGTCAATGATGAGGGCAATGGAGGGTTTTGGGATGCATTCACCCTCAATTTACTGGCTTGAAAAGTTGGAGGGTGATTGGAATGACATTCACTGATTGAATGAATACTTTGCAGGTGGAACGTGAGAATTTTCAAGAGAATGCTTGTTACAGGGAGGTATATCAAGATTGAGAATTTCCAAGAGAATGATTGTTATAGGAAGATGTATCAAGATTGAGAATTTTCAAGAGAATGCTTGTTATAGGGATATGTATCAAGATTTGATAAAGGAAAGGCTCACTGAGGAAAATGCTATTGAGGACAATACAACCTTTCAAGAAGACCAGTTGACTACAGGGTCGAATTGTGGATCGTGGTTGGTATGCCATCAAAACATGTCTAGTTTAGCATAAAGTTACTTGGGAGCGGGTGCCTTACCATGAACCTATTCATCTAAATGAATTAACTGGCTATGGATATTAAGAAACCATTTGTTATGACGCCATTGAAGTAAACTAGGTTGAGCCCAAAGCTGGTACTTGTGATATGGTGTCTTCTTATGATGAAGACGAACTAGCTAACCTGCATGAATTACTTGATAAAATAGATTTCATGGATTCGAGATACAAGGGAGCTTATTTGACATCCTTGAAAGCTAGTGCATTATTGGTAGACTTCCAAGTTTCTAGAGTTGCAGCACTCACGAGAGAGCTAGAGGAAAATCATGATAGATGGAAAGAGATCCTTGTAGAAAATAGGGATAACATTGGTAATATTCGAGTGCAAGATGCTTTGGGATATCCTTCTATGAAGACATCAACTTATTATGATTCTTGCCATATTGCTCATGGTGAAACCGAGGCTGTTTTGGGAAGTATGGAAGGTAGTAGTGGTGGAGAATTACAAAGAGAACCCCAAGATGGGCTTCATTTTTCCATTTGGAATTTGGGCCTACAAGATCTTTGGTCCATTGAAAAAGTTTGCAAGTCTCTGCATGCTGCAGTGAAATATGATTCTCGTCTGTGGAAAACTATACATGTGGAGTATCCTCTAAGCGAAAGGTTCACTGATGATGCCCTCTTAAAACTTGCTGAAATGTCTCAAGTTCAGTTACGAAAATTGACTTTAGTGGAGTGCCTGAAAATTATAGATTATGGACTGAAGAAAGTATTGGACATCAGTCCAAAGCTTACCAAGGTTGGTATCTGTCTTTGTTGGTTTCCGTTTTTGAGAAATTACAGAAAGATGAATTTATTGTTGCACTTGGAATTTTGAACATAACAACATATTTACTTTTTGAATATAGATTTTCTGCACTTTGGCATGATTAGCAATGTCAAAAGTTAGATTTAGTTAATGTACTTACATGGGTTTCCTGAAATGTAATTGTTCTTCTCGTAAATTTTTTTGAAAGCGGGTTACTAAATGGATGTGTTTGCATGTGAATTTAACCCCTAGTCTCCTTTAAATACAATGATAAAAGGATAGAAACTTAAAATATTAGAAGCTTATTTTTTTGAAGGAAATGTAGGTAGAATTTGCCCCAAAATGTTGAAACCTTCAAGGGAGGTGTTAGGGTCCTATATTTTATAGGATCTCAAGGTGATTGAGTATGTCATTATTTGTAGTTTTACATTGTAAATTATTTTAAATTTGCAAATGATTTAAAAAAAAAAGTATATATAGAAGAAAATCAAAAGAGGGTATGTCAAAAAGAAAATGAATATGAAGAGAAAAGTCAAAAATAAGAAAAATTGAAAAAAAGAATAAAAAGAGAATAAAACCCCACAAAAGAAAAAGAGAAATAATACTAAAAGTGTTGCAAATTAAAATGCCACTATTGTTAAATCAGTTTCCTTTATGTTAAAAATTCAATAAGATTACGTGCAGCTTGTCTAAAATGCCACAATGACTAGATTTTGTTCCAATCATACAGCTTAATCATGGACAATTGTGAATTTCATGTCAAATAGGTTAGTGAATAAAGATTTGTCAAGCAATTTAATCTTGACAAATCACTAGTTAGGTAGAAAATGAGATTGATTCAACAATTTAATCTGAATCAATTGGAGAAATAAGTGATAGAGTACGTTAGATTGTTATAAAAAAAAGATATGTGGGTTTTCTAGCTCAAATGCACCCTAAAAAGATAAGATTAAAAAAAATGTTATCTTAGAAAAATAATTAAAAATGAAAGGGTAGGTAGAAATTGCATTGTGGCTTTGAAAAGCATGAAAAATGTTTTATCCTAAGTTTGAAAATTCCAAAGTTATTTCATGCACGAGAAGGCAAGGATAAATATTTTATCATACGTTAAAAGGATCGGGTACATCAATATCAAGTTTGGGCATAAATCCTTTATCCAAAATTTTCACTTTTATGAAACCCCCTCGCTACCCGACAAAACGTCTCATCAAATACCACTGCTACATGATTAAATCCCCTCCATCTGTCCCATCATCTGATCCCCCGCTCCTCCATATGATGACCCATATCATTTTAAGGCCCCCCATCTCCATCCAAAATTCACTGGGGGGGGGTCCGAAATAGGTGGTTTTGTGTTTCGAGCCCACACTAACGTGGCGCCCTCTCGTCATTTTGCACCCCCCTGCTGAAACTGCTTACCACTTCCGACCCCCTCCGAAAAGTAGTTTCCCCGCTATGTAAAAACCATAAATTTGCCCGTTGAGTGCTAGTTATGTCACACCACCTGGACCATACCGTTGCCAATTAAATGTCTTCTCGTGGTAATATAGCTGTTGATGGATATAATTCATCCCTAACTATTAATCCAACGAATCCATGCCACCATCAATGGGAAAACAACCCATCTGCATATAAATTCATCCATGATTAGCGTTTAATCCTTTACCTTACCATTTTCTCTACTCTATACATGTTTGTTGCAGATTGATAGAGCGTCAGAAAACTTAATCCGATTATTGTTGAGCTACTCTCTGCAGCTATCACATTTTATTATTAATCTTAGACTTCTTACACAGTCTCGACCCCATTTGTTTAAAAGAAACCCTCATTCACCATCAAACCTGATCCAACCATGCCTCCAAAGAAGAAGGGACAAGAAGAACTTATAAATCCACTGCTCGATCCCTTAGTTGACCTTGACCATATACCTTTGGCAGATAAAGATTACAAAATCCATGAAACCCTGTGTGAGTTAGAGTTATTTGAAATGTACTGTTGGCTTGAAGACAAATTCATTGAAAAATCTGATGATATTGGACTGTGGGAGTCCAATTTTCCCCACACCCATAGTGTTCCTGAATTCATCAGGAAGTGTCAAGATTGTTATGTACCCAGTTAGAGAGCTATTGTATCCCCTTCAAGAGAGATTTTAATCAGCATAAATACCCAAGCCATAGATCAAATGATGCAGGCCCCTATCATAGAGAATTCTAATCCTTTTTCTCAAGAAGCACCCATTGAATTATATTAGAAGATAGAATTTGCAAAAAGGGATAAAACCCTTGAGATTTTTCTAGCTGAATATGCCCAACTACCGAAGAATAACCGTCCATATCCATCCTCCATTTTCCGTAAGAGAACTACGTAGATCATTACAGTTGTCTCCTACCTCCTTGGTTATTACTCAAATCATTGGGTAGATGAGGATATTATAGGATTCCTTTCCATTTTCTCCATAGATTCTAAGCCTTCTATCCTATTCAACTTCAGCTAATTCCTTGCAGATTCCCTTCATGAACAATTTTTCAAATTCCAAATTGAAGAGGTATTTAAATATGCCTCTATTTTAGTATATTTGATTTTATATTTTTAGGGAGACAGGTTCAAATTTGCATTGCAAAAGTTTGATGATGATGGAAATCAACAATCTGTCATCTTTTGGACTACAATGGTAATGAAGGAGCAGAAATAATACTCATACAAACTTTTTTTACATCCAAAATTTAGTCTTCTAAGAAGCAATTCAGAGCCAAGAATCAATGAAGAAATCAGGAAAATCTTGCAGTTTTCAAATGAAAATAAAACATGAGACTAGTACCTTAACCATAATTGCATAGAGCTAAGGATTTATGGATGTGAGCTTGCTCCATAGAAGCTCCCAAAATTCCTTCCAATGAGTATTTTTTCTCTAGAATACATCAAACAAATGCTTAATGTCGATGAGGTCAATTTTGTGTCTGCCAAAAAGAAATATCAGTTCAGGATTAAAACACTGATAAGATCCTTCATTTGTAACAACAGAACAACAGGGGAGGTAGTAGACAAATTATTGAAAGAAATGAAATTTAGCCTCAGTTTTACATGGTCATATGATCCGTTGGGTACCATTTCTAAGCTAAGGGTAGAGAAAAAATATACACCTTATATTCATACCCATAGACTAGAGATTTAGAAATACATGAACCATCTAGAGTGGACTGAGAATACTCTACAAGAGGCTGAAGAAAAATTGGTGTCAACTTCAACATCATAGACTCTTGTCCCACATGAGAAAGAAGGAAAAAGGATCAGAGAAGAAGAGTCACCTTTACTGACTGACACTTCTAGAAAATAATTCAAAATCATGTATAGGAAGAGGACTAAGCTAAATCCCAAGGTAAATCCAGGCAAGTACTCCGAGTAGGAAGTCATCATCATCAACAAAGAGACACCTAATTCTTCAAAAGTAGGCGGTCAAACCACACTCTCTCCTACCACCTCTACTGCTTCACAGGATCAGCAAAAAACTATTCAAACTAGTACATTTGTTACTGGGGAGAAATAGAAGACCATATTTGACACATTTAGGGAGATTAAATTGAAGAATGAAGTTTTGAAGACCAATACATATAATCAGTTTATGAAGCAGACCTCAAGCTCTTAGAGTAGGTTTTTGTCAGCCTTTGACTCTGAGAAAGGAAAAATGCAGATGGCCTTTCTCCAAGCACATATTCCTCAACCTAGGACAACAATAGATTATAAAAAGATTGCATTTGAATTTTATATGAAAGACATATATCCCATTGATAAAATGTATATGCACAAGCAGACATGTGAAATGGTTTCATCTACACTCACTAACACTGCTATGATTTTGTCCAAATTGCAAGTTTCTTTAGCTAATATCTAGTCACAACTCAAAATGGAGAAAATATCTTCTTTGGCCAAGGATTCAAGGATTAAGTCTTTGGAAGAATTAATGGTTAGAATTGGATATGATCCCTCCAATATCAAAGCTGCAGAAGAGGTGATTACAAAGAAAAATGATGACATAGAAACATTAAGGAAGAAACTAAAACTGCCAGATAAAAATGATCCTTTGGCCAAAGACATTAAAGAGATCGAGTCCCAAAAATCAGACATGATGAAGCTCATCATGGAGCATAATGCTCAGTTGAGGGAGATGGAAGCAGAGATGGAAAATATGATAAAGGAAAAAGAGCAAGCTGCCAAACTATCATTAGTACCTTTAGAGGATGCACCCCTTATAGCTATTCCCATGGCCACACCTTTTACAACTAGTACAACAGATGGAGCTTAGCAGATCACTAAAGTAGTGCAGAATATTTCAATACAGACAAAAGAGATAAAGAAGCCTTAGGACCAAGTGAAATTGTTAGAGGATCAGAAGTCAAGGAGTGATAGCTCACATGCAGCTGAAGCCCAGAGAGCACAAAATTTAATAGAAAGGTTGCAAAATTATGAGAGGGAGTCATCTATTGGAAATACCTTCGTCCAAGTCAAAGAGATAATTTGGACATATATCATTGAGTCTATCAATGAAATATGGCCTTGCATACAAATCATATTTGAGAAGAAGGAGCTGATAGAGAAATCCAATGATGCCATTACAAAAATCAAGGAAGAACTTGGAGATAAGCGAACCACTTCTAACAACATTATTAAGTTCTTAAATTCCAAGAACAAGTATGAGCTGGATGAGTTAGGAGTGGATGACAAGATTGAGAAGATATTGGAAGTAAAGAAGGTTCTTACAAAGAGAAACCTTATTGTACAGCTGGAGGAAAAATGTCACATCTTAGAAATAGTTGTAAACAGATTTTTTAGTAGGCTTGAACCTTTAACTCAGAAAGGTATTCCTTCCTTCTTTGTAATCAATGACAAACTAATGCATAGACATGATTATGCAAAGAAGTTGGAGGATATTTCCAGAGACACAACTAAGTTTTAAAACATCAAAGGCACTATGATAGGGAAAGCATTCTTGGAGGCATTAACTCATGACCTTTTCATCTAGCATGAGATAAACCATGTTTTTGTGGTAAAACCAACCTTTCCTAAGTATACCGAATTGGATGAAATCTACAGGAGGGTCATCAAGTTAACTATCATAGATGAAGAGCGATGGGATAAGTTAACTGAGTTCCAGGAGTAAAAGGTAACAAAGAATAGTCATCTACAACCAGCTCATAGGACATCACATCAGACATCATTAAAGCCATCACAGCCTACCAATAGGCTTATTCATCAACTAATTCCTTGAAAATAGTGCCAAAATTCTAGATCACCCACATCGAGCGTATTTTTTGTAACAATTAGAGTTTATTGTTAGATTTGGGCTAATAATACAATGTGTGTTGAGAAAACATTTATTGTAATCAATTTTGTAACATTTTAGTATAAATAATTCTTTATTCAAAGTACTAGATGTTTATTTCTAAACATATTTTTCCTACCACGCAATTGTGAATTCCAAGTTTTTGCTAGAGCATCAATAATACAAAGACTTCTTTCAAGATTCATGTGGTGTAATTACTGGTGAAGTGTTTCTACTGTTTCTGTGTTTTCCACTGCTATTTACTTTCTATGTTTATGAAGATTCTTAATTTTAAAATAGAAAGTGTGATGAATAGGACATGTTATTTAAAACACTTTATTCTAGCTGCTTTTACAATTTAAATGTTTTCTACTTGAAGTCATATTGAAAAATACTTAAATTCTTTTCAGTCTCAACTGATATTCACTCTTATGCCATATCCATTATTCATTTAGAAATATTAAAAGAATCCAGTAAATAAAACCTAGGTTTCCCTCTTATAACTCTTTTAAAATGATTCTAGGTTTATGTTTTGACTCCATTGCCCAATGGGAAATAAATATTTAATCCACTAAATCAATAAAAATCAAACAATCACCAAGTATAGTCATAACTAGCCTAATATCTATAAAAAAAAAAGTTAAATTTTAAAGATAGATCCCTGTCTGAAGCTGGCAGAGCTAGATCCGAGCTTCCAAAATGGTTTTGATGTTGTCTTATGTGATTTATTCTCTTAATATTAAAAATTACAAAACGATAACATAGTGGCGACCATACTGGGGATGAATTGAATTTTTTTTAAGTTCTTTCGAATTCATAACCATAGTTAAAGCATTGTATGATAGGAATACTTTAAGATTGGTTTTCTTTTCAAAAGTTAAATAATAAGTGTGTGTGAATTTAGATTATAAATCTGGCTCCTAAAAGAGCCTATACTAGAGCTTATCCTGATCCTAAGGCAGTAGATATTCTATATGACCTTGAGAAAATACTGAAAAGAAAGAACTTAGCTAAAAGCCAAGGAAGTTCTAGTCCTCCCTATAGAGAAGATTCACTCCCAAAAGACTTTGTAACCCCACAAGACTTTGAGTTTTATTTACCCTTTGAAAAAAGCCTATTTAGAACTAACTTAGCCTATTGGGCAGACGAGATAGTAGTGGATCAAGCTACATTAAGAAGAAATTCATCTGAAGTCCAATATGCTCCCACTGATATAGACCTTCAAATCCTTCAAGATTTTTGACAAATTGTAGGGTTTAGTCTCTGGATTAGAACTTTCTATTCATGAAGCTTATGTCTAGCAATCTTTAGAACTTTCTACTTTGACATCTTATGCTAAATCACTCACCTCATCACAGTCTGTGCATCTTAGATCAATAGGTCCTACCCCTTCTGTAGTGTCCACAACTACTCCGGTACTTTCCCATAAATCAGTAAGCTCTAGTATTCAACCACAGTCCAACCTTCACCACCAAGCAAATCAAACTCCTCCTTCTCCCAAATATTCAACTAGATTCAAAACTTCATCTCCACCAAAACCCCAAGTTTCAACTCAGCTGTTACCTTCCATGTATCCTCCACATTTCATCCAATGACCACATCATATTGTTCATCCTCATATCCCTATAATGGTAGCTAGATATGCTCCCATTTTTCTTCAAGTTCCTTTGGAAACATGCCACAGGATTATCAAACAAGAATCACTCAATTTGATGGAAATGGACCTATCACTGCCCAACAACATGTAGACAAGATGAATGACAGTTTTGACCATGAAGAGGTTGATCCGGATTTATGCAGGAACGCAACAGAATACAGAAATAACCATAAACATAGACATATAGTGGAAATAAGGCTTCATTTCATTAGTATCAAATCACAGAAATATGCTTACAAACATGATGGAAATAAAATAGCTAGGGTGTTGGTAGCGAATCTCTGAGAAGAGATGTGGCGACTACAGACCTCGGAACTGTATTACAATGAGGCTCGAGGGCATATTTATTATGGAGAAACAATGGAGAATTCTAAATGTCCAAAAACCTAACCCTAGGAGATGAAGCGCCAAAACTATGGGCCCCGTTTGGGTAAATTGGTGTTTCAACTTCCCAGGGACGTAACTTCGGCATACTATCTCCGTTTGGGGCTTCAAAATGGCTCCAGAAGTTCAGGACCCGAAAAGCTACTTCAAAAATAGTAAGTTGTGAAAAAAAAACTGAAAGAGACAATGGTGGGGCCCCAAGTGGAATAGGCGGGTGGCCACCAATATCCACCTGGATCATTCCTCCCCCCTTAGGAAGCAATGGTCCCCATTGCATTGAGTTCCTCCATTATATGAGGAAACTTCTGTTGAACTTGGTCCCTAGTGAACCACTTGCCTTGGTGTAGGAGTTGGCTAGCTTTGACAACCCGATATAGTTGGATCTTCTGTCGACGAGTGTTCTTGATTTGCATGTCCATGATACAGTCTGTGGTGGCCTGCTCCATGCAGTATGGGTTTAACTCTTTTGGTGTGAGTTCGTCTACAATGTTAGAGGTTTCCAATAGAGGTGGGAAGTAGGGATGAAGGCAGTCTACATTGAATACTCGGTGCAGACCAAGGAATGGTGGAATACTAAGCGTGAATGCATTGTTCCCTATAGCCTTGGTGATGGTGTACGGCCCATATTGGAGCAGGAAAATCTTGTAGTGGGGTCCAATGATGCACTCCTTCTGCAAATGTAGCCACACTATTTCACCCACCTGGAATTTATGTGGCACTCGATGTTGATCATGTCGTTGCTTGTGTTGAGTCTCAAATCTGTATCTTTTCCATACACCTTTCTATACCTTTTTCATTCACCTGAACCTCCCAAGTTGTCAATATCATTGTATATTAATTGCAAAAGAGCATCTAAAATAATTTTTAACTATATTTTTGTGTCTGCTGTTTGATTTAGATTTTGCTCATTTAGCTGCGGAATCTTGCCACTTTCCGCACCTGCTGCAACTTTCCGCAGCCATTTTGTGAAACTCTATGTTACAGGTGTCTTCAGGTAAAACGAGCCACATGGGCAAGTCAGGAATTATGTGGACATGGATCGTGTCCTATTGGCTTGGGCAAATTCATCTAGGGAGGCTGCGGTCAAAGGTGGTCAAGTGGAAGTCAACCGTAGAGTTCCACGGTGACAAGACTCTGTTTCTCGTCACGTGGAGATTTATATGGCCGTTTCTGAACTGTGGGAGACAAATCAACACCTGTACATGGCTCCATAAGCCGAATTCATACATCCACTCTTCATAGATTTACTCCTCAACGCGGCCATGATCCTAGATCTTTGGACGTAATGGTTTACGTGTTCTCCATCAGCATAAAATTTAGGAAATTAGTTATATCACCTTTAGTTATAAATAACGCGTTTGCATACACATAAGAGTTAGTTTTTTATTAGTCTCCATTAGCTGCTAGATAGATCTGTAATGTAATTACGTTGCCACTGTGCCGTAATATCACCTTTCTATTATGACTGCATTTTAATATATAGAAGACTCTGTTTCCAAGCGTAATTCGTACTTGAGGATTGTTGCCAAGGCTGGTGTAGAGGGCCCCTGCACACGCTGAGGTTTTGTGCATTATTGTATAGTTCTTGTTTTATTTCTTTAAGCTCATTGTGCCATAGTTCATTCATGTGTTTATACATTGCATCTTTCATGGTATATATGCTTCATTTCTGTTTATAATCTTTCATGCTTTACATTTTACTTCTGTCTTTCATGTTTTATGTTATTGTTAACTGATCAGTGTTCTTGTTTCAGGTTATAAATAGGCAGCCCGGGCATTTGCATAACTTTTTGACTAATGACATGGAATTAATATTGTTCTACTACTAATTTACCTTTCTTAGTTTTTGTTTAATTTCAGTACTTCTTTGTTTATTTCAGTCTTGCACATTTGTTTCAATAGTTAGATTTAGATATATTAAATTGCTCATGACATCTTCAGTTACCTCCGAAAGCCACAGCTGGACTGATGGTGAGGGATTGAATTATGAATGCGTAGTTTGATATTATTTTACTTTCTGCAAGTTAGAAATATTAAATTTCTCATGACATCTTCAGTTACCTCCGAAAGCCACAGCTGGACTGATGGTGAGGGATTGAATTATGAATGTGTAGTTTGATATTAGTTTACTTTATGCAAGTTAGATATATTAAATTGCTCATGACATCTTCAGTTACCTCCGAAAGCCACAACTGGACTGATGGTGAGGGATTGAATTATGAATGTGTAGTTTGATAATAGTTTATTTTCTGCAAGTTAGATATCGGGTTACTCAAGTTGTTTATGGTTACCTCCGAAAATCATAGCTGGACTAATGATGAGGGATCAGAAGATAAGTTGATGTAATTTGATTTAGATTTACTTTGTTGCAACTTTTGGATTTCTTTCAGCATAGTTTCTTTTGTGTTTAGACAACAACAAGGATAGTTTGGTTTCCATGCTCAATAGTTCACTGTTTGATTTATTAGACTAGCGGCACATTTTCATTTCAGCAGCACATTTTCATTTCCTTTCAAGTTTTGTCATTGTATGTTTCAAATTCCTTTTTAAGTTTCAAGTTGGTAAATCATTATAGAGGATATCATTTCCTTGAACAATCATAACCATACTTGTTTTTATTTTAGCATTTCCATCTCACATTAGAAAACCAAAAATGATAAAAAGTTAAGAAATAGGTTATCTTGCACATATAGTGCGCCGCACTTCATCAGCTTACGAATCTCGGATTGATAAATTAATGTAGCAATTTAGGACACACTAAATTGACCAAATAGCTTGTACTTAGCATTGGCTCTGTCCAATATGTCATGAACCTATTGGCGGATGTGTTGAATGCGCTTGATGAAGTTGTTTGCTTTGTCAGCTTCAGAGTGGGCATGAGCCGAATCGGCCTGAGTAGTTGCAAATGGCATGGATACGTCAATGGGACATAGTGGTTGGAATCCCAAGCCCACCTGAAAGGGGCTGTGGCCGGTTTAGCTGTGGAGAGCCTGATTATAACTGTGTTGTACATAGGTAAGGCTCTCATCCCATGTGCGTGGATGCTTTGAATTGTACATGCATAGAATTTGTACAATCATCTTGTTGACGACCTCTGTCTGGTCATCAGTTTGGGGATGGAAAGCTGTGGACTTGGTGAGCTTGGTGTCCAACATTGACCAGAGGCTGGACCAAAATCTGCTGAGGAACCTGCTGTCACGATCTAATATGATAGACTGTGGGATCCCAAAGTGTACCCACATTCGTTCAAAGAAGAGTTTAGTAGTGCCTTCTGCTGTGATATTCTTCTTGCAGGCCGCCATAATGGCCATCTTTGAGAATCTGTTGACGACTACGAAAACATAGTCATTTCCATGCTTAGTAGAAGGAATGCCTGACATGTAATCCATGGAGATGGATTCCCAAGGTCGACTCGGGGTAGGTAGTGGAGTATAGAGCCCTTGCTTCTTGATGGTCGGTTTGGCAATGGCGCATGTAGTGCAGGATCTTATGTACTTCCCGACATCCTGTCAAAGGTTCGACCAATAGAAATAATTCTATAGTAATGCCACTGTTTTCTCGACCCCAAAATTCCCAGCGACTCAACTGTAGTGCGCTTCCCATATCATCTTGGCACGCTCACTTGAAGGAACACAAAGGTGTCCCAGGTGACATAATAGTGCATCTTGGAGGTGAAAATTTGGAACTTGCATACCCCCCAAGAGTGCCTTGTATGTGTGGCTGAATTCTGGATCATTCTTGTAGAGAAGCAGCCAATCAAAAGTCTCATGCCCATAAGAGTTGAGAACGGTAGTTATGGCCACGATCAGTGGTCGGCTGAGGAAATATGCAACATTATTGATGCTACCCTTCTTGTACTTGATGTTCAAATGAAATTGTTGTAGATATATAGAACACTTCTGATGGCAATCATTCTGCAACTTCCCTTGTGTCTGTATGAACTGTAAGGGTCGGTGGTCTGTGTCAATGATTGTCTCCTTCCCCAAAATGTAATGCTTCCATTGTCGACAAGCCTGCACAATGGAATACATTTCTTTGTCATAAGTGGGATACTTTCAAACTGTGTCAGACAATGTCTCACTGTCATATACCACTGGATGCCCCTGTTGAGTAAGAATTGCCCCAATAGCATAGTCAGAGGCATCTGTCTTGATCTCAAATGGTTGTTGCAAGTCTGGTAATGTGAGAACTGGGATAGAACAAAGGCGATGTTTCAATTCTATGAACACCTTCTGTTGAGATTCCGACCAACAGAATTTTGCTTTCGCTCCTCCCTTGGTGACTTGACTCAAGGGCCAAGTGATATGAGAGAATCCCAACACGAACCTGCGGTAGAAATTAGCAAGACCCAGAAAGCTGTGAAGCTTTGTTAGGGTGGTTGGGGCTGGCCAATCCCGAATGACTTGGATCTTGGCTGGATCCACATGCACCCCCATTTTATCAACATGTATCCCAGATATTGAACTTGGGTCATGCCAAAAGTGCACTTCTCCAAATTGGCACACAACTTGTGTTGCCGGAGTGTTTGGAGGACTTCTCGGATGTGGTGGAGGTGCTCTTCCAAAGTCTGACTGAAGATAAGAATGTCATCCAAGTATACCACTAAAAATGAGTTGGTGAATGGATGCAAGATGTCGTCCATCAACCTCATGAAGGTTGCGGGAGCATTTGTCAATCCGAAAGGCATGACGAGCCATTCAAAAAGGCCCTCCTTGGCTTTGAAGGCAGTATTCCACACATCAGAGGGTTCAATTGGTACGTGGTGATATCCAGACATCAATTCGATCTTGCTGAAATATTTTTCCCGTTTGAGTTGGTCTAGAAGGTCATCAATCCATGGGATCAGGTACCCATTCAGGACAGTGATCTTGGTCAGTGCCCGATAATCAATACAAAGTCTCCAAGTCCCATCCTTCTTCTGTACCAACACGATCGGGATCCCACAAGGCGATGAACTTGGCCGGATGTGACCTTTCTGTAGTAGCTCCTAAATCTGCCTCTTGATTTCGTCATTCTCTAGAACAAAGCGCCTATAGATCAGTCCATTGGGTAGCGACACACTTGGGGTCAGGTCAATGGGGTGCTTGAACTGACAGTGTAAAGGCACCCTTGTGGGTAAGGTGAAGATGTCCCCGTACTCCTCCACAACCTTGTCCATTTGTTGTTGTCGTGCAGAGTAGCCATGTCTGGAGGTCGTGGCCATAGTCTTCCTCTTGCCCTGGGGGCAGATCATCAGGAAAACAAATTTCCTAGTTTGGGAAATGAGCTTACTGCATTGTTTTGTAGTAACCAAAGAGATAGTGGGAGGCGGTGGTACCTCTGGTATCCTTTACAATTTATTTCCCAAAGTAACAATAACAGTGCAAGGTCAGGACTCATACACAACATGTCGCTTCCACAAGTATGGTTGGCCTAATAATACATCAGAAACATAAATAAGAGCAATGTCACACAATACCTCATCCGTGAAGGGCTTGATGCTATAGGGAAGGCGACACTACTGGCTGACGCGAAGATCCCATCCTTAGTGAAGCCACCCAATGGTGTATGGTTGTGGGTGCACTATGGTCGGCAAGCCCAACCACTTCATGACATCTGCTGAAATGAGGTTCTTTTGGCTCCCATTGTTGACAATGAACAGTAGCGGGGAACCCTTTACCCACATCTGGGAGTGGAAAAGATGGTTTGCCTCCTCTGGATCTTCTAGTTCCTCCTTCTGGATCTTCGTAGGGGCAACAGTGGCATTGGGCTCTGCATCAATAATCTTCTTCCCTTTGTCATTCACCTTGTCAGGTTCTGATTTAGGGTCAAAGCATGCATCTGATTCAGAATCCCTCATCTCGGCCACCAGCGAGTGCTTGGCCCGACACTCACTTGTGTTGTGAGTGGAGCTCTTATGGAACTCACACCACTTTCCCGTATCCTTCTTTGGCTTTGAGGTGTTTTTCTTTGCTTGTGTCTTTGGAAGGTTGTCTTGGGGCACCATGCCTTGGATTTTTCCTTTGTTCTATGGTTTGGGGGCACCTTTCCCTTGCTTTTGATTCGCAGATCCAAAGTCTCGCTTCTTCTATTTGAATTTCTGCTCAATCTTGGCAGCTTACCGGTATGTTGTACCAAGTGAGGAGATGTTGAGGAAATCCATTTCCTCCTGAATGTATCTGTGCAGACAACCGGGATACTTTAGCAACAAATGTTTCTCTGAATCTTTGATACCAAACTTTGTGCACAAGGTATGGAACAGATTCGTTAGCTCATGTACATCTTGATCCCTTTGTTGCCGTAGCGTGGTCCATTGTATGTACTTGTCCTCATAGCTCCCCACGGGATAGTATTGTTCCTTGATGGCATCTTGGAGAGAATTCCAAGTGGGTATGGCTGAGAACAGAGAGGGTTCTGTCTCATTCGTTTTCTCACAGTAGGTTTCCCACCAGTCCTTGACATTGGGGGTAGCTTTGAGGAGTGAAAAAATAATCTTTTCCCGGTCGGAAAAATCATGAATGGAGAAATATCCTTCTAATAGATTCAACCATCTATCTATGTCATTTGCATCTATTTGACCCTCAAATATGGGAATGTCAAAGTTTACTTGTACCTTAAAGGGAGTCGTGCCTCCAGAGTGGCTGTTGGATGCAGATGCGCCGCTGGTGGGTAGTCATTGAAGGATCTTGGAAAAGTTATCCATCATCACATTCCTTTGTTTTTCGAGGGCCTCCTCGAGAAATATTTTGATAGGATATCCTGCTCCCTCATCTTTCTTTTCGTCCCCCATGGGCGTCCATCTGGGTTTTCGAGGCTGATCTTGCAAAGGTTCCACCAGATCGAGCCCTAAATCCTTATACCACGGCCTTGTTGGGGACATGCAAAGAAGGATCGAGAAAAAGTAGACTGCTTTGATACCACTGATCCAGATTTATGCAGGAACGCAACAGAATACAGAAATAACCATAAACATAGACATATAGTGGAAATAAGGCTTCATTTCATTAATATCAAATCACATAAATATGCTTACAAACATGATGGAAACAAAATAGCTAGGGTGCTGGTAGCGAATCTCTGAGAAGAGATGTGGCGACTACAAACCTCTAAACTGTATTACAATGAGGCTCGAGGGCCTATTTATTATGGAGAAATAATGGATAATTCTAAACGTCCAAAAACCTAACCCTAGGAGATGAAGCACCAAAACTATGGGCCCCATTTGGGTAAATTGGCGTTTCAACTTCCCAGGGACGTAACTTCGACATACTATCTCTGTTTGGGGCTTCAAAATGGCTCCAGAAGTTCAGGACTTGAAAAACTACTAAAAATAGTAATTTGTGAAAAAAAATTTGAAAGAGACAATGGTGGGGCCCCAAGTGGAATAGGCGGGTGGCCACCAATATCCACCTGGATCAGAGGTAGATGAGGAGAGCATAAAAATTACGTTGTTTGCACAAAGTCTCACAGGATAGGTGAGGAAATGTTTTAAAGCATAACCTACTGCTAGTATTCATGATTTACCTGAATTTCGTCAAACATTCTTTACTAGGTGGGAGATTAATAAAAACCCACTCCAAATTTTATCTGAATACGAAAGAATTAGGAGAGGACCAACGGAAAGTGTTCAAGAATATTGCACTAGATTCAACAGTGTATATAATGCAATCCCTGATAATATAAAACCACCACACAGCTTAGCCTTAATTAAATTCCCAAATGTTTTTGAGGCAGACATGGCTTACCAGCTTAGGGAACGAAATTCATCCAGATTAGAAGAAATGCAAATGGATGTAGTAAGTGCAGAAGAAAATCTGTTAGCTAAGAGAGCTAGAATTAGGAATGGGAGAAGAGTAACCATAAAAGAAGAACCCTCTACTTCTCCCGTTGACGTAGAAATTGATTCCTTAGTTATAATAGTAAAAATAATGATGGAGATGATTAATTTGAATGAAAGGAATGAACCTAGGGAAAATCAACCTGCACCTCAAAATCGAAATAAAAATCCGAGGAGAAATCCTTTCCAAATCAAACAAAGAGAACAAAGAGGTCTTGATGAAAAAATAAGACCTTATTTTTAGGAAAACTATGCTAATGATGATGGAGAGGAAATGGAAGAAGTAGAAGACAATCAATTAAATCTAATGGGTATCAATTATGATGAAACTGTGTTTCTTACTCAGGAAGAACAATAGTTGTTTCAATTATCCCAAACTGAACATGATTCTAAGGAATCAGATGACTATAAGCAGGGATTTGAAAATGCTATCATGGAAGTCCATAGACAGTACAATATTAGGAGTAAGAAAACAATATATACTCCAAAAAAAAATACTAATGAAAACCCCGTCAAGAAAACTTCTCACAGTACCTCAAAGAAAACTCCAGAAATTGTTGCTAAGAAAACTCCTATTAGTTCTAGTAAAAAGATAGTTGACATTCGTACTAAAAATATCATTGAGATTTCCTCCAAAACTTCTCAAATAAACATTCCTACCACCAGTCACCAAAAAGAACATTGGTCAAAAGAAATTGCTGATAAATCTGAATTTCTGAACTTAAATAAATTTCAAACATCATTCAAAATTGAAAATTAACTAGCAAAGCTAAAAATTCCTATCACTTTGACCGAGTTAATGAATAAAAATATATACAGAACTTAAGTTATGAAGGCTTTGAACATAGGAGAAAACAAGGATACTATCAATTTGAATGATGATAAGCCTGAATTATTATTTGGTCTAGAAGTACATGGTAAACCACAAGAAGGAGGAGTTCCTCCATTTTATGTCAGTCTTAATGTTCATGATAAAATTCTCCACAATGCTATGTTAGATTAAGGTGCCTCACGTAATTTGATGCCAAAAGCCGTTATGGAGAAACTTGGTCTTGACATTACTAGGCCTTACAAAGTTTTTTATTCATTTGATTCAAGAAAAGTAATATGTTTAGGTCTCACTAAGGATCTATGTGTCACTTTAGCCCAAATACCAGCTAAGAGTCTAGTAATGGACATATTAGTGGCTGATATTCCCCCAAAGTATGGCATGATGTTGTCATGCTCTTAGGGAGCAAAACTACAAGGTACCTTGCAAATGGATATGAATTATGAAACCATCCTAGTATTTGGTCAAAATAGAAGATTGTATAGGGAAAACTTAATGAAGTATATGGTGAGTAGTCAGGTGAAGCCACATAACTACCCCCTTTGCTATGTTCACTCTTATTTAGATTCCTTCATGTTGTATAATGATGAAGATATTTATGCTCAGGTCACTAGTGTTGAAAATGACATCTGTGAAACACATGAAAATCAAATACAAATTGTACAACAAGACAATGAAACTGAACCTTTTTGGAATATGAGTTTTGATGCTTATTTTAGTAGATCAGGGTTAGGAGCAAGTGTGTGGGTCTCAAATTTAGGAAATAATCACACAGAAGGTCATTCATATAAACTGAATTTTCAATGTACCAACAACATAGTAGAATATGAAGCACTTCTTTTAGGCTTGCAATTATTGTAGAAATTAGGTGCTAAGAGAGTTTATGTTCATGGAGATTCTAAATTGATTATTCAACAGATTAAAGTAGAGTACACTCCAAAACATCCTAGATTGAGAGCATACAGAAATGTTGTACTTGATTTCTTACACACTTTTGTAGAATACGATCTTGCTGTGATATCCCAAAATCAGAATGTCCTTGCTAATGGTCTGGCTTTTTTAGACTACACATGCAAAATTCCCCATCCCAACAAAAAATATACAGTAGAGTTAAAACATCGTCCAGTTGTACCAGACAACATGAGGTATTGGCATGTATTTGGAAATGATAAACAGATAGAAATGTTTCTCCAGCCCAAAGATGAGTATGAGGAAAATAACATAGACTTAGATGGTCAAGTAGAAAATCAGATGGTTGTGCATAATAATGTATATGATCAGTTTGATGAATTAGATATAAATATTTTTATAGATGAAGTTATACATAAAGTAGAATTGCTTGAAATTGATCCAGAAAAAGTAGAATTTGAAGTACTTCAGCTTAAAGATAACAATTTTCCTAGAGGTCTAGTTCCATTAGAATAAATTTTCATTTTAATGATGTAGAAAAAAGCAAAAAGTAGAGCCCACATGGGCAGATGTAGAAGAATGTAATATAGGTAGTGAACAAAATCGTAAAATGATAAAACTTTCAAAATCATTCCCTACTGTCAAAAAATAAGAATACATAGCTTTATTCAAATATTTCGTTGATCTATTTTCTTGGAGCTATGAGGATCTTAAAGCATATGAAAATAGTATCATACAACACAAAATCCTAGTCAAGGAAGATCATAAACCATTCAAACAAAAGTTCCGTAGAATAAATCCTATTTAGATGCCTTTAATTGAGAAAGGGGTCAAAAATATGTACGATGCTAGAATTATTGTCTCTCTCATATAATCTAAATGGGTATCTAATATAGTACCAACTAGGAATAAAACTGGAGAAATCTGGTTATGTATTGGTTTTACAAATCTTAACAAGGTCTCCCTGAAAGACAACTACCCTTTGCCCGAAATGGATCATATATTACAAAAGGTAGTAGGGTGTAGTAGGATATCCTTGTTATATAGTTTCTTAGGTTATAACTAGGTCTAATCTGAAAATGGGTGCATAACTTGAAATGCTTATGCGCAAGAACCTCCCACTCAGTTAAACAAATAAAAAATCTTGCTTATACATCACTGTGCGGAAATCAATACTTAAAATGGTGTATGTTTTTTAACTGTTTAAGTGATTAAATAACATTTGTTTTTGCTGATATTAATCATGTGCAACAAACATATAATGTAGCAAATAATTATCAACACACAACAACAAATCTAATATAGGATTTCACCCGAATATCGTGGCCTACGTCTCCTTGAGCCTTTGTCAACTGACTTGAATCTTTGGAATTAGTATGGAAAATTTATTTTACAAGTTAAAAACTCAACTCCAATGGTTATTTGGGCTGTACCATTGGGTTTAGAATACCATCATACTCTTGTCATGGATGTCATCACTTTGAAGAAAGAACTAGGTTCCCTAAGACTTGATTTCTGCTATTGGTGTCTTAAGATTCCCCAGCTTCTCTGTGGCAATAACCCTTTAAGAAATCCTTTTCTGTCCTTGAAAAATTCTCTACTATCTCCAACATACATCAGGCCTACAAAATAGACTTTTAATTTTCTCAAAATGAGCTCTGGCTCACCAATTTAGGCCTCCATCCATTAATGGCCCTGGGCTGCCCGAAACTTCCCTGTGGGTTATAGACCTTCAGAATTATCCAAATGACTCTAAAAATCCCTTAAATGGATTTAGAATGTCTGAAATAGTCGGAATATACTATTCATTTTCATAAATTGGCCTCCAGATGCTCCGGTTATGCCTCCAACACCTAGTGGCACCCCCTGGCTCTAGGGTCACTGACAACTTATTTGAAGCATCTCAACCTTAAAAATTATTCAAAAAATTCTAAAAATACCTCCATTGGATTCAAAATGATTCAAATATTCAGAATAGACTACTAGTTTGCTGAGAATGGTTTCTGGTTGCCTTGGCTAGGCCTCATTCTCCTGCTGGCACTTGGTTGCCCTAGTGCCCCCTGAAACTTCTCTGAAGAAAATCGGCTTTCAAAAGTACTCTACAGCCTCTGAAAACCACACCATTTGTTATATAATTTATGAAACATCCAAAATTTACTATTGGATTTCTGAATAAGGCCTCTAGATGCCCTGGTTAGGTCTCAAACTACTACTGGACCCTGCTAGCCCTCGTGGCCTTTAGAACTTCTCTGAAGCAAAAACCTGCTCAAAAGTCCTCCCATGGCTTTGAAGCCCTCACCAATGAGTCTAGAATGTCTCAGATAGTATAAATTGACTATTCATATGCTCAGAATGGTGGAATCTAGCTCAAGATAGAGCCTATTCAATTTTTGTCCTGTGACCCCTAAAAATCCTCCACTAAATGTGGAGAACTGCACTTATTTGTCGTTAAAAATGGCCAAACACTGAAAATTTTGGTGGCACGATTAATATCTACCAATTTCCCAACTGTAGCATTTAAATTTGAGGTTAAGGTGAGGGGGTAGCCACATTCCAACCCCCGAAAACCTTGCGGTCACATTTACTTTGAGCGAAACCAATGCTGAAATTGTGGTTAAGTTAAAGTTGAAGTCGGAGCTATCCAACCATGCGGAGATATCCGTAACCACCGGAGCAAGAATTGTAATGTGACAAGGGTTTCAGTTATAGTTTAATTCTGTGGTTTTTTAAAGATCGCGTAAAATTTGATGCTTCGGTTTGGCTCATACCATGTGATCACACCGTTGGGACCATTGACGGTCCTAACCCCCGAACGCAAAGTTTGTAAACAATAAATATTACATGCAACCCTTAAGTGTTAAGTCACAACATGAAGCTCGGTTGGTGGACATATATGCATGCATTTTGGAGGTCGCGGGGTCAAACCCCTCGGACCTCATAAAATTTTACACCATCATCCAAGGGAGACGTGGCAGCCTCAGGGCTGGCCACGTGTCACCCTCCAATTGGCCACTAAAACCAAAAGTAAAATCCAACAACGCATAATACCCTACCACTTTTCAAAATTTTACTAGCTCGAAAGGAATATTTTGGGGAATATTCTAGGAATATTCCCTAGAATATTCTTTTTGCTGACTGTACCCTTGACCAGTCAACCTTGGTCAAATGCCAAAATTTCATTAGGGGAATTTTGAGGTTTAAAATGGGCCTCCTAAAGACAATGTACAATCAAAATTCTCTTTATGATAACCAATCACATATTAGGGGACGACATCATCCCTAATGATTGAGGTGACATTGCTTGAGTTAAAAGTACTTACTTGTCACATTCTCAATGGTGGATAAAAACTCATGGTTAACCATGGTAGTGTTATAAGTACTTTTAAAGTCATAAAGTAACATACTCATAATAAAGGTCATTTCACACTTTTTTTAATAAAATATTATTATTGTCATTTCATATATTTTGAAAGAAACAATGCATATCCCTACACAGTCTTCATGTCTTTACACACTTTTCAATATATATTATATTTTTATATTTTCATATATTTATTTTTAAATTATATATTCATCCCATTTGATTTAAATAATATAATTATTTATTAATAGTATATTATATAATTAAGAATTTATGAATTTATATTTATATTTTATTTTAAGTTATTTAATTACAAATGACAAATGCATTAGTTGTTCAATGATAATGATTTTTTCTTGAAAATCTCATTCTTATTTATAGTCACATCAATACAATTATTTTATTAATTTTATTTTGGTACAACTTTTGAATTGAATTTAACCATGGTTACATGGATTGTGGTGAAAAAAGTGATTTGAAAATTCATAAATATTATTTTATTGGCTTAGTTATTATTTTATTATTTCCTTAGGAGGCCCATTCTAGACCTCAAACTTCCCCTAATGGTAGTTTACTGGACTTTTCAAATCGCGATAACTTCTTCATACGGTGTTGGTTTTTCAAATTTTTCATGGCGCCAAAATCAGGAAGACGAGATCTATCTGGTTGGTCAGGTTTGACATACTTTCGAACACTTTGAATTTTGAGCTATCACTTAGGTCCATGATCCAAATCTGATCACACCTCCCCATTGGGAATCTTTTGGACCCCAAACGACTGATTACCTTTTCTGTTCAGTAGATGAGAGTACAACACCCTCTTCTTTCTAGCCTCCATACACTTTTCCTTGCTTGGCTTAGTGCCTTTGAGCCCAACTCGAAGGTAGTCAGCACTTCCCTTCTTAGATGCTCTTTTCCTCCCATCAAGAATTGTCTTCCTTGAAATCAACCAAAAATTTATGGCGAGAAATTTATATAAGGTAGCTGAACATCATGTCCTTGATCATTGATCCAATGTGGCTCAAACAAACATAAGTTTCCAACATAAATTCATGCATAACTGAAATTTTCATATGTACAAATGAATGTATGTCTTACTGAATTAAGAAGTCAAAACACTTCTTATCAAGCCACTTCCATGGACATTTTTTCTACTGAAAATCTTCTTCATCTGAAACATCTATTCTCACCTCAATGATGGAATCTTTGGTTCCATTCTTGTAATTCCTTTTATCCTCTTGCTTCATGTGCTTAAGATGATTAGTTGGATGCAATGTCCAACATTGGGAAAACAATTATCCCTTCTTCTGGTAATGTGTGCAAGTCTTTTATACCTTCTTTTCAAGTTTCCTTTTCCTCAACTGTTTCCTATATTCCTTCAACCTCTTCCAGCATTTTGAAACATCATGGTTACACAGACCACAATAGGAACAACAACTCTTTCTTCCATTCTTGCATGCATATTTTCCATGCTTAACAAAAACATAATCAACTTGAATATGGGAAGAATTATACCTCAAATGCTACTTTGCATGTCCATGTTTTTTACCTTTATGAGGAGATGAATTTATAGAGGTTCCAGATTTATTTTGAGGACTAAAATCAATGTTCTTATCTTGATAGCTATTTGAACTCTCATGCTCGCCATAAGCTGCATGTCTATACACACCTTGCTGCAACATAGGCTTCAAACATTGGAAATCAACGTGAAAAAAAACTTGACATTTTTGTGGTTTAGAACTTGTAAAAAAAGTTCTTTTTGAAGCTATCTCAAATGCCTTCATCGCTGTAGAGTTTTCTCCATAATATTGAAAATAGCCTAGAAAAAATGTCTTAGGTCTTTCCTCAAACAAAATAGGATCAATCATGCCTTGTGCATGTTTTCCTAAACCCTTTCCTTCATATCCAATTTTTTAAAATTAACCTGGACCCTTTTGCCTCCAGTGTTCTTTTCAAATGAACCTACACATATTTTTGAAGAGGAATTTGAAGACAAATTTGAGTGTTTTACCTCTATTTCATGCATGTTCTTGGTTAAGGCCTCTTGGGCTTGATGGAGCTGCATCTCCATCTCATGCATTCTTTGAGGAATTCCTCTTTTATCTTGCTTCATAACAACCAATTTCTAATGAAGACTAGTGCTTTCCTTTCTATCTTCAAGTAGAATTTTCACTCTATCCTTCAGGATGTAGAAGTCTCGCTTCATAGGCTTCATCAAAGAATATTGTGAAGGAGGAGGACTTTGAAACCTCAATTGATGAAGTTGTCATTATTATGTCAATGAACTAAAAAAAATTCAACAAAACTCACAAATCTTTAGGAAGAAATGGACAAAGCTTCTGAGCAAAATGGTTGTAGAGTCAAGCTCTTCTTCAAGCAGCCTTTTGCAAACAATACCTCTTTTGCTTCAAGGGTTGCCTTGAGGTATTTTGGGTAAGGAATATGCCTTCAACCCTTCTTCCTTATTTTTCTATTATAGACTTAGCTAACTATAGCTTCCCTTCACCTCTAGAAAACTAAAACTTGTAAGAAACAATCAATTTGAAAACAGTTAAATCTTTGCACTGTTAAACACTTTTCAAGTCAAACAAGCAAGCTAGTGCTCTGTCAAGCAAGCAAGCTAGTGCTCTGCAAATCAAGCAACCTAGTGCTATGATACCATCCTGATCGAAAAAGGGGTGGATAACTTGAAATACTTATGTGCAGGCACCTCCCACTCAGTTAAACAAATAAAAGATCTTGCTTACACATGACTGTGCGGAAATCAATACTTGAAACGGTGTATGTTTTTTAAATGTTTTAGTGCTTGAAGAAGATTTTTTTTTGCTGATATTAAGCATGTGAAACAACCATATAATGCAGAAAATAAGAATCAACACATGACAACAAATTTAATATATGGGTTCACCCAAATATCGTGGGCTACGTCTCTCTCAGCCTTTGTCAACTGACTTCGCTCTTTGGGATTAGTATGGAAAATTTATTTTACAAGATAAAAAATCACCTCCAATGGTTATCTAGGATATACAATTAGGTTTATAATACCATCATACCCCTATCACGGCTGTCATCACTCTGAAGAAAGAACTAGGTTCCCTTAGACTTGATTTCTGTTGTCGGTGCCTTAAGCTTCCTTGAGCTTCTCTGTGGCACTAACCCTTTAAGAAATCCTTTTATGTCCCTGAAAAATTTTCTATTGTCTCCATCATACATCAGACCTCCAAAATATACTGATCATTTGCTCAAAACGAGCTCTAGCTCCTCAATCTAGGCCTCCATTCACTGATGGCCTTGGGTTGCCTGAAACTTCCTTGTGGGTTATCAACCTTTAGAAGTCTCAAAATTACTTTTAAAATCCCTTCAATGGATTTAGAATATCTGAAATAGTTAGAATAGACTATTCATTTGCATAAATTAGCCTCTGCCTGCTCCGGTTACGCCTCCAACACCTGGTGGCACCTCCTGGCTCTAGGGTCAGTGAAAAATTTTCTGAAGCATCTCAGCCTTCAAAATTCTTCAAAATATTTTGAAAATCCCTCCATGTATTCATAAGGCTTAAAAGAGTCAGAATATACTATTGGTTTGCTGATAATGGCTACTAGTTTCCTTGGCTAGGCCTCATTCTCCTCTTGGCACCTTGTTACACTGAAAATTGTCACTTTGACATTCTGTTATTTGTATGAGCTCATTATCACTCATACATCCCTCATTTGCAAGTCTAAAACATCAGTTCCTCATGTCAAGCCTTAAAAATAAGAGAAAAGCTCTCAAAGTCTCTTAAACTCTGGTATCGCACTTTCTCTTTGTCTTACCTGCGGTCCCGCACTTAATGGTCATGTATCCTGTGAACCTGACCACACTTTCTCTATGTTAAGAGTGCAGACCCCTGTAAAAGATTAAAAGGGAACAAATAAACTTAAAAATACCATTCTCAGTCATTTCTAGAAACTTCTGGAAGGAATCTTGCGGTGGCAAGTCCGCTCCTTTTAGGTTCATGTATCCCATGACTTAAGGAGCTAACCCCTTGATGTGAGGAGCTTATCCCTTTGAAGGAGGAATCTATCCCTTCATAATTGGAACTCTAACCTCCTCTTTTGCACTATAAAAAGAGGCACTAGGCAGCCTCAAAGGGAGTTCAAGCTTTAGTGTTGTTTGAGGTAAAGTGCTATTGGAATTTAGACTCCTTTAACTGAGATTTTATGAGGAGAGATTACATACCTGTGTATATCTCGGTTAGAAGAGTGAAAGAATTGTAAAAGTAGAGGAAATTCCTGCTTCGGACCCCGAGAGGGCTTGTTAAACATCAAGGCTGAAAAGGTTGTAAGGTTCTTCTACTATTTCAAAGTTAATACAAATAAGTTTGTTTTTCTCAATAAACTGTCATTTGATTGTTTATTTTATGGATTCCTTGATCACCATAATAGATATGATTTAGAATATATGCTATGCAGGTGATATTTAATGTTTGATTGTTTGTGATTGCAGGTCTTCAAAGATAACTCTTTTGGGCGACTGAAGGACGACGACTACAAGCAAGCATTGGATCGAGGTAGGATCATAACACCTTTTATAACGTTTACTTTTAAATCGTGATATATCTAGAGAAAGATAGATTTAATTTTCTGTTTGTTGCTAGACTATCTTCTGATACTAGGGAGATCGGTCTTGTTCGTAAGATCGATTTATCTGGCCAAAAAATTGGCGACTCCACTGGGGAAAGATTTTGGATTTTTGGTTTTCCTTTGTTTTGACTTGAGAAAATGATTTTTTTGGTTTTTGATTGTTGTATACTTGCCTGGGTAGCTTAGGTTTAATTTTCTTTGAAACTTTTTGAAGTCTTTTGTGTTTTTCTTGAATTTTTCTGGGGACCGTACTTTACCTTCATACATAGTGTGGGCATCTTCACACTTTCCTTAAGAAACTAGTGTGGGACCGCACCTGTTGCTTCTGGGGCCTATGGACCATGTTAAAATTTTTGAAAAACTTTAGATTTCTTCTTCCCGTTTAAGTTAGATTTGATTTAGGACTCTTAGTGTCTGCCTAGATCTGTATTTTTCCTGTTAAAAAAATTTTGTGAGTAAGTTCCAATAGTATTCTTGTTTTGGGTGATTTTCTAGAAGTTCTGCATACTTGGAGTGGTTTTCACTTTGTCTCTGTAGAGACTCAAAGATCAGAAGCTTGAAATACCTTAGATCACACTGGTGTCTTTTTGTCTTCTTGATGAGTCTGACTTGGTTGCAAAATCCATCTTTTTTGAGAAATAGATCTAGCTTTCTCTTTGCAAATCTTTGAACAAACTTTGTTATAAGTTCTGAATTTCATTTTTACAAAAGAAAAAATATCTGGATGTTTTTTGATTTGTTTGTTATTATGTGAAAATGAATCCTTAGTTTACTGAACAACTAAGCAAAACATTCTCAAAAAAAAAAAATTGAAGCTTTTATTCAATTATATTTTCAAAGTTTTTAGATTTCAAAATTAGTTTTTGATAGTTTTGAATGCTTTTCTAAAACTTGTAGATCTCTTTTGAAAGAAAAGTTGTTTTTGTAGTTTCGAGTTTTGAAAATGAAGGGGATTTATTGTGAGCATTGATTGTTTGTCTTATTTTGAGTTCTTAGTGAAAAACAAAAGATTTTCTTTCCGTTTATTCTTCATGTTTAAAGAAAGAATTGTCTCTTAAGAAATTTCATTTCTCGAACTCTTTCTTTTAGCTAGGCTTCATTGAAAGAAAAACGAATTGCTTATCATTTTAGGTGCATTTTTTAGTGTGCTCAGAGTCGAGTCTTCATACCATAAAAGTTTCATTTCCATACCTATTGACTTAAAGAAAAACTAATAAAAAACAACACTTAATTAAAATTGATCTAGTAATTTTTCATTTCTAGGGCTCTTATCACCAATATAGCTTAGGCTAGTATCTTGGAGTAGAGAGTAATTAACTCTCCAAGATAGTAGTAAAAACAAACAAGTAGATAAATCTTGCGGTAGGAAATAAATCCAATTGTAATTGATATATTCTGGGAAGCTTCTCTTAAAGGAGTTAATCACGAGATCATGTCCGAACCTTTGAGACAATCAATTCTGTTTCATTGGGAAATATAGAAGATCTGCGCGCATTACAAATGGTAAACCTTGGATTAACCATTGTTGAGGAGCCTGGGGTCACTTTTTGGTAAACCTCGGATTGACCATGTCGAGGAGCCTTCAAGGGGATTGAGCTTTGTTACTCTGCCCTTGTGTGTAGAATCAGATCATAGACGGTTCCCCCAGTTTTATTTGTTGCTGTTGGTAACCTTAGTGTCCATAAACTTAAGATTATTTCCTAAGGTGACGATGAAGGAAAGATCTCACTGTACTTGGAGCAGACGTCGAATATACTCACTTAGACTCTCTAGGGGGTTCTCTTCACTCAAGATGGTTTTGTGAAGAAACTTGTGCCAGTCTGTTTCATTAAGCAAGTTGTCGGGGTAACTGTTCCAACCACCATTTCTGTATTAAAATTCTACTAAGTTGGATTTCATCACCAACTAGTGTTTTTAGTACGGGAAGTTACTGTTTGTGTGTGGATTGAACTCTTAGATTTTTTAGGTGTGTGATTCAACTGTTTGTTTCTTTAGAGACTTTAGGTGTTTTCATTGAAATTTTCTTTGTTTGCGTGTGATTAATTAATATTCAATCGTGGTAGAATTACCGAGACAGTCCCGGAGACTTCAGGGGAAGCCCCCTGAATATACACCAAGCCAACTTGAAGGGATGCGTGCTCTAGTATCATCTAGTGGTAGTAGAATTATATCAATAGAAGCTTGAAGTTCATCTATAGTTGTTCATCCTGATCATCAAATACCAACAACAGAGCATATTAAAGAGCCAATTTCAGTTTCCAAAGTTACTGGTAGTATTTCTCCTTCTAGTGAATTAGTTGAAGAACCTGAAATTTCTGAGCCTGATATTGAACCTACTGTTTTGGAACCGTCTTTAGGATTTATTACTCCAAATTCTAGTGATCCTGGTTCACCTAGGGTAAGAAATATCATTACTGAAAATCTTCCTATTGGCCTCATTTCTATTGAAGAAATTTCCGGTTCAGACGAAGAAGTATCTCTTCTTGAATCCTTACAGACTTTAAATCTTAGGGAGCGTGAATCCATTTTCTACAGTCCTATTAGGAGTGATGCTTGGTATTTATGTTTGACAATTTTTTTAGAAAACCCGGGTCTTGCTTTTTCACCAGCTCGAATTCCTTTTCATCCTATGCCCAGAGTTTATTATCCTTCATTGATCATGTCAGGAGAGTCATCTATGTTTTCCCAAACACCGGAAGCATTTTTACACGGTGGTCCTTTTGTTCCTTCAGGGACCAGGCTCTTTTTGGTACTTTCTCAGGAGCAAATCCTCAACCGATTGAACAAGTATTATCATCTGGTACTAATGGAGCTAAAACTGAAACGTTGAATGCAGAGAAAATTTTTATGATGTTTGGTAATATTCCAAATCCTCAACCTCAAGGCAGTCAGTTACTGCCTGGGGGGAAACCTCAAGGTAATTTTTTCCTTGGAAAAACTGTAGGACAATATTATTTTGGAGAACAACCTCAAGGATAGTACATACCTCAAGGTTATCAACCTCAAGGACAGTACATACCCTAAAGGTCAACCCCAGACTCAGTATATTCCTCAGGGTCCTTATCAACCCCAAATTCAGTATGCTCCTCAGGGTTATCAACCTTAAGGTTAGTACCCAACTCAAGCTTTCCAACCACCTTCTGGTCAATCATTTGTACAAGGAACTGGAAATTTACCATTTAATTATCAACCCTACATTCAACTAGGCTATGGTCCTTCATACACACAACCTTCTACGGGACAATACCCCAGAATGAACATGGTGTGGAATCCATCTCAAATTCAATAGACTACGCAACCTAATGTGCAGTTACCTAATCAACCAGGATAGCCTTTGGTTTCTGGTCCAACCTAGCAACCTGTCCAGCCTACAGTTCAAATTCCTACACCTGGTTCTGTTAAGCAGCCTGGGCCTAGTACACCTCAGACTCCACCTCAAATTGCTGCAACTACTGCAACATATGTTCAACCTACCACACTTTTTTCTGGAGTATCTGTAGCTTTGGTTTCTTCTATCCCTGCATCAGTGTAAATTCCTCAAGTCTCTGTGCCCCAGTCACGACCTATAGTTCAGACTTTGGTTCAGATGCCTACAGGACAAGTTGGTACAAGTACGATTGCCAAAATTACCACAAGTCAAACACAATTCACATATCAACCGTACCATGGATAGTATCAATTTGGTCCCATTGCACAAAACCCAGTTTATCAGTATCAACCATACCCTGGCTATACTTATCAACAACCTCAACAACCCCAGTTTGGTCCGGTTAATCCTGGTTTTCTGGGAGGTTATACCATTCCTAATGCAAATACGATTCCAAGTTATCCTGGATATCCTCCTCCCAGAACTGCTCTTATTACTCATGGTTTTCGTGGCCCTAACCGTCAGTTACCATTTATTGCAACTTTGGATTTACCTGACTTGTCGCGCCTTACGAACGATCCAATTTACTATCTTCTGTATTGGCCACCAATGCCTAATAAGTTTCCGAGTGATATACCAAAATTCGAGGGTAAGTCAGGAGAGGATCCGTCATATCACGTTATGACTTATCACCTTTGGTGTGCATCTAATTCGTTAATTGATGATTCAATTCAATTATGCTTTTTTCAACGAACTCTTATTGGTCTTGCTGCCAAATGGTACATTGAGTTACCACGAGGCTCTTTTAATAATTTCAATCAATTGGCAACTGCTTTCTTAACTCATTTTCAGTTTCCTGTCAGATACGACAATGGCACGAAACTATTGACTTCACTAAAACAATCCACGCCCACGTATATTTCTGATCATATTCACGAATGGCGACATAGAAGGCATTTAGTGAAAGTTTCATTCTAGATCAAATTTTGGCGGAATGGTTTATTAAATCATTATTACCCAAATTCACTGAAGATGTAGCTAAGGGAGGAGTTGTTACTTAAGAGAAAGTCATTGCTCAGGCTTAGTACCTCGACCTCCTCTATATGTAGTCAGATGGTATGATTGGTTCAATTAGTACTAAAATCAAGAAGAAATCTTCAAAGAATTATTCTCCTATAATAGCTTTACCTAATTCCCTGAAAGGAGATTCTTCCACTAAAATTTCTGCCGACATTCATGTCGTAGAGTCATCTACGACCAAATCTAAATCTGGAAGTAAAAAGAAGGGGAAGAATAAAAAAAAACAAAATTCAAAATATAAAACAGATAAAAATGAATCTACTGACGAAAAATTCAAACCTCGCTATCCTTGTTTCATTTGCGACAAGGATCATTTTGTCAAAGAATGCCCACATCGAGCAGAGGTTTCTAAATTCGTTAAAGGTTCTCAAATGCCTGCTGTCTTGAAGGATCATTTTACTACTCAAGATAGTAAGATGATTGGTTCTTCCTCGAACGCCTTAGAAGAACCCATTCTGATGATGTCTCATGTCAGGATTGCGACGCGATCGCAAGATTATGGTAGTAAAAATCCTGTTGGTGGTAAAGAAGCAGAATCTTCTAATTCAAACACATCAACTACACCTCCTTCTGTTTCTGATCTGCTACAGATCGAGAAACCCAACTCAGACTTAGTAATAAAACCGCCTGCCAAAGGTGTACTTCGTAAATCAGCTTTCAATCCACATGCGAGAGCTGCTCAGAATTACAACATTGTTGAGGACTTAGCTATTTCCCCTTCAGCAATGTCAGAAATCGTGCCCAGCACAACACAAATTACTATTGTCTTCCATAGGAGCTGTCAATATTCAGGATTCGAACCTAATAATCTTCGATTTAGAGAATAGTACACCTTGCCTACCCCATCAAATGGCTTTCCAGATTCCAGTATTAGTCAAAAACAGACCTTGCTTTCGTACTGTAATTGATGAAGGGGCTTCTACATGTATTATGTCGATCCAGTGATGGAAATCACTTGGTTCTCCCACACTCAATTAATCTCTGACAATTCTAAAAGCTTTTGATGGCCGAGGGTTCCATCCTTTTGGTATTTTGCAAAATTTACCTATAGAGGTAGAAGGAAAAACTGTAAATCTCGATGTGGAAGTAGTTGATGCCCCTCTAGATTACAACCTTCTCCTGGGTCGCAGTTGGTCTTATGATATGACTGTTGTTGTTTCATCGGTCTTTCGGCTTATCAAGTTTCCACATAAAGGAAATATCGTTACAATAGACCAACTAACTTATTTCTCATCCGATCCAGCCTCTACATATAGTATCTAGCACATCGATAAAATGACTATCCCTTATAAAGATGTCGGCGTAGGTTTGATTAAAGATTCCGGTTTACTGGGAACTTTTTCCTTTCCTACTCCTAACGTATCGCCTCTTATCGCAAATATTCATATGATTTCATCGAATACTGTTACTTTTGATGATCCTTGGATCGTACCTTCCATTTCTGAGGTGGATTCATTTGATGGCGCAATGCCTTTGAGTCCCTTTTAAATTGCATATCAGGCTGTACAGTCGTTTTCTAATCCTTCTTCAACCGAAACTGATCCAATGAATGTGATCCATGAGGAATCACTTTCTATATCTAGCTCGGCTACAACGATATTTCCTGATCTTGTTCATACTGATGAGCAGATTCGTGAACTCTTGTCTGTTGATGATTTACCATGGGAAGATCTACATCACCGATCTTCATTTTTACCTGAGCTTGATCATTTTGAAAATGATTTCTCTTCTATTTTTACTACTAATTATGTCAAAGAACCACGGAATCCATTGCAACATTCTGATTCTGAGTTAAATTTGGAAAATATCCCTCGAACAGTTCCTATTGACATTTCAGTTAAGCCAAGAATTGTTGAAAACATTCAGATAGGTGCTTCCTATACGGACGATGAAATCCAAACTTATAAAGCCCTATTTCAAGAATTCCATGACGTGTTTTCGTGGTCATATGAAGAAATTCCAGGAATCGATCTGTCAATTGTTGTCCATGAAATTAAGACTTACCCGGATGCTAAACCTATCCGACAACATTTACGTCAAATACATCTGAGAAAATTTGCTACTATGAAAGCTGAAGTTGAAAAATTACTTCGCGCAGGATTCATTTATCCATTTCCTTTAACCGATTGGGTATCGAATATTGTTCCTATCAACAAAAAACAAGGAACGATAAGAGTATGTATCGACTATAGGGATATTAATCGAGCTTGTCCTAAAGACAATTATCCAACCCCTTATATCAATCAAATTATTGATGATTGTGCCGGTAGTGAAATGTTCTCCTTTATGGATGGTTTTTCCAGTTACAATCAAATCAACATACTCCATGCTGATCAACCTAAAACAGCTTTCATTTGTCCGTGGGGAGAATTTTCTTATTGCAAACTACCCTTTGGATTGAAGAATGCTGGGAAACTTTTCAAAGGGCTATGTCTTATGTATTTCATGACATCAAGCACATTGTGCAACCTTATCTCAATGATTTACCTGCCCATTCATCGCGTAGAACCGATCATCTCACTCATTTACGAGCTATCTTTATGAGATGTAGGCATTATTGAATTTGGCTGAATCCACACAAATGTGTTTTCTGTGTAGAATTGGGTCTCTTACTGGGATTTGTTGTTTCAAAAGCAGGAATACGTGTCGATCCATCAAAGGTTGAAGTTATCGTTAATCTACCTCCTCCTTCGACTCTTCGCCAACTCCAAAGTTTGCAAGGGAAAGCAAAATTTTTACGTCGTTTCATTCCTAACTATGCCGAGTTAACAAAGGGTTTTACCAGGTTGTTAAAATAGAACATTCCATTCTTTTGGGATGAGATCGCTGATCGATATTTTGATGCACTCAAACATGCGTTGACCCATGCACTGTTACTGCATCCTCCCAATTACAACCAAGATTATTTTTTGTACCTCGCCGCTTCTCATTCCACCGTTGGGATGGTTTTAGTTCAGGAAGATGAATTCAGAAATAAACATGTGATTTACTATCTTAGTCAAAATCTACATCTGACTGAGATCAAATATTTGCATGTGGAGAAATTGGCCTTGGCAGCTGTCCAAGCTGTCCAAAGATTTTGTCACTACATATTATTACGCAAAACCACAGTGATTTCTTACTGTAACCCTATGATGTATATCTTGACCAAACAATTTCTAGGGGCAAGTATTCCAAATGGATAGTTATCCTACAGGAATTTGACTTGGAATTTGAAAAATCTAAGGCAAAGAAGTCTTTGGTTTTTGTCGAACTGATGTGTGATTTCCCGTGTACTGATACTAAAACTGTGGCGGAGCAACCCATTGCAGACGAATCCTTGTTTCTTATTAGTACTCTTGATCCTTGGTATGGGGATATTATTGTTTATCTCCAAACCCAATCTTTTCGGCTTGAAATCTCACAATCTCAATGACGAAAAATACGTTTCCAATCCCAAAAATACAATATTATTGGTGATACACTCTATCATCGTGGAGCGGATTTTGTTTTCCGACGTTGTCTTACTCATGAAGAAGCTGAGAAGGTTCTGAATGACTGTGATTCTGGAGCATGTGGCGGTCATATGTCTGGGTATGCCACAACACAAAAGATATTGTGCGCTAGTTACTTATGGCCGTCCTTATTCAAATATTGTATCTATGCAATCCGGAAATTCCATAATTGTCAGATCTTTGATTGTAAAATGCGTGCACCACCCGCTCCTCTTCACCCTATAATTGTTGTTGGTCCTTTCGCAAAGTGGGGTATTGAATTTATTACATGTAACCCTCACTCGGCCGGGGGGCATGCGTATATTATCCTAGCGGTAGATTATTTTACTAAGTGGGCCGAGGCGATGCCTACATTTTCGGCAGACGGCAAGACTGCTGCAACTTTCATGTTCAATCATATAATTGATAGATTCGGTGTTCCTCAAGCTATCATTATGGATCATGGAAGTCATTTTCGAAATATCATGATGACTGAACTGACAGATCAACTTGGCCTGCGCCACGATAGTTCTACTCCTTATTACCCACAGGTTAATGGTCTGGTTGAAGCTATCAATAAATTTTTAGTCACTATGATCAAACGAATCATTGGTATTCATAAGTCGAATTGGCATACCATGCTATTTTCAACACTTTGGGCATATTGGACCTCAGTAAAAACATCAACTGGTTTCACTCCTTTTCAACTAGTTTACGGTTTGGAAGCTGTGTTACCTATTGAATGCGAAATTTCATCATTATAATTAGCCATAAAATTACTCCCAACTACTTCTGAAGAAGAGAAATGTTTTTTTTACTTAGCTCAGCTAGATGAGAATCGACGCACTGCTGCATTAGCAAACGAGACTCATGCAAAACGAATGAAAGCTCAGTACGACATAAATGTTACACCTTGCAATTTTTCAGAAGGAGACCTAGGTTTAGTATACGATCAAGTGAACGATAAGCTAGGGGCTCGAAAATTTGTACCTATGTGGCATGGTCTTTACATTGTTAAGCGAAAGCTGGCAAAAGGGGCCTATAAAAAGATAGATTTTGACGGGGTCTCTTTAGATAAACCCAGAAATGGGCTTTATCTGAAGAGATATTATGCTTAAATTATGTGTGGAGATTTTTGTTAGATTAGTTTCTTTACTGTTGGTGTGTCTCAGAATAGAAAAGCATGCCTAGTTTAGAGTGTGCTCTAATCACTATTCCTGCTTATCTAAGTTTTACTCTTGATATTGCAGATGTTGACGTCTCTTCAAACATACATTGGTTTTGCTGATGGTGCTTGTCGTAGTACACGGAACATTTCTTCTGCAGCTTGGGTTATCTATTCACCCTCTGATGAGTTAGTATCTATGCATGGGGTAAGCCTCGGTCAAACAACGAATAACATTGCAGAGTATAGTGCAGTGATTGAGTTATTATCTGAATCCATATCATTTGGAATTCAGAGTTTGATTATTAGGTTGGATTTTGAACTCGTTGTATTACAGCTTAACAGGGTTTATGCCATTATAAATCTAGTATTATTATGGTTATTTTTGAGAGTTCGTCTCTCGGAACATGAATTTGATTACATTGAATATTAGCATATTCCAAGACATTTAAATACATTAGCAGATGTAGTTGCTTCTAGTATGATAAATAGACATTTGCAATAATCAAAATAGTAAATTACACAACATTCGATAACATGTTACACAAGATAGCCGGTAATAATGAAATATCATAGCATAGAAGTGTGTTTCAAAATATACATCGTCTTCGATCATAGGTTGAAAAATACCTTATGATCGGCAAAAATGATAATACAAAAAGTCAAAAATGTCATGAGTCTACAAAATCGATCATCCTATCCTGGTGATGATCACGATAAGAAACTACTGCTCAGGCCACCCTACACAAGAACCTGCTAAAAGGTCATGGAACCCCAATCACATATCTCTGTAACCTAAGTGGAATATCATCTATATCAGTTTCTGGAATATCTAGTGTCAAGCGCCCTAGATGATGCTCCAAGTCGGTCAGGATCTTTGCTGATTGGCCCCATGGGGCTGGTGCTACTGCAGCTGGGTGTCTTCTCTCATAAGGCTGGAGAGCGGTTGGTCATCATGGGCCCACGTTTGCATTTAAACTTTTTATTATTAGTTTTGGAAGATTAAAATAATAATAATAATAATAATAATAAAATTAGAACTTAGAAAATGTTGAAAATGGTTTTTACCTGAATCATCCCACTGTTCTCCTGCTGGAAGAGCCATGTCTCGGTCACCACGGAAGTCCATCCTGGCGTATGGAAAGTCCTTAATAAAAAAAATTTAGCGTTCTAGCCAACGAAAATATGTAGAAGGAAATCTCACAATCTCCCCACCCTCACTGTGGCGGGCCATCAAAGCAACCCAACGAACCATCCTAGGCTCTCGAGGTCGACCAACATCGACAGGAATGAGCTGCGGAGCTAGTAAGGGGATCCTCTCCAAAGAAAATGTAACCACAATGGACCCGTAACCAAAGTTGTTTAACTTCCCATTTTTTTCTCTGGTCAGTTGGCCTTTCACAGTGGCCAATACTTCTTCGCACCAGTTGAATATGGTGCCTCGAAAGCAATCTACTGCAATCCGCATCTAGGACCCAGTAGCCACATGCAATGCTGCACTCTCACATAGTCTAGTAACAGTGAATGCAATAACTTTGAGCTTAGGTTGGATGATAGTTTTAATATCAATCCATTTATCCTTGGGGTCTGCTCGATCATCGCAAAACTCTAGTCGAAGACTAGCGACAGACTGACCACCTGGCCTAGTCCGAAACAGAGATATTTGTTCACCCCTCTTGGGAAAACCAATCAAAAAATATATATCCTCTGGCTCAATTTTGAGCCGGTGGCCACCTATCACAAAACAATAGTCCTAAGTGTCCCATTTGTTTACTAGCCATGTCAGGAGGTCTACTTGGGCCCTCATGCCCTATATGGCCCAGAATTTGTACAATCCGAATTCTCTCAATGCCTGCATTGTGGGCATATGATTCATTACGGTGTCATCTACATCCTCATGCTCACGTTCTTTCCAAGTAAACATTTTGAATGTCCTACAATACACAAAGAGACATATTAGAACAAACTTGTTTGAAAAATTTTGGGTAAAAATTGAGAAATTAAAGTTTTAAAATTCATTGCACGGGGTCCGCACCCTTTTCCTACATACAGTGCGTAGGTATGCATGGGTGTTGTGCAATAGGTGCGAACCCATGACTTTTTTCCTTGTAGAAAAAAGTCGGGGTCCGCAAGACCCACGTGTTGCACCTGCGGACCCCCACAAGAAATTTTTTGGACCTATTTTTCCTTAAAAAATGAAATTTAAAGCCTAAAAGAAAAATATAAACGAATGGAATGCAAGTTAAGGAGGACGTGGATTACCTGGAGCTGACGATTTCCGATTCCGACGGACGGATTTTCCATAATATTCACATGAACGTTTTTACCCAAAAGCTCTCACTTTTCACTCTAAACTCAAATGGTAAAAATGAAGTTAGAAAAGCCCTTTTTATAAGTTTTTTCGAATAAATGAATTTTTAATTTGTTTATTTTTCACTTTAAAAAGGTAATTTTTGAAAACATTTTTATTTATCTTAAACAGGTATGTGTAATGTTTCGAGTTTTTGTGCAGAAAATTGGATTTTTCAGGAAAATTGATCATTTTTCAACAAAGAGCATACTTTTATCACTTTTTCGGACTCTTTCAAAAATTTACGAAAAAGCGAAACATTGGATTCCTCTTTTAAGCCCTTTTCAGACTCTCGAAAATTGAAAAGATTGCCGAGCACTTGATTATTCAAACTCGTTAAAATAAATGAATGATCGTCCTTTCAGTATAAGTTTACCCCTTTTACGGACTGAAATGGACTATTTACGAAAAAGGTATACGTTGACTAAATACGGTCAATAGAGTTCTCTCCCGCATTATTTTATCCTTTTTCGGGCTCGAGAGACTAAATTTACGAAAAAGAACACGCATGGAGTTTTCTTAAGTTTTTCTTCTGACTCCCTAAAACTGAAAAACACCGAGTTTCTCCTATACTGGACTCGTTAAAACTTAACAGTAAAGGACCTGTTTAATTTTCAACAGGAACGAACCACTCCTTCTTAGGGTTCAAATTTTAAACTAAGTTGGACTCATCCGAAGGATGAGCTTATAAACAAGCAAATGTTATCCTCCTCAAGCTTGTCAAAAATAAAGAGGTACTTGCCAGAAATGGTGGGGGAAAAGAGAGAAAAATGAACCTGTTTGTTACATTTTGATTATTCGGAAAACCGTTAACCACTCTTGAACATGACACTTTTGTTCACCTGGGTTGGGAAAATCCTTTGCCTAACAGTTAATCAAACCACATTGAAAGTCTTCAGCCAGTTTCTAGGTATTAGCTTTGGGTCAATTGTCACCAAGCCATCTGCAGTGTCGTTATGTGTTCAAGAGGACAGTTCAAACAAACCATTCATTTGCAAAATATTTGTCTTCCATTTTGACCATCCCTGAGTCAGTCCTTGCCAATATATTTCTTCAAAACTTGATCTATGATTTTGTGTTGTGGGCTTGCCTACGACGGATCACTTTCTATCGACGACAGCTCATTATCTAGGAAGTTGATCCAGAAATCGTCAGTACCTTGAAATCTGCATGCCTCAATGGCAGATTTCTCACCTTCGACGATAGGTTGCATCATTGACCTTCGATCGAATGATTCCGTGACATGTTCGACTTCAGCTCATTCATTCACATTTCATGGATTGTACTGAGTACTTTGAGGGCCATTGACATTACTGGTGGTTACTCTCACACTTGTTAATAGTTCACATTATTGACTGGTAATCAAGTGGTTTCTACCATGTTTGACTTCGACACATTCATTCACATGGATAGAATCATACTAGTTCGAGAAGCAGAAATCAAGACCCTGGAGCTAGTTTCTACCATCCAGGCTACGAGGAATTTTGTTATTCATTTATACAGTGGACTATTCATAAACATATGGTTGCATCCATATTGTGTTTACACATGTCTATATTTTTGATGTATTGAAAAATCATTCCTGTATCAGAATAGTTTAAGTCAGTTTTCTAGTTAGTTTTGATCTGAGTATGGGAATGCCTACCTCAGCGATGATATGTCTACATATATATATTTCGCATTGAATGTTTTTACAGGTTCTGACTGGGGTGTCCACAGGATGATCCTTGAAATGATAAAGTACTTCACTCTTCGTACATGACAGACTCTATCTTCATCTATTATAGACTTCGCACTTTAGGGGGCAATCTGTTGCACTAAAAATTGTCACTTTGACATTATTCTATTTGTATGAGCTCATTATCATTTGATTGTTTATTTTATGGATTCCTTGATCACCATAATAGATATGATTTAGAATATATGCTATGCAGGTGCTATTTAATGTTTGATTGTTTGTGATTGCAGGTCTTCAAAGATAACTCTTTCGGGCGATTGAAGGACGACGACTACAAGCAAGCATTAGATCGAGGTAGGATCGTAACACGTTTTATAACATTTAATTTTAAATCGTGATATATCTAGAGAAAGATATATTTAATTTTCTGTTTGTTGCTAGACTATCTTATGATACTAGGGAGATCGGTCTTGTCTGCAAGATCAATTTATCCGGCCAACACACCTAGTGGCCCCTGGAACTTATTTGAAGCAACTAGGCTTTCAAAAGTCCTCTAAAACCTCTGAAAAACACACCATTAGTTCCAAAATGTCTAAAACATCTAAAATTTACTATTGGATTCCTGAATAAGGCCTCTAACTGCCCTGGCTAGGCCTCAAACTGCTACTAGACCCCAGTGGCTCTCGTGGCCTCTAGAAATTCTCTGAAGAACAAACCTGCTCAAAAGTCCTCTGATGGATCTGAAACCCTCACTAATGATTCTAGAATGTCTGAGATAGTCAAAATTGACTATTCACACCCTCAAAATGGTCGAATCTAGCTCAAGATATAGCCTATTCAATTTTTGTCTAGTGACCCCTAAAAATCCTCCACTAAATGTGGAGAATTGAACTTATCTGTAGTTAAAAATGGCCAAACTCCGAAAATTTTGGTGGCACACTTAATATCTGTTAGTTTCCCAATCGTAGCATTTAAATTTAAGGTTGAGGGGATGGGGTGGCTACATGCCAACCCCTGGAAACCCCGCGGTCACATTTGATTCGAGCAGAACCAATGCCAAATATTTTGGTTAAGTTAAAGTTGAAGTCAGAGTTATGCAACCACGCAGAGATAGTCGTAACCACCGGAGCATGAATTGCAATGTGACAAGGGTTGCAATTATAGTTTAATGTCACGGTTTTTTAAACGTCGCGTAAACTTTGATACTGCAATTTGGCTCATACCATGTGATCACACCATTGGGGCCGCCGGCAGGTTGGGACCACCGACGGTCCTAATCCTCGAATGCAAATTTTGTAAACAATAAATATTACATGCAACCCTTAAGTGTTAGGTCACAACATGTAGCCTGGTTGGGAGAGAGCTTTGCCCGCATGCTGGAGGTCGCGGGGTTGAACCCCTCGGACTTCATAAAATTTTACACCACCATCTAGGAGACACATGACATCCTCAGGTCTGGCCACGTGTCACCCTCCAGTTGGCCACTAAAACCAAACATACAATCCAACAATGCATAATATGCTGCCACTTGTCAAAATATGACTGGCCCAGAAGGAATATTCTGGGGAATATTTTGAGGAATATTTTAGGAATATTCCCTAAAATATTCTTTTTGCTGATTGTACCCTTGACCAGTCATCCTTGGTCAAACGGTAAAATTTTCAGTTTACTGGATTTTTCAAATCGCGATAAATTCTTGATATTATGTTAGTTTTTTGAATCCTTCGCGGCGCCGGAATCAAGAAAATGGGATCTATCTGGTCGCTTAGGTTTGACATACTTTCAAACATTTTGAATTTTGAGCTATCACTTAGGTCCATGATCCAAATCTGATCAAGGTCCTATTACATCCTGGTGTTCAGGATAAAACAACTTTCATTACTCCATGGGGGACCTTCATGTATGTGAAGATGCCCTTTGGGTTAATGAATGTTGGGGCCACATTTCAAATAGAAATGGATATTGCATCTTTTGATGAGATTGGCCATTTTATTGTGATTTATCTTGATGACATTATTGTATATTCAAAGTCTGATGAGGAACATTTGAGACATCTAAGAAGAGTGTTTGAAAAGTGTAGAAGGTTTGGTATCTCATTAAATCCCAAGAAAACATTGTTTGGCCTTTAGGAAGGTAAGCTTCTTGGTCATATTATTTCAAAGGATGGAATTAGGATTGATCCCAATAGGATTGAAGCAATATTAAAAATTAGTCACCCTAGAAACATCAAAGTGTTTCAATATTTTATTGGAAAAATGATTTTCCTAAGGAGATTCATTCCTAATCTTGTATAACTTAGAAATATAACAAATATGCTTAAAACAGATTCAGAAATTAGATGGAGTATTTAGGCTAGAAAAACCTTCGATTAGTTAAACAAGCATTAACAAAATCACCAATGTTGATTAGCCCATATTTTACCAAAGATTTTATTATCTTTTCTTTTTCTTCTGAACACATTGTTGCAACTGGATTATTGCAGAAAAATGAAGAAGGATCTGAACAACCTATTTCTTTTTTTAGCAAGGCTTTAACAGATGCATCTTTAAAATACAATATCATGGAAAAACATGCCTTTGCATTGGTTAAAGCAATACAATATTTTAGAGTATTTATTTTGCATTCACATGTTATTGCATATGTACCTAATTCAGTTGCAAAGGTTATTTTAACACAGAATGGACTAGATGGAAAACAAGGAAAATGGATTGTTGTCATCCTTGAGTATGACTTAGAAATCAAACCAACCAAGATGATCAAAGGACAAGGACTGGCCAAAATAATGGCAGAGTCAAATTTCCATGCATTAGAAATCAACTTTGCTTCTGCACTGGATGATCAAGAGGAACATGCAACTCCATAGATCGATGAAGAATTTTTGAACTGACAATCGTATTCAAACTTGTTGTATGTTTTATTCAATTTAAATTCTCCTCCTGGTATAACAAAAAAAAAAGGCAAGATTTATAAAATTTAAGGCAGTTAAGTTTTGCATCATTGAAAATGTTTTATATTGGAAAGATGCTGGTCAAATTTTACTTAAGTTCTTGTTGAAGGATGATGCAGAGAAAATCATGCAAGAGTTCCATGAAGGTGATTGTGGTGGCCGCCTCTATTGGAAAACTATTGCCAATAAAATCCTTAGGGCTAGTTTTTACTGGCCTACTCTATTCCCTCACATTCATAAGAGGGTAACTTCATGCCATAAATGCCATATTTTGAAGGAAAAATAAAACTCTTACCCCTGCCATTAAAACCTATTTCAGTCGAGAGCCCTTTTCAGCAGTGGGGACTATATTTCATTGGTGAAATTTATCCTCCTTCCTCTGGCCAACATAATTGGATTATCATAGCCAAATATTACTTTACTAAATGGATAGAGGCCACCCCTTCTAGATCTGCTACTGATGTTGTCATTATTAAGTTTCTTGAGACCAATATCCTTTCTATATTTTATTGTCCTAGAAAAATTATTACTGAAAATGAAACAACTTTCAAATATAAGAAAATGATTGAATTATGTAATAAATACCACATTACTTTGGGACATTCACTAGCTTACTACCCTAAGGGAAATGGGTTGGCTAAATCCTCAAATAAGAGTCTGGTAAATATCATCAAGAAGTTGTTGGAAACCAACAAGAAGTCTTGGCACAACAAGTTGGTTAATGCACTTTGGGCTGAAAGACTTACTACAAAGAAGTCAATTGGTATGTCCCCATACCAATTGGTTTATGGAATAATGCTATGTTTCCATTCTTTAGAAGTACCAGTCATGAAGATAATACAAGAATTACAGGTTGAGCCAAATGATATACGTAGAATAATCAATTAAACCATTCAGTTGCAGCAGTCAAGGGAGGGGGTCTATAACAAAACTTAGGTAATTCAGGAAAATGTCAACAAGAGTTTTGACAGAAGAACTAAAGAAGATGACTTCAATATTGGAGACAAAGTTTTAAGGTGGGATTCTACGAGAGAAGTGACAAAGGTAAACAGGTAAATTTGATAACCTTTGGAAAGGGCCATACATTATTTATGCTTTCAGGGGAAACAATGCATTCTTTCTCAAGGACCTGGATGGAGCAGAGTTACTTGGTGGTCCTGTCAATGGTAGGATGCTGAAGCACCAATTTTCTTAGCATAAATATTTTTCTCCCATCATTGTAAATATGATAGTCTATATTGATTTGATTGAATAACTTGTTGATTGGAGCTGAAGCCTGCAGAGAAGGCCCTAAGCTGTGATTGAGAAGCTATCATAAGTACCTTAACATCAAAAGGAATCAGATGCATACATTATAAACTTTCGATACTCAAGGAAATTGATCATATCTTCTTGACACTTCACATGAAAAAATAGCTGGAGCCACTGTTAGGGTCTTATATATTATAGGATTTCAAGGTGATTGTGTATGTCATTATTTGTAATTGTAAATTATTTTCAATTTGAAAATGATTTCCAAAAAGAGGTATATATAAAAAGAAAATCAAAAGAGGGTATGTCCAAACGAAAATTAATATGAAGAAAAAAGTCAAAAAGAAGAAAAATTGAAAAAAAGAATAAAAAGAGAATAAAACCCTACAAAAGAAAAAGAGGAAATAATGCGAAAGAGCCACAAATTAAAATGCCACTACTGTTAAATTAGTTTCCTTTACGTTAAAAATTCAATAAGATTGTGTGCATCTTGTCTAAAATGCCACAATGACTAGATTTTGTTCCAATCATACAACTTAATCACGATGGAAGGATTATAAATTTCATGTCAAACAGGTTAGTGAATGAATATTTGTCAAACAGTTAATCTTGAAAAATCAGTAGTTAGGTAGAGAATGAGATTGATTCAACAATTTAATCTAAATCAACAGGAGAAATAAGTGATAGAATAGGTTATATTGTTATAAAAAAAGGATATGTGGGTTTTCTAGCTCAAATGCACCCTAAAGAGATAAGATAAAAAAAAGGTTAGCTTAGAAAAATAATTGAAAATGAAAGGGTAGGTAGAAATTGCATTGTGGCTTTGAAAAGCATGAAAAATGTTTTATCCTAAGTTTGAAAATTCCAAAGTTATTTCATGTGTAGGAGAAAGCAAGGGTGAATGTTTTATCCTAAGTTAAAAGGATCGAGTACATCAATATCAAGTTTGGGCATATAAATCCTTTATCCAAAGTTTTCACTTTTATCAAACCCCCCCGCTACCCGAAAAAATGTCTCATCATTTTCCACTGCTACATGATTAACTCTCCTCCATCTGTCCCATCATCTGATCCCCCGATCCTCCATCTAACTGCCCATATCATTTTTCACCCCTCCTCTCCGTTCAAAATTTACCGTTGGGGGGGGGGGGGGGGGGGTGGGGTCCGAAATAGGTCGTTTTATTTTTTGGGCCCACGCTAACATGACGCCCTCTCATCATTTCGCACCCCCCTACTGAAACTTCTTACCACTTCTGACCCCCTCTGAAAAGTAGTTTCCCCACTATGTAAAAACCATAATTCTACCTGCTGAGTGCCAGTAATGTCACACCACCTATACCATACCGTTGCCAATTAAATGTCTTCTCACGATAATACAACTGCTGATGAATTTAATTCATCCATAACCATTAATCCAATGGATCCATACCACCATCAATGGAAAAAAAACCCATCTGTGTATAAATTCATCCCTGATTAGCCTATAATCCTTTACCTTGCCATTTTCGCTACTCTATACATGTTTGTTGTAGATTGAAAAAGTGCCAAAAAACCTAATCCGATTACTATCGAGTTACTCTCTGCAACTGTCATAGTTTCTTATCAATCTCAGACTTCTTACACAGTCTCAGCCCCATTTTTTTTATCATAAACCCTCATTCACCATTAAACCTGATCCAGCCATGCCTCCAAAGAAGAAGGGATAGGAAGAACCTGTAAATCCACTTCTCCATATCTTAGTTGATTTTGACCATTTAACTTTGGTAGACAAAGTTTATAAAATCCATGAAACCCTATGTGAGTTAGAGTTATTTGAAATGTACTGCTGGCTTGAAGACAAATTCATTGACAAATCTGATGATATTGGACTATGGGAGTCCAATTTACCCCATTATACCTTTCTCAGATCCACAGTGCCCCTGAATTCATGATGAAGTGTCTAGCTTGTTATGTACCCAATCAGAGAGCTAATATTTCCCCTTCAGAAGATATTTTAATCATCATAACTGCCTAAGCCATATACAAAATGATGTAGGCCCCTATCACAAAGAATGCCAATCATTTTTTCTCAAGAAGCACTCATTGAATTATATCAAAATATAGACTTTGAAAAAAGGGCTAAAATCCTTGAGCTTTTTCTGGCTAAAGATGCCTAGCTACTTAAGAAGAACCCTCCCTATCCATCCTCCATTTTCCCTGAGAGAACTAAGCAGATCATTATAGTCATCTCCTACCCCCTTGGTTATTATTCAGATTAGTAGGTAGATTAGGCCATTATAGTATTCCTTTCCATTTTCTCCATATATTCTAAGCCTTCTATATTATTTAGCTTCAACCAATTCCTTGCAGATTCCATTCATTTACAATTTATCAAATTACAAACTGAAGAGGTATTTAAATATGCCTTTGTTTTAGTATATTTGTTTTTATATTTTTAGGGAGACATGTTCAAATTTGCATTGAAAAAGTTGGATGATGATGGAAGTAAAAAATCTGTCATCTTTTGGAATACAATGGTAATGAAGGAGCAGTAAGAATACTCATACAAAAAGTTCATAGAACTGTTTGTACATCCAACACTCAATATTCTAAGCAGCAATTCCGAGCCAAGATTTAGAGAAAAAATCAGGAAAATATTGCAGTTTTTAGACCAAACTAAAATAGGATACTAGTACCTTTACCAGAATTACACAGAGCTAAGGATTTATGAATGTGATCTTGCCCCATATAAGCTCCCAAAATTCTTCCCAATGAGGATTTTTGCTCTAGAATACATCAGGAGAATTCTTAATGTTGATGAGGTCCATTTTTTTTTTGCCAAAAATAAATCTCAGTTCAGGATTAAAACACAGATAGGACCCTTCATATGTCACAATAGAATAGTAGGGCAGGAAGCAGAAATATTAATGAAATAAATGCAATTCAACCTCAGTTTTACATGGTCATATGATCCATTGGGTACCATTGTTAAGATAAGGGTAGATAACAAATCTACACCTTATATTCATACCCACAAACCAGAGATTGAGAAATACATGACTAGCTAGAGTGGACTAAGAATACTCTAGAAGAGGATGAAGAACAATTGGTGTCAACCTCAACATTGTAGACTCTTGTCCCACAAGAGAAAGTAAGAAAAATGATCAGAGAAGAAGAGTCACCTTTAGTGATTGACACTTCCAGAAAAGAGTTCAAAATCTTGTATAGGAAGAGGACTAAGCTAAATCCCAAGGTAAATCCAGGTAAGGACTCAGAACATGAAGTCATCATCATCAACAAAGAGACACCTACTTCTTAACAAGTAGGTGGTCAAACCACACTCTCTCCTACCACCTCTACTTCTTCACATGATCAACAACAAGCTATTCAAACTAGCACAATTGTTACAGGGGAAAAAGAGAATACCATATTTGATACATTCAGGGATATTAAATTGAAGAATGAATTTTTGAAGATTTCCAGCTCTCAGAGTAGGTTGTTGTCAGCCTTTGACTTTGAGAAAGGAAAAATGCATATGGCCTTTCTCCAAGCACAGATTCCTCAACCCAAGACAACAACATATTATAAAAAGAGTGCATTTGAAGTTGATATTAAAGACATACATCCCATTGATCAAATGGAAATGTGCAAGGAGACAGGTGAAATGATTTTATCTACACTCACTAACACTGTTATGAGTTTGTCCAAATTGCAGGTTTCTTTAGCTAATATACAGTCACAACTTAAAATGGAGAAAATATCTTATTTGGCCAAGGGTTCAAGGATTAAGTCTTTGGAAGAATTAGTGGTCAGAATTGGATATGATCCCTCCAATATCAGAGCTGTAGAAGAGGTGATTAAAAATAAAAATGTTGACATTACAAAATTAAGGAAGCAACTAAAAATGTGAGCTCCAGAGGAAACTTTGGCCAATGAAATTGAAGAGATAGGGTCCCAGAAATAAGACATGATGAATTTCATCATGGAGAAAAATTCTCAGCTGAGGAAAATGGAAGCAGAGATGGATAATATTATAAAGTAAAAAGAGCAGGTTGGCAAACTATCATTAGTACCTTTAGAGGTTGTACCCTTTACAACTATTCCCATGTCCACATCTTCTACAACGAGTAAACCAGATGGAACTGAGCAGCTCACTAAAGCTGTGCAGAATCTGTCAATACAGAAATAAGAGATAAAGAAGCTTCAAGACCAAGTGAAATTGTTACAGGATCAGAAGTCAAGGAGTGATAGCTCACATGCAGCTGAAGCCCAGAGATCATAGAAGTTAATAGAAAGGTTGTAGAAGTCTGAGAGGGAGTCATCTATTGGAAATACCTTGGGCCAAGTCAAATATATAATTTGGATAGATATCATTGAGCCCATCATTGAAATATGGCCTTGCATACAAATCATATTTGAGCAGAAGTAGCTGATAAACAAAGCCAATGATGCCATTACAAAAATCAAGAAAGAACTTGGAGATAAGCCACCACTGTTAACAACATTATAAGTTCTTAAATTCCAAGAACAAGTATGAGCTGGAGGAGTTAGGAGCAGATGACAGTACTGAGATGATATTGGAACTAAAGAATGTTCTTACAAAGAGAAACCTTATTGTACAACTGGAGGAAAAATTTCACAGCTTAGAAATAACTGTAAACATTGTTTTCAGTAGGCTTGAACCTTTAACTCAGAAGGTATTTCTTCCCTTTTTGTAATAAATTACAAACTAATGCACATACAAGATTATGCAAAGAAGTTGGAGGAGATTTCCAGAGACACATCTAAGTTTTAAAACTTCAAAGGCACTATGACAGGGAAAGCATTCTTGGAGGCATTAAATCATGACCTTTTCATCTAGTATGAGATAAACCACGTTTTTGTGGCAAAACCAACTTTTTCTAAGTATACAAAAGTGGATGAAATATGTAGAAGGGTCATAAAGTTAACTATCCCAGATGAATATCGATAAGATAAGTTAACTAAGTTCTAGAAGTAAAAGGTAACAAAGAATAGTAATCTATATGCAACTCAGAGGACAACACATGAAACAACATTACAGCCAGTGCAGCTTGCCAATAGGCTTATCGTCAACTAATTTCTTGAAAACAGTGCCAGAATGCAAGATCACCGACATCAAGCCTATTTCTTGTAATAGTTAGAGTTTATTGTTATATTTGGTCTAATAATACACTGTTTGTTGAGACAACATTTATTGTAATCAATTTTTTAATATTTTAGTATAAATAATTCATTATTCGAAGTATTTGATGTTGATATATGAACATATTTTTCCTATTACGCAATTGTGAATTCCAAGTTTTTGCTGGAGCATCAATAATACAAAGACTTCTTTCAGGATTCATGTGGTGTAATTACTGGTGAAGTGTTTCTACTGTTTCTATGTTTTCCACTGTTATTTCCTTTCTCTGTTTATTAGGATTCTTAATTGTAAAACAAAAAGTGTGATGAATAGGACATATTATTTAAAATGCCTTATTCTGGCTACTTTTACAATTTAAATGTTTTCTACTTGAAATCAGATTGAAAAATACTTAAATGCTTTTCAGTATCAACTAATATTCACTCTTCTGCTATATCCATTATTCATTTAAAAATCCTAAAAGAATCTAGTAAATACAACCTAGCTTTCCCTACTTTAAATATTTGAAAAAATTATTCAAAACTCCAGTTTTATGTTTTGACTCCATTGCCCAATGTAAAAATAAATATTTAATCAAGAAAATCAATAAAAATCAAACAATCACCAAGTACATTCATAACTAGCCTAATATCTATAAAAAAGAAAGTTAAATCTTAAAGAGAGAGATCCCTCTCTAAAGCTGGTAGGGCTAGATCCCAGCTTCCAAAGTGGTTTTGATGCTGTCTTATGTGATTTATTCTCCCAATATTAAAAATTACATAATGATAATAGGAGGAAATGGTGCAACTCTTCCATTTGGTATTCCATGTTCTTATGTGTTTGAAATTTCTCTCGTGTCTTGATTTTTCTTATATTATTGCACACACTGGTGGCTGCTCCTCAACTTGCCTGGCATATCTTAATTTTCATTAGATATTTGGAAACATGGGAAGGTAATGTGATTCAATGAAAATGATTTTGCATGGAAGGTACTGCTTTTAGGTTATTCTCTTGTTCAATTTGTCCATTCTTTTCAAAACCATATTGTGCATTGATTGTATATTTTTATTTTTGTTATCAAGTGTAGTAGGTTTTTGTCATGCAATTATATTGTTATCTTACACTTTCTCAAGTTAAGCTCGTTAATTCAAAAGTTTTGAGTGAAGTATAATTTTCTCTTGGTACCTCATACTCTTCCCTTTACTATATGTGGTGCAAATTTTTTTGGGCTTTGTAGTTATGTTATCCAGGCTGCACAAGGTTCACTACTGATGGCATTATAAAAAATTTCAAAGAACATAGAGAATGCAACATGCACGGATTGAAGCAATTGAGAATTAATGGTCTTTTTAGAATAACAAGAGAGCACCTTGACAAGTTGAATTACCTTTTGGATGGTGGTTTACATCAGAAGTCTCATTCAGTAAAACCAGAGTTTTATCCTAATGATTGCTATTATTCACTTTCATATGATGATTACAGTATACTTGATATTGAAGCTTGCCCTAGATTTGTGAATGCAAGGCTTTTTTATGAGTGCACCAATGCAAGTTGCCAAAAGAAAAAAGACCAGATAGTTAGAGAGTGTTGGATTGTACATTTTGTATTGCACATTGTGACAAGTGTGGAAGGTGTATTGATGGTAGTGAATATGAAGAAATTTTTTATCTCAATATGATCTGTGCTACTGCGTGCGGGCTTCTCAACTACCAAGAATAAGAAGAGCTCACCTATGGTAAATACATATTATCAGAATTTTGGCTTTACTTTAGGATTCAATGATTTTGGGCTATTACTTGCTCGTAATTTGGGCCCAAAATTGATTGTTTTGACCCTATATTAGGGAGTTGTTGAAGACAAAGAAAACAAATCATTATCTTTGTGTGTTTTGAGGTGTACATATTAGTTTTAATTATTTTTAGAATCAAATGTATATCAAGGACTACAAATATGAAGAAATTCTATTTCAATTTTCATGATAAGAAGCCAACAACAGTTTTTCCTTTGGGAGATTTTGGAGAATGTTGGTCGATAGTTTAGGTCCCGTGATATTACAATTTTCTTTTTCAGGCCTTGTTCATGAGAAGGCTAATGAACAGTAAAGTTGCATGTGGTCTGGTTGTATATAGAAGTAGGCAATAGTTGTATATTACCTACATTTATCAATTTGAAAAAAAAGTTGTACCGGAAAATAACCTTCTTATGGGTCTAAAGAGAGAAACTGTGTCTACCTCCAAATATTGTGGTGTGTCTGCTGGGTTGTGCTATGTTAGGACCAAACACAAACAAAAAGGTGGCTTTCTTATGATAATGGAGTATTTTTTATGGTAATCTCATGACCGAGATCATATTACTATGGTACAACATGATGATTGGCTCATTTTTTCTAGGAAACTAGAATAAATAGTGATGTACATGATTAGCCCATTAAACCACAAAAATCAAGTGTATTGTATGTCAAAAAATATTCATTTGTATTTATATCGTAAAAATTTGAATTCTTTTGTACATATTTGTTGAGTCACCAAATTGAGAAAGTGGGAAAAAAAATTGCAGCCATATAATATTTTTGTGTTTGAGCTGGCTAGAATCTCATATCCAAATATCTAATTTTTACTCTTAGCTACCAAGATGTTATATTGGTTTCTAGTATGTCTTTTGAATTTTGATAGTTTGATGCTAGGTTAAGGGAAATGCAAGCTATAGTGATTATTCTTGTAAAGTGTGAAGTTTCTTGGTATGAAGAAAATAGTTTCTGTTGTTGGTTACTTTCTTGTCTTTTTAAGGTTTGTGTGAGGGGTGGTGGAAAGACAATATTACTCAATAAATAAGTGTATGTATAAGGTGTGATAATAAGAATTTTTTTTTTCTCAAAGTAAACACAAAAGATTATTTGAGAGTGTAAAACTTTGCGATAAGGATAAAATTATTTGGAGCAATATGGATAAGGATGTTATTATTTTCAGAATGGCATGAATTTTCTGGAGGTGGAACTTGTGGAATTTCACAAAAAGACTGCTTGTTTCAGGGAAATATATTAGGATGTGATGAAAGGAAAGGTGTGAATGAGGATAAATTTACATTCAGAAAAAACCGTTGATTGTAGTGTTGACCTATAATATAATGCAATTAAAAGAAAAATCATGCTAGTCCTGTTGATCCGATGTCCATTTAGCAAAATAATCAACTTGTAAAATTGAATGGACTATTTAACAGAAGATGTAGCTAACCCACTCTACGTGGGAAATGTTTTTCCATGTTGGAGTCATAAGATATTTGCAATATGGGAAACCTGGCAATTTATTTGGAGACTATGATGGTTTCTCGATATTATTCAGGTTTGGCTAGACAATTGGAAGAAAGTAATGATTGATGGAAAGAGTGTCCCATAAAATGTGGGATAAATATGGGAATATTTTCTTGTGAGGGTATATTTTGTTTCATAATCTTCTCACAAGGACAATGGGTCATTATAGTTCTTGCCAAAGTAATCAAGGGAAAACAAGGATTGTGTTGGGAAGTGTGGAAGGATGCAAGGTGAAATGCATTGAGTAATGTTCTCTGATTCTCCTATCGCTTGTAATATGAGCTTGCAAGATCCTCTGTCAGTTGAAATTGTTTGCAAGTACCTGTGCGACAAAGAGAAAAATTAACAAGTACTCATGGAACATCCCAGCTATGGAATTTTAAAGCTTGTTGCAAGGTCTCAAGGTCATTTGAAAATTGAGATCAATGGTGTTTGAAAATTACATATGGACTAAAGAAAGTTGTAGGATTCAGTCCAAACTTGCCATTGTTGGTACCTATCTTTGGTATGTGTTGTAATTTGAATTAGGAAATATTCAAGATTGCAAGGTGAAGTATCGAGGAGTGTGCACTGATGCTCCTTTTTCAATTTTTTATCTGAGCCCGCAAGATCTTTTCTCAGCTGAAAATGTTTGCAAGTACTTGTGCAATGCTGTGAAAAGTGAATAGGTACAGGTGAAGTATATTTCAAATCAATTACTCATTGATGCTGCCCTTTTAAAGTTTACTACAAGTTCTGAAGGTCATTGATGGAATCCGAGTTAGTGTATTGTCTAAAAACTACAGATGGACTCAAGCAAGATTTAGCTGTCAGCCGAAAAGTTATGAAGATTGGTACATGTATTTGATATGTGTTGTATTTGGCATTTCGAATATTCAAGTATTTTTTATTTCTGAATATAGATTTCATCTATCTTGGCACAGGATGGAATGTGAATTATTGTTTTAAACCATGAAAAAAACTTCTTCTTTAAACATGTTTTGAAATTGGGATGTTAAATTTTGGTGTTTTCAAATGAATTAATCCCCTAGGTCCCTTAAAATAAAATGTTATAGAATTGAAACTTCATTGGAAAAAGAAACATTGATAACCTAACAAAATAGGTGTTGGTCCTTTCTCTAATTTTCTCTTTTTGTGTTTCATATTTTTCAATCACAAATACAAACATTGATTGTCAACTTTCCTATTTCAAATCCAAGGAACAAAAAGAATGCATTTCTTTGAAATTTAGGTTGTATGGTTGGTTGTGTAGATTTCACTGATATTTTCTTCTTTGGTACCTGTTCAATTTATTCTGTTTCAACCATATAGTGTATTGATCGATGCTTTTTATTTCTATATATTACATTTATTAGGGTTAATTTGTGTGGTTTAGTGCCTTCTTATTCCTACTATAGTAAATCTTTCTGAATTAGTATTTTGCATGCAACATTTTTTTCCCATCTTGGTATCATGGTGCCCTGATTGTATATGGTGCACTTTGTTTATGGGCTTTGCTGTTACATTTTCCAGGTTGCACAAGTTTAACTACAGAAGGAATTGTCAAAAAATGACATAAAACATAACACACCTGGACTAAATAAGTTGAAATACCTTTTGGATGGTGTTTTACAATGGAAGACTCAGTTTCTAAAATCAAGGTTCTATGAAAGTAGTTGAAATTATATGGTTTCATAGAATGATGAGTGTACAATCAATATTGATGCTTGTGACAAATGCAAGAATGCAAGGCTTGTTAATGACTGCAATATGGAAAGTTTACGAAATGGAAAGATCATATAATCAAAGAGTTGTTTGGGTTGTACGTATTTCTATTACTCTTGATAAGTGGAATGTGTATTGACGACGATGATTATGAACAAAATTTTATTCCTAAAATGGTTTCGTTGATTGCTGGGTTGCTTCTTATTAAACTACCAAGAATAATAAGAGTTTGGTTGTGGTAAATACACATTATTGGCATTTAAGATTTACTTTTGGATGTGCTGATTGTGGGCTTCTGGTTGCCAGTAATTTGGAACAAAATTTATTGATTTGCCCGTGTTACAGGAAGAAGTCAATTAAATAATGAAATCCCTGGCTTTTGTTTTTTGTATGCATTTTTCCTTATTATGATAATCAAAGTGATATTGATAACAAAAAATATGAAGAAATGTTGTTTCAGTTTGAATGAGAGGTATCTAACAATTTTTTTTCCTGTGAGAGTTTTGGGGGTGGGAGCGGGGAAAATGTTGGCGGTGAGTTTGGGCCCTGTGATATCTATTACAAACAATTTATGCTTTTGGCCTTTATTCATGAGAATTTTACTAACAGTAAAGCTGCATCTGACCTATCTATATAATAGAGTTTCCAACAATTTATAATTGGGTACATTTATTAAACTCATCCATTAAAAAATGCACAGGAAGATACCAACATTATGGAACTAGATAAACAGTGACTACATGTGGCAGGTTGCATGGTCTATCATATTTTAAGGATAAATTATCAAAGAGTTGCCTCACTGATCAAGGTAATGGGTTAGGACTTATGGTAATGCCACGATTAAGATTAAATTACATGTGCATAAAAATATGACTTCCTTCCGTTTTATGTTAACTGGAGAAAATACGGTTGTATCTGATTGTGTTATTCAGCCCCAAGAATCAAGCGTGTGGTATTTAAAAAGGTCCCTAATTTGTGTTATTACTTTAATTATTTTGTACATATTCGTGTGTTCTGAAATTGAGCAATTCAAAAAAAATGTGTCCATATAATTTTGATTGTTCGAGCTAGCTAAAATCCAAGTCGAGATACTATATTTGTTTCTACTATTTTGATAGTTTGGTTCCAGGGTAAGGGAAAATAGGAAGCGAGAAAAGGAACTATTTTCATTGCTCAAGTTTAAAGCAAGGGTTTGAAATTTGTTGATAATTTAGTTGTAAGATTTTTTTTCCACTCTATGATCCCATGTTGTAATACAAATTTATAACTAAATTTTCTTCTTTTGTTGAAATTATTTATTATTTGACACTAATAGTGCATTTATAACTTCTTTGTGTCTATTGGGATATGATATACCTGTCATTATAAAGTGAATAACATTCAAGAAAGGATTTTCTCCACCCCAGAAAATATTTATTACTTTGACACTACTGGTGCATTTATAACTTATTGGTGTCTATTGGGATATGATATACCTGTCATTATAAAGTGAAGAACGTTCAGGGATATGATATACTTGTCATCATGTAAATGGATTTTCTCTACCCTATTAGCACTCCACCAGTTCTCTGAAGGTTGAGAAGGAGACCAACAAAGGTAACCACAAACCACTTTGACCTAGTAGATAGCCCTACTAGGCTGAGAGGGCTCTCTCAATGAGATCAAAACCAATTTTACTGGATCATGAAAGATATTATGCTGGGTATGTAGATTAGGGTTTGATTTTACTTTGAAGGTTTGTGCTGGATGGTGAATTAGGTCTAGAAAAAACTAGGTCAGGGCTCTGAAAATCATATTTGCAGAGATGTAATGGGGCAAGATAGGCACACACTTTAGCACTTTAAAGGTATCTTGGTGAATATGGTATATTGATATATTTTCAAAGCAAGAATGAATATCATGCATTTTTTTATATTAGAATAAAATGAACATAAATGTGAAAGCTTCTCCAAAACAGAGCATTGAATCAATGAATTATGCTTATTAAACATATAAATAAATCACATAAGACATGAAAATGGAAATGGAAGGTACAATAAATTCAAAAATATGATCACAGAATAAGAAACACAACTAAATTACACATCACATGAGTCCCACCACAATAGCTGCAAATTATGTCTATTAGTTCCTTCCAAATTCAGAAAGTACACTAGTGTTCGATGCTAAATTCCACGACATCCAACCTTTGAAAATGATTACAATGGGCCTCATATAGCCAATGAGGTCGAAATCCTCCCTTGGAGGTCGAATTTCCAACAATAAAGTCAAATACATGCATCTATCCAAAGTCTACTACACACTAGGGAGGTTACTTAAAAAATTCCTCCTTTATCTAACCATTAAGAGACATATCCTCAAAGAAATAAATGGGGGATAAGACACCTATTCAACTCCATTTTACCATTTAAATTTTCATTTTGAATTTTACATTCATCTACTTTCACCTTTTTAATTTTACAAAAGTCAAACTAGAAATTACACAGTCAAAATTTAACTAAAATCTCAAAAAATTGCAAAAGCCCAACACCATCTTGGAGGCCATTTTTAGGCACCTTCCTGAAGTCAAAATCTAAATATAAAAGAACAACATACTATCCCTTTCTATCTAGTTTCTAGAATATCTTTAATTTTTGAAAACTACCCATGGGAAGGCCTTCAAACACTTATTCTCCCAAGGTGTCTCCAGAAGCACAACATCAGTCAAAAAGAGGGTTAAAATGTTGATTTTTGACCCCTTTTTCTCATTTTTCTCAAAATCCGAGCCCCGAATAAAAAATCTGAGAAAATGGGTTTTGAGAGGAGGCCATAAGATTTGTAGAAATGTCAAGCATTTGTCATTTGGAGCTCTGAAATTTCTGAAATTTCCAAATTTGCACCAAATTTCACCAAAAAAACTAAAATTTCTCGAAATATTCCCAAAATTGGTAGAGAAGTGCCAAATTAGGTGTGATATTCTATCATGGAGGCGTCAACAAGAATATCAAACTTACCCTTCTCCCTTTGGCTGATTAGGGTTTCCATGAGCTTATCTTGCAATTGCGTGATCTTGAGATTACAAATTTTGTTTCTTGTGTGGTAATGGTCATCCATGTGCCTCAACATCTTATTTTCCCTATTGGCCTTTTCAAGGAGATTATCCAGATGAGTATTCAATCTATCAAGCCAAAACTCCCTATTATCATTGATTTTTTTTGGCCATTCTTTCTTCAAAAGTCAATTCTTCATGTGGTGGATTTTTCTCTTTTTCCTTCTGCAATGTTCTTTTTAGACCCATGGTCCTTGGTCTCTTCCTCCTTACCTACTATTCATGCTCATTAGACTCATCATGCTCATCATGGTCAACCATCACTTTTCCCTCTATATCATGCATACTAGCCTTAACCTGCTTGCTATCTAAAAGTAGTTGATTAACCTTCCGCCAATGGTTTTCTTGCTTTAAGAATGAAATGATGAAGTTTTACCTTGCCAAGTTTTCTAGGAGCTCTTTGATATGAGTATCCTTGTCTTTGATTACCCCCTATAGGTTCTCATGCTCATTATTAGCTTCCAAGTCTACTAGGTCAAAATCATGTTCTTCCTCATGTACGGATGTGTCATGTTGCACTGATGGTGATCCCTATTTTGGTGAAGTAGGCTTGGAACCTTCCTCAATTTGAGGAGAAAACACAAGCCTCCTGCCTCTCTCATAGGTGTGAGTAACATCATGCCCATGCCTCTTTGAAACTTCAGAAAGTTTGATTGATGATCCCACCTCCATAGGCTATGCTGACATGGTAGGTGATATGTTTTGCTGCTGAGTTGGTGTACTAGTTGTGTGCATTTGCAAGGCTGCCTCAATGAAGGTATCCCATGTCATGTTATTCTCTGCCAACTGATGGATAACTATGACCTTCACCACGCTGTGGTGAAGGAGGCTAGGGTAATGTTTTTTTTTTGACTTGCACCTTTTCAGACCTTTTGATCACACTTCTATACAAGAAATTGCATAAATTGAGAGACTTCACTGCTGTGAAGTGCATGAGCAGTCTAATGTGATATTCGTAAAATCTAGAACCTATCCTCACATGTGAAAATTTTCATTACAACCTTCATAAATTGTGCATACATCTCCAACAAGTATCAAAATGGGAAAATATGTGTATGAGCCTCTCTGTACTGTGGTTTTATGTAGGGTTTGTACTGCTTAAGGTCTAGGTTCATGCCTTTGAACCAATATTCACCATGAATTGGTATGCCTATAGCAAGAGAGATATCATCTACTAAAAATTTGAAATCAATCCCTACAATGGTGACCTTTTCTCCCTTCAAATTGGTGGCAAACAAATCTGTAAGCTGCTCATGGAAATCTACCTCCTCCACTCTTTGACAAAACCCTAGGAAGTTGACATCTTCAAAGCATTTTCTAAGGAATTGTGAGGAAGTGATTTCACTACAATTTGAGGGCTCATACCTCAGTATCTCCCCCCTTTGTGTTGTTTTATTTTATTTTATGGTGAAGAATATTCTTCCATGATTGAAACCCTAGATGATAAGAGGGAAAAAACAGGGAAAAGGAGTAAAGGGATAAAATGAGGGAGTTAGGGAAGGGAGATGGGAGTAGGAAAATTTAGGGAGATGGGAAGGGGTCTTAGGGATCTTTAGGGAGTCAAATGAAGGGAAATGAGGGAGCGAAATGGGCTAGGAAATTTAAACACAGTCCTACCTAGGGAAATTTACCAAATTGGTAGAACAGGACTAGGTTTTATAGGGAAGATAAGAAAAATGATGGGAAATGGCTTTGTGATGGATGGAGGTGATGTATAAGTTGCAAACAGAGGTGTAGGGACAATGAGGCTAGATTTTAAAGCATCAAACCATCTTTTTGAAGACCAACACCATGAAATTCTGGTAAAACCTAGAAGACTAAACTCTTGACCAGTTTCTTAGTATGAAAAGAAAGAGAGGGCATAAATATGAGTGACATCACTTGTTATGGAGCTTAGAGGTGAAAAAATCCTGAGTGGAAACTTGAAAAACTGATTTTAGTGGTCAATTTTCAAATTTGGGCAACTCTTCCTTGTGCGCAGCACAAGCCACCTGTGCACAGTGCAGTCTTCATATGCATAGCGCCTTCCTCTAGAAGCGTAGTCCAATGTCTGTATGCGTAGCGCCAACCATTTTTTCCCAATTTGAGGTTAAAAAACCTGTGTTTTCTTGCCAGATAAAGGATGAGCTCTATGATGAAAGGTAATAAGAGTGAAAATGAAATGAGCTTGTGTATTTTTTTGGGCCTTTTATAAACATGGAATGACTCCCTTTGAGTGATGATGGGCCCCACATGTATTTTTCAAGCACGATTTTCATTCTTTTGAACTTTGTAATATTTGGAATTTGTAACCTTGAAATTTTTATGGCTTCTTTGGAATAATGAATCTCTTTGGAGATTTGAACTGCAAATTCTAGGAACATGAAGTATTTATTACATATAGAAACATAAACTTACATTTTGAAATCAAAATTTATTGAAGAAATTTTCCTATTACCACTCCAATTGCTGGATTTTATGCATGAAATAAGATTTTTGGTGACTTTGATACTCTAATGACCTAATGGAGACACTGATCTGACTGAAATCATGGTGATGATGAATAAAATGATGATGATAATATCTGAATGATGATACACGCAGCTAAGTGATGAGAAGGACTAGCATGTGAAAACTTTGGAAGGAGTGGAAAATAGTCCTAGACCTAACACCCATTGACCAAATTTTTATTTGAAATCCCAATGAAATGAAAAAAAATTGACTATGGGACCCTAATAGGATATGATAAGAGCCCATTTTATCACTCATGACAGGCTATAAAGACTGGCACTAACAAACCCCATGCCATGGATCACCCCTTCTATCCATGTAGTTAGGCAGAATGAAAAGTTTGGTGTCTTGGTTAAGGATCCATATCCACAGGTAAAAGTTCTGCATTAAGGGTAAAAAATGTCAAAAAATAACCATTCGATCTGGGTGCAAATTCAACTAGTTTGGATGAAAAGATATGCAACCACTACAAATACAATAGGGAGGTCAAGGTTGTAGGCATTGTTGTTTTTGGTGGAGAGAGGAAGACAAGCTTGGGAAAACAATTCTTCAACTGCAGTAGATCACGATATAATCGATCCTGCTTTTTGTTTTAATGAGGAGAAGTTGCAGCTAAGAGTTTTTTAACATCACGACAAAGGAAACTTGATGAGGATTTGACTGCAGTGGGTCAGTCATTATATAACATCAATGAAGGCATGGTGATGCTCGAACATCATCTTCCATGTTTTGAACCTCATAATTTTTATATGACGTGGATGATGGTGAGAAGATGCATGCATTATTTTCTAGTGAAGGAAATATTTCGTTCACTGTCCCTCACTCTGGTAACCTAATATTAGTTGACAAGCCTCAATGATGATTTTAAATTTTTACCATATAAGGAATCAAAAGGTTGCTTCATTTAAAAGTTGACAAGCCACATTAAAAATTATTTTACCATCTCAGCAATCAAAAGGTAGGCCATTTAAAAGTTGACAAGTCTCAACAAAGAACACTATCAAAATGTTATTGGCCTACATGCCTTACACATGCGACATCCTGCAGTGGGATTTGAAGTAGTTAGACAATTTTTATATGTCTGTTTTTATCATTCATTAGTTTTAACACTTTCATTGATAGGGTCATGCATGTCATTCACCAAGGTTGATGTGGTCTCATAAGTCATTTTTATGAAATGTCTAATTTTTTTTTGCATTTGATGATGTCTACCTTAAGTTTAAAGCTCACCTCTATCCATTTCATTTCAGTAAAATCAACCTCACATCATATAGTTATCATTCCCATGCATTTTAATCACACAAGTTTACACCTGTCAGTTTTTCATAATTTCGTAGCGAATTACAAATGAAATCAGTAGATTTCGCTACGAAAATTCCTAACAATTCCATAGCGAATCTGTCATTAGCCAAACTGTTTTCACTATGAAACTGGGTTTTTTAGAAAAAGGTGTCAAAGTAGTGTGAGGTGTCAGTTTTTGATAAGACATGTAAAGGGTAAGGTCATTTGAGTTAGCTATTATGATTTTCAAACATGCATAGCCATATTTTCTATAATTATTATCTTTTATGGTCACATGTGCTATCACCAAAATCCAAGTTGTCAAATAACCTTTTAAAATTTGACCCAAGTTGATATTTGTCATATTACTGTGTAATCATTGTATGTGGAGTATCCCACTATCTATTCTTGAAGAGCTTCTTCATCACATCAAGCAGGTTTCTGTTCGAACTCAGTTCTGCAGGTGTCACCAACAAGCGAGGAAACGAATGGTATAAAGCATCCATTACATCAAAAAAGAAAAAAAACAAAGGTGGTCATTGTGTTAAGTATTAACCCATGGATTTGAAACTGATAAATGAATATCCCACTATTATGGAAGTTTTTAGGAGGACAGAATGCCTACAATTCTGCCAGAAATTGCAGGGTTCCATGCACATATTTCAAAATACTTTGCCACCAATTTTACAGCGACAACATCAAAGGTTGGAATTTTGAATCTCAAAATATCACCAGAGATCATATCACAAGCTACAAAAGTCCTTAGAAGTTGTGAAGAAAGGTTTAAAGGCACAAAGTTTAGTATGCAAATTGGTGAGGAGTTTATGAAGCAGGAGCATAGAGGAGTTGATTTGACCAATGGTATCCCCAAGAGTTATATGAAGAAATTCATGAAAAGTTGCTGCTGGTGATCCAAAAATGCTGCATCTGTGAAGGAAGATTCCACATGGTTTACTCTTACCATATCAGACTCCTTCTGCACTTTGTAGGTAACAAATCACTTGAATTGCCCTTCTTTTTATACATGAGTTTGGGAAATATGTCAGATAGAGTTCAGGTCAAGTCAGAAGATAATAAGACATCATTATTTCGCCATGGTCTAATAAAAATGTTATTGATAGAAGAGTTGAAAAGGTTAAACAGAGATTTGACTTCTTTTATGTTTATGAGTGGGTATGAAATAGATGTGGTAACTCCAAAGAAAGTCTCAAAACCTAAAACTACTACATCACCAGCTGGAATAGAAGAGGTGGAAGAAGAAAGAATACAGTCTCCTGCAGAACCAATGGACATTGAAGAAGAACCTCTGCAAGAAACTGATATCCCTCAACCAACACCTGCAAAACAAAAAAATAATATTAGAAAACAAAGTAGTAAGAGGATAACTAGGAGCCAAGCATTGGCCAAAGGAAATCCGGAAGATATCCTACATGCAATAGATATTGAGGATTCCCCGATAGTGCAAGCAGAAGACATTGAAGGTGATGGAAGGAAACTGAAGAAAAGTAAGTCTACCAAGAAATTGGATTTTGTAGGAGAGGATGCTGGCTTCATATTTCAGCCAAGGAAGCCAATGACCAAGTTTGCAAAGAAGGCCATGGAAAAAAAGGGCAGAGAAAGTTAGTGAAGATATGTAGCCACAAAACATCATAGATTTATCTCTAGCTCTAGAAGAACAAGTTGTCATCAAACAGAGAAAGGGAAAGGAGAAGAAAATTGAAAAAACAGAAACATAACTCCTCAAGGATGTGTTTAAGGAAGCAAGAGAATAAATACTTGATTTGAAGTTGGAGGCATAGAAGCATAGGTTTGAAAAGGCTGAATTTGACCAGATCATGAAAAAATGGGACAGTCAACTCTCAAATGTTTCAGAATCTATGGATAATGCCAAAAGACTGCTGAAAAGGACTCCACCTCTAAGACTTGTAGTTAAACATACTAGGAATATGAACTTACAATTGCAATCTGAAAATAGATCATTAAAGCATCAAATGGAAGACCTTCAGGAAAAAATGGACATGATTCAAGATGAGCTGGAGAAAAAAGGATTGAGAATTAAAGTGGTTGAAGAACCTATAGGTCAACCTATTGTGAATGAAGATGAAACTCCCAAAGACTAAAGAGTTGAGCTGAGACATTTTTGTTAAGGTTCATAGCTTGAAAAGGGCTTAAATTTTGGCTCAGAAGATCAAATTTTGAATAAAATCACAAAATCTCCAAATTCTGCCTTATTAGGCAGTTTTGTAGCGTGCTCCAGGAGTGAAGGCCGAAAAACGCTACGAAATTTTGAAGATTCTTTTTTTGCCTTGAAAATCAATTTTGTGAAGAATCAGGGAGGGAGCTTGATTGTATTCAGATATTTTGTCATAAAAAATGTTTTTGATGAGCAAAGGGGGTAGAAGGATGGGTGAAAAGACAAAAATCAGTTCGCTACTAAACTATGCTATGAAACTGCCTAAACTAATTTGTTTTGTAGCGAGAGGATTTTTAAAGATTTTTGGAGGTTTAAACAACACATGGAAGATCAGTAAGCCATCTGGAGACATCCAACCTTTCAATGGGCCATCCCAACATAGAATCACTACTCGACATGAGTGTCACTCATCCAACTCAAAATGAAGACCAAGATTAAAGTGGAGTTTATCTTTTCCTAAAAAGTAAGACTGTGTTTTCGAAATCTAGGAGGTACATTAAATGTTTTAGTGATGGTGAATGTTTCTCGAGCATTTGATCCTTATCATGTAACTACCCCACTATTGAAAAAAATGAATGTAATAAATATGAAGTAGAATCCTATTAGGAATGAAAGTCTTCAGAGACTATCTGTCTTTTCTATTTCAGGAATGTAGTTTTCAGTTATGTTGAATGTCAAAGTTATAGTTTGATGATCTAGCCAACTAGGAAGATCCTATGCAATGTAAAAGAGTCTATTTATAGGCATAACATTGAATATCAAAGGGATGGAGAATATTGTACCAAATTTCTACTCTGTAATTTTTTTCAGTTTTAGTAATATACAATGATATTTTACTTCTAGACCTGGGAGGTGTTCAATGTGTTGTATGCTCTATTTATTTCATGTTTAATCATCTGCAGTGGGTTTTATCTCTAATTACTCAGAACTCATGGTAACATGCTCTGACTTCCTTTAGAGGTTAAACTGTTGTGTTTCTCCTGTGTTATGTGTATGTACTATCTTTTATTGAAACACCTATTTTCCTCAATTTCCATAAGAAGAATTATTGTCATTTATTTTATTGATGTTGAACCCATAGCCCAATCGTAACAAGTATTTCATTTTTCAATCTGCAATCAATCAAAATAAAGTCACAGTTCATAGAGTTAGCCATTTAATAGAATTTCCATTTAAAATCATAAGTCCCCTTTGAGAGAGCCCTCTCAAACTGAAGAGGCTACTCTTCAATTAAAAGTGGTTTGAAAGAATTACATTAATTTTATTGATGAGAAGCCTATTAGAATCAATTTGGTGATAACACATGTGATGGGTTTCCCTTATCTATGATAGCTATTGACTGTGCAACATTTAATGGAAAAATTGTTTTGGATTATTTGAAAGCCCAATTTTGCAAAATATCTAAAGCACCTCTTTCAGACATACAAAGAAGGCTTAAAATTATCTATGACACATTTGAAGATGAGGATAAATATAGATTTCCTCTCTCCCTTGATTCTCTAGAAATTTACCGATAACTATCTTGCTATCTAGCCATGAGATGGAGTGTAACAACCCACTGCGGAGAAGTATCTTACATCCCAATCCCTATGATCAACGTTTCAGTATGGGTCAAGGGACAATATATTTTCTTTGTCATTTTGGTAGTATGATTCAACTTTGGCATTGGATATATATCCCTTGTTCATGAGTTCATTTTGTTTCATATTTTGGATAGATTATACAGTGAAGTTAGGCACCTCAAATGTAGCTCATAAAATATACTATGAAGACATTATGTGTTAAAAATGTATATACAGATAGCAAAGGATATCCCCCTTTTTTTTAGGGAGTGGTTGTAGTTAGGGATAAGATAAAGTCTCTTTAAATGTCCCTTCTGGTATCATGGGATGAATATGATAGATAGGGGGCACTTCATGGAAATTTGGGATCCTTTCCCACTGTTGAAACCTGGAACCTTGTATCTTAGATTCTCAGTTATAGTTATTTTCATGAGTATATATAATATATCTTAATTCACCTTTTATTTAAAAAAAAATGGATCACCAAAAGAAAGAAGAGAATTGAATATTGATAGCCACTTTTTCTTCATAGTAGAAGATGATAGGGCATAAGAATAAAGGATAGATCTGGTTGGGGAGGATTTCTGAGTCTCCATAACTTGGAAAAAAAGTGTCTTCTAGAGGTCAAAAGTAAAAACTGTATGCCACACAACCACCTCTGTGAAATGGGAATAGCCTTTGGAGGAGGATGAGCCTTGGCAGCCTATGTGGCACATCACTGACAACCTCAAGAGTTCAGTAATTGTTCCATTGACATGAGTGGGTTGTAGCTGCTAAGGCCTGAAGGTGATTATTTGGGAAGTGTATATATATTATATCCTGATGAGATGGTTAGATCTTCAATGGCTCTACTAGGATAATTTTCCATACTCCTCCCCGTGTTCTCAGATTCCTATAAAGAACTATTTTAGAAGTGGTAGAGGCTAGAGAAGCCACTAGGAAACACTGAGAATGAAAGTGAAGTGAATTTTTCTAGTTTTGAAGAAATATTGTGCTCATATTTTGACCTTGCTAGAAGGCAGGGGTCTTGAAATAATCATATTTAATATTTAAGAGTGCATCATAGGAGCCTCCACAGTTAACGGAGTTGATCTATCTCACCTCCTTATGGTTACCAAAGATAGGGAAGTTGAACCATCTAGAAAGTTAGAAACAATTTCTCTGAAAAGATGCACAATCAGATTGAAGGAACATATGGGGAAAGATTACATATTAATATTGCCAGAAGAATAATTTTTATCTACTCCTTGAAGCACTAGACTCCAAGCGTGCATGATCTCGTTGCCAAATTCCTTTGGGAACTTAATCAACCTCCAACATATTGATGATTCAAGCAAAGGTGACATTTTTTCTTCTTTTTTCATTCCATATTTCATAAATCACAGGGCAAAGAACTTTGATGTTAGAAGAAGAATGAAACCTCGAGAGTCCCCTTTGAACTTGAGCAGAGGTTTGGACTTGCTTACTGTACAGGTTCAGAGGAAAGAATCATCTGTAAATCCTAATCAGATTCTTAAGCCTATATGTCAATTATTTCAGGAGTGTGACTTCTTTGGTAGTAACTAAAGCTATAAATAAGACTGGTTTGCAGTCTCTCATTATGCCTCTGTATCACCTCACTGTTTCTAGACTCCATTATGATGCAATTAGAGATGTTTCATTTTCCTTTGTTACCTAACGCAATCCTATTGACCTACTTTAGTTGTCATATGTTGGACATTAATAATTATATTTTATCTTATAAGTTTGGCCAAGGATACCCTCTCTTTGAATGGAGCTCTTCCTTATTCTAAGGGCTTGTTAAGGATAATTATGATATGAACTCAATATCTTAAAATTGGGTTCACTTAATTTCTACATTAAAATTTATGCGTTGTATTTTCATAATATTTGACCCTTTGGAATTATTAACTAGTTTTTTCCAAGAATTTAATGGTCTTCTAATGGTGGTTCTGTGAATTATCTGTAGCACATTCAATTGACAGAAGACAAGGGTAAATGTTTGGGGTGTGTCTTGAATGCAACAAAAGGTATGGTGACCAATGTTACTTGCATGAGACTGGTTGATTAGGATACCTATGGAGCCTAGATTAAATATCCAAGCTTTTTTCTTGAAATTGTTTGGTATAGGTGTGTGTAACTCAAATTCCAAGTCTCCTCCCTTCATATTTACAGTTTATTATTGTTGGGATTCCCTATGCAGTGGTGATTTCCTGCTTGACATGGAGGTATACTGGTCATGCAATCATTTGAATTGGGTTTTTCTCCTTGGATCTAACTAGTACATATGATCTACCAATCAATAAATATTTTAGCGAAGACTATAATTTATCCTATCTGAAGAAAATGATCACCAATTTGTGAAGGTTGGAACTGGGTTTTGTCTTTGCAAGTCGAGAACCCCTACAACCATGTTCTTTTCATTGTCCACTTCATCACATTGGTGGTTATTGTTACCCCTTATTTTGACATGATTGGTAAATGCATATTTTAGGGGTAACTTGCAGGATGCTCAAGGACCACAAACACACACTTATTTTTGGTTGAGAGTAGTACTTCATGCGATGATCTTCCTGGATGATTAACATAGTTATTCTACTTGATAATAATGTGGTTTCCTTGGTTGGAATGATGATTCTATCCTTTGCAAGGTTAGATTATCAGTGGATGTTGCTTCAGTTGTGCATAATTTTCTTCATGAACCAACATCAAGGTGGTAAGATAATCACATCCTTGTCACTCTCACCTTTTGCTGCATGGTTAGATCATAAGTATCCTCTAATGTGGTAATACACTTACCTAGTTTCTTTCATGTTCATGCCATTTTTCCGTAGTTTTACCTAGGAAATTTGTTTATTGTAAGCATATTATAAATTTTGCGTAGGTTAAATCACTTCACACATACATTTTGATGACACCTCATCATTTTTCCTACATGATTTGCGTACCTCATCACATCTTAACCCTTTCACCAAAGAAAAATTCACTTTCATACTTACATACCACTTCATTACATCTCTTGGAAGGTGCATTGCATGTTTTAGTCTTTTATCTATAATTCCCTAAGTTTTATTTCTTGTTAACACCTCAATTCTTATATATCCGAAATTTCTTGTGTGAACAAACCTAAGTAGTTTAGGATATTTAAGTCTTAAACCTTTGGTTGAGTGACAAAGTATTTGTTGAAAATGTAAGGAGTTTCGTTCTTCATAATTGTTGTTGAACCCATTTCAGTATGTATCCTATGTAACAAACAAGAAAACATTATTTTATTAAAGCATGAGTTTCATGTTCTTTATTGATGGTATTCTAGGTAAAAGCATGCTATTCTTTCTTCTAGGGCTTGTTAGGTCTTACAGTTTATTTTTATGAGTCAAAGGAATCAACATCATGTTTATAAGACCCTTCTGTTGAAATTATTTATGATTTGAAACTACTAGTGAATTTATAACTTCTTATTGTTTTCCAGAATATGAAATACCTATCATTATAAAGTGAAGAACATTCAAGAAAGATTTATTTTTTGGAAAAATTTACTAAATTTTAACATGGGATCAAAAAGTCCAGAAACAATCTGCTAGTGTCAAGAATAATGAATGTCATCAATAAATCCACTTCTGCTAACTGAAATAGCCTAAATTCTAACTCATTTTGCACCCTCAAGCACTTAAACAAAGTAAGATTATTCATACCCTGCCAACCCCAATAAGCCCATGACAGAACATGTTACAAGTGGGTTTTGAACATCGGTGGGAAGGATAGTGGTCTAGCGTTCTGGGATTTTCTCAGACAAAATTGAGTAAGGAAAGTACAATTTATGGTCAATTATTTGATGCTTTATGATAGACATCTCTTGAGAAGTTTATTTGAGAAAGCTTGTGGTTATACAGAGAAGCCCTATTTTGGTCGCATTGGGAACTTCAGATTGCCAACATTGCACCCTAAAAACCCACCTAACAGGATTCCTTAATGCAATTAGTAGTATCTTTCTATGAATAAATTCAGAATAGAAGTTATTTTTTTTTTATTGTTGAATAAGTCATTCCCACAAAAGTCCTTACATAGAAAGCCTTTTGAGGTTGTTAACTTGTTATTAACGACCCTTCCAACGTTGTTAATGAGTTTTGATATTTCATGCTCGTGGAGCAATTCTAGGGATGATAAATATGATGAAAAACCATAATTATAACATTTTAAATTGTTGAATAAGTCATTCCTACAAAATTCCCTATATAGCAAGCCTTTTGAGTCATTAAGTTGTTATTAACGACCCTTGCAGGGTTTTCAATGAGTTTTGATATTACATGCTTGTCGAGCTATTCTAGAGATGATAAATAGATCAATGCTTTTTTGTCTCCCAATTTTTAGCCTATTTATTTGTTGATGATCCAACTCCGCAATAGATATTGTATAGAGCATATATTGTTATAGGGTTGAGTTTTAAGAGTGCAAATGGAATGGCATAAATTTTGACAAATTATTGATATTGTTGATGATGCATTTGTCCAATGAAGTTCTTGGGAATGATCTAAGAACCAAAATTGGTGATATAAAAAGATGAAACATAATACAAAATTTCTGTGCTTGGAAATTTTGAGATGACTAATAAGTAGGTATTGTCTAGTTGTATATCATGTTTAATGTAGTTCTCTTTTTGTATATCGCCATATTTGATCAAGATAAATTGTTAGAATTGCAATGTGAAGGTACTGATAAACTGTATTGGAAACATGCCTGTACCTCATCGTACCTTGTTGTTCGTTGCAACACTTTTGCATACACTATCATACCCAGGGAGATATTGGAGGCATACCCCAATTTCGAGTATGGAAACAGTGATTTTAGCATGAAAGAAAGATATTTTAATAACTAACAAGATCTATTAAGTTTGCATTTAGGGTGGGCCCAACAAGATTCCCCAAAACAACAAAGTTTCAAACTCTAATTTCATGCCTTCTTCAACATTTTTGGTTTGGCTATGTGAGCTTGGAAGGGACCAATAGAGAAGAGAATAAGTAGGGCATTGTTTATTGTTTTTATTCCAAGAAATTGATGCCCATTCAAACATTATTCATCCTTATTTCAATTCTTCTCTTCCTGTATACCTAAATTTCCTTTTGAAGTTTCCGTGTTTATCATTTTATCAGCTATGTATGGAAAGGGGGAGGGAATGCCACTGGGGAATTTGAATTCATGTTGTCAGACTCGAACTCAGTTTAACAATTACTTTGCAAAGAGTATTTTCGGACTCAGAAAAGAGGAAAATTTTTGTGAACAAAAAATATATTGATGACATTTCCAATCGATATAGGTTATAAAACCACAATCTATGCAAAAATTCATAAGAACATGTCATACAATATAAGAACACAACATTTGACACTTGATTTATGTATGCAAAATAATGAACCAAAAAATGATTCCATGATCAAATTTACAAATATTACTCAATTCAACTACATAGCTTGTAGTCTCATAACATTATTGGAAAATAAAAATAGAGAGTCTTAACTCTGCAAGTCCAATCTCGAGCCTCATGCATGACTACAAAAGTGCTCAGAATAAGTCCTCAAGGAGTTGGTGCCAACATCGCTAGACTGTAGGAACAACTGTGATGCCAGTATATTTGGTGTAGCAACAACATCATTTGATAGTTTCATTCCTGGCTTAGGGAAGTAAAATATACTATGAAATTTATTGTAGCGTTTGGTCTTTCCAAAATTTGAGTTTACTTTTTTTTGTTCCCGATTTTGATTTTATAAGATAATATAATATGGTGAGAGATTCACCAAAAAAATTATATATACATATTATATTATTGATAAAATCACTTTCCTTTTTTCCTATGTATCATGGAGATTCTCCCATTTATTTTACATATAAATTTAGGGGGGTTCTTAAAATTTTCGTTGATCATGACCAATCACCAACTATATATATGAGGCACTTTTCAATTTTCTATCTTTAGTATATGATGTCAAGGTAAGGACAATTTTAAATCTAATCAAATTCAAGCTTGGTAGCACCATGATTGTGCTCTGTGATATTATCAATGGGAATGACATTGGGATGAGGATAATGGTGAAAACATTGTGATGAAGATGATATATGTTTGAGGCATTTAAATGATTCAAAGGGCTTACTAAATAAGAGAAAGAATAAACTTGTTCTTTAATTTACAATGAAGCTAGAATTAATTTTATAAATTGCATGTAAAAAAGCCAAAGCAGTGAACTAAAGAAAAGTGAACTAACTTGTTTTGAAATCTACAATGAAGTAAGAATCAATTTTAGAGAGACGTAGTCTAACTTATAAACAAATTGGATTTTTTCATGATATTTTTTTTGGTTAATTTTAATCAAAATCAAACAGATATTTTCAAAAACATGAGTTTGAATTTTTTAATCTGCATGAGTGCCCTTGGGGGTTTTCAGGGAATTTGATCCACATATGTATTCAAAAATGTATTTTAAACAACAAAAAAATATTGAAATTGTATTGCCATATTTTGGTGAATTCTAATGAAAAAGACTATTTCGCCTATAAGTTTGACTACACCATTTCAGAAATTACACATAAAAGAGAAAGTGGATAACTAAAAAACAAGTGTGCCAACTTGTTCTTAAATCAATAATAAATTAAGAACCGATTTTAGAAAATTCACCGTAAAATATAAAGTAGAGAACTAAAAAGTAAAATCATTGTTTTTGGAATCATTTCTATTTTTTGTTTTTGTTTTTAATAGATGATTCCAATTATGTTGGAAACTACATTTAGAAGAGAACCAAACACTACTCCCTTAGAAGTGATATATATATAAGTGATTAGTCATATATCTTGAATTATCAATCCATTAAGAGCTAGTTTAACTATTAAAAGAGAATATGTAGTCACTAAATTGGAGATTAGGACAACCATATACAACTAAATTAAACAAATAATATATGAAAGCTATCTCATAAGTTGGTGACCCTCTAAATAATGACTTTAAAAAACTATGTTAAATGAGAAAATTTTTCTAGAACAAGTAACCAAAAAGGAAAAAATATATGCTTCCAGTAGAAACTACAACTTTTTGAGCTCTAGAATTTTCAAATAGAACTCCCGCAACAAAGGGAAACACTAATATTTTATCAGTCAAAACATTGGAAATTTTAAACCACGAGCATGCATTTTCTTATTTATATTGTTGATTGTAAGGATACTTTAGATTGTTGTAAATTTATCTTTGAGTTTTCGAGGTAGTGATTTCAAATGGTTTTCTCAGTTTTTTCAATCATGATCAAACTCTTGAGATGTCAGTTGGTCAAAATTTGAAGAATTAATGTAGAATGAAAGAAAAGCGTAAAATAGTTTTTTGACACGAATATGGTTAGTAGAGGCAATATTTTGGATGATTAATTAAATAATTGGCATGAACTATGAGGCACCAATAGCTCCATAATTTCTACTTTCCTTTGTTCATAGATGCGATTAGCCAGTGAACCTAATTTTAACCCCTTATCTCTTTTCTTTCCCATATTATCCCTTTCTTTCTTTGCTTCCCCTTGTCTATGGGGAATAACAAAAAATAAAATAATTTTCCTCATCTTGAGGTGTTATCAGTGGATGGTCTCCATTATTTAGCAAAAGTAGAATAATTCTTAAGATTATAGTGTATTAAGGAATGTTGGACATTCTATCATGTATACCAGAGAATTTTTAACAAAGAAAGATTTGTGACACATATAATAGAACCTATAATTTATTTCCTAGTATTGTGACCTAATTTTTCATTGGCATAATTTTTTTCACGTATAGTAAAGTTTTGTTTCTCATCTACGTGAGTCTCTCCTAGCATTAGGATAGAAATACTTTAAACTCAAAAAAATATTTCAATGTTTCCTTTACACTATAATCTCAATTTTTATGAGGCATCAAACTACTATGATTCAATATTTACTGAATTTGGATTGGCAACTACAACGGCTCTTCGAGCCTAAAACTGAGCTCCCTTTAAACATCCTTTTCAAACCCGATAATTTCTAGTGATGATATTTCATTTGATTCGATGACATTCGTATCACACTGGGTCGGAAGGTGCATGCCCATTAATGCCCCTTCATTGACCTAATGAGATATGACCTCCCATTCCAATTTAAATCAATGGTAATTTAAATTTAGCTCAAAGTGTAGTTTTAGACCTTAGCACAAACGGTCCCTTCAAAGTTTGTAGGCATTGCACTTACTTAGTACACTTGGATATGTTTAATTACCATGCATATTTTATCTCTACGCGATTAATAGAAGGAATTTAGGATAAGGAAGGGATAGAAAAATATGTTTACAGTTGGATTGAAACTTTATATCTAGGGAAAACCCCATACAATTTTGTTCAATATATTGATCATTTCTCTTTTTACCTTCAGGTAAAATTGTTGGGGGAAACCCCAGACAAAATATCATAGGAGGCTAGAATATTTTTATGGTTAAATGAAGATGATAGAATTAGAGATTGGTTACTCTTTCCCAATTATTCAGTACTTAGAATCTATCATTTTGAGAAGGAGCCATATCTTCTCCCAATTTATTTTACTCTGCAAATAAGATATTTGCATATGAAGTGCTAAGACACATACTTTATGTAAACAAATTTCATCTCATTTCTAAAAATAAAAAGGAACTTTTCATTTTTTGTGATGGAGTTTTCTCTTTGTTTTTTAGACATAAGACAACAATTGATATGATTGAAAATAATAGTTATACTTTGGTTTGGAACAATATGTTTGTTGGAAATATAATCCACATGGTATTATTTCTACCCTAAGGAAACAAGCTAGTTTTTCTACTTACATTCATGAACGTGAAATAGAGATTGTATAACTAGCTAATGTATTTCCTTTGCCTCAAAATAGAAAATAAAAAACAAACATTCAGTTTGTTAAATTTTCACAAATCTTTGAAACTACTTTGTTGAATAACGAAAAAGTGGAACTAGTTTAATTTCACCAAGATACAGAGCTTCTTATGAATTGATATGCAACAGAATAAAAAACACAGAGATAAAGACACATGCACAAATCGACACACTTTTCTGAGGAAAGCCAACAGTGAAAACCTGCTTGCTTGATGTGGCTAGTTTATTGATTATTCTTGGAGAAACTGAATCTATTACAAAGAAATATGTTTGTCTTGAGAAAGAGTTATTCTTCTCACACAAATTTCAGCCGATACAATTGATCTTGGTTGGCCTAGATCTTGCTTGATCTCAACCCTCTAGCACACAATTGTTCCTATGTTACCTCCTTGAATTTCTCTACAAAAATTGCTCACTTATGCTTGATGTCTACACACAACCAACTCCTATATCCTAGTGCAATTGCGATCTCATATTACTTAGGACACAATCTCTCTTCACTCTCCACAAACAAGGCTCACAAACTCATGAGATATGTCTTTACACACAAATATTTATGAACAAAACTAGTAAATTACTTGTGCCTTCATCCTCTTGTTATAGATTTGATCCATGCTAAATTAGGATTGTTCAAAGTTATAACTTGAGTTGTGATTGACTAATGAATTGAGTCGAATTGGTTCTCTCTCTAATCATCACATGAGTTATATCTCATCCTTCATTCAATCAAATACTAAAGACTAACTCACTCTAACTAAAATGATAACTTCCACCTCATTATGTAGTCAAACTGATGAAGACTTCTCTTTAAATAAATCTCTAAATCTATGCATGATAACTTGATGATTACTCCAGTAAACTAGAAATAACTCATCCTAATTGAAGTCTAACTCATGAGGACAACTCAAGGTCTTCACTGGCTATGATAGAAGCTATAAGACCTTGCTCATTAAATTTTCAACACTCCCTCTTAGTGAGGAAGGTACTTATTGAAGAGCCTCATCCACCTAGATCTGTCTTGAACACTACCACATTCTCCATTGTTGTAGATACTCCCTCTGAACTGGAAGAATTCCCTACTTTATCATGCGAAATCTAATTTGAAGACTTATTCTTTCCAACCATGTTCTGCAAGTCTATCACCTTAGTCATAAGTGCCATGTTACCTATGTATCTTGGTGACTCCTTACTCTACGTGAAGGTGGTACTAGAAGATCCAACTCTCTCCTAACCCCCCTTGATTTATACAATCTCCCTCTCTCTCTATTAGGGTTGATCTCTACCAATCCTAATAGTTGTTGGCACTGTCTTTCATACCTACCACTGGTTGTTACCAAATCTTCCAGTAACGATTATCTCATGCCTGTTATGACAAATACCCTTCCCAATGAATATTGTAGCCACTGCATCTTGCAGTTTCTCCAATCATGCCCAGGATGGCACTATTCCCATGGCACAATCCCCTGTAGCTGTACCTGGCCACTATGACTATTGTCTAAGTTATTTTCCAACTCCAATGCTTTTCCAACTTCAACAACTTGTGACCACTTGACTCCACAGCCCTCTACACGTTGCCCAAGCTTGCTTCCTGAGCTTGTTTCTCATAGCTTGAACACTTTAGAATTTTAATAGCAGTGATTTTTCTTTTTTTCTTTTATCTACTCGTACTCAATATTGTTGTTTATTTTTTCTTACAGTTGTAGCTTCTCTATCATGCTAGTCATCCCTCACTTGAAAAACTGATGCATGTTATGCATCCCTGCGCATTTTTCCTATGAGGATTAGGAAAATCATGGATTCTCGACACACTTATTGCTCAGGTAAAATATACGTGGTGACGATGGTTTTGACTGGCTCCACTCAGCCTAGAGTTATCCTCCACCCACTCTGAAGATGTTCTAACTCACTGCCACTTTCCTTTCTACAACAGACTCACTAGAATTATATGTGACTCATCCTAAACATGCCGCGACTACTCAATATCCTCATGGCTCTATTATCTACTAACCTCTTGATCGGGTTCATGGTGCTTTCAGGTATGGACATTGGAAGTTGTATGTGCGATTGTGTGGCTGTGATGTTAGTCGACTATTCTCCTTGGCAACTATCGACCACCTTCAACAACCCAAATTTTTATCTATTATAAAATTTTTATTATTATGAGACCCGTAAGCATCATCTTCGATCAACCCGATCTATTATTAGCTCGACATCATGCCATAACCATAGCTACCACCATGAACTCATTTGTGGCTTTTCATCTCTAGCTCCCCTCCATCAACATCATCATGCTACATCTAGACAATGCACCCTCTAAACATCAACCTGTTTTTGGTCCTGGTCATTATCTTGTTGATCCATGTCACCCACACGCTGTGTTGTATTGTGGTGACCCATTTGTCCCTATGTTTCTTGTTCATTGGCATTGTTGCAGCTTGACTTCGAGACCTTTGGACATGAAACTTGTTTTTTATTTTTATGAGGTTTTGAATAATCTTAGGAGCCATTGCTATGCCCTATGAAGCTAAAATACATTTACATCACCTGTGGGGGAAAATATCAGGGCCTAGAGCCAAGTTGAAAGTCCTGAAGGACCCCATTGGACCCCTATCAGAAAATCACAACATGGAAGAAATTTTTTTTATACGCTCGCGTGTCGTCGGTTAAAGGTCGGACATTTTTTGGGCAGATAGGTGTCCATCTCTACCCGACCAACCCCTGAAAGAAGTTTAGGGGGGTAAAATGCATTAGAAATAAGCAAGTTCCCCTCCCCCCAGAGTTTAAAATTAAATATTTGATCTGAAGGTTGAGATTTATTCTGGGGGGTGAGCACGATTTTTGACCTCTCTCCATTCGACCCATTGAGGGGAGGTGGGGACCACACGTCGTGTGGGCCAATCCACTGGTGACTTTTCAAGAGAGCATGAATTCAAAGCTATATGGTAACATAGTGACCCCCCTGCTCCTCCTCACCTTCCCCCGCCATCATACAACCCCTTCAAGATACGTGCCCCACCCCCTGCCATGAGGTCACCTCCATGTCATCTGAAAATTGTCCCCTCCAATTATAAAAATACCTTCTCGCCTCATATTTTAGAAATTTTCTTGCCATATCCTGATACACTCTCTCAAGCCAGTTTCCTACACAAAGCATCGTTCAAATGCTCAATTGTTCAAGGATCTCCTCCCAACGTCATTTTCAACCTCCTCAACGACAACTAGGTAACTAGTCACCATTTTCCACCAGTAATTTTTTTCAAATACTCGTAAAAATGAAGAAAGAAACCTATGAGAACCCAAAAACCCATGAGGTGAAACCCTCTTCCAGCTGCAAACCCCTCATGGACATAGAGGCCAAAATTGGTGAACCTGTCTGTGCCTACCACCTTGTCGACCCACGATTTTACCTATTTAGAAACCATGTCAGGGGGGAAGACCCCTTCTGGGAAGTCGGCTCAGGTTTGTACTACTAGGTTACTTCCTCCATGCACCATTTTCCTAAGTTCGTCTCTTGGATGGATAGAGCCTACATCAAGAAGAAGAATTACTTTGTTTCTTCCTCCAGAGCCAAAATATTTGAAGTAACCCTAGAATCGATCCAAAAGGACCTGGTTTACCCCACCTCTCTCGAACCCCAACACTTCACTAATGTCACCCTAGTCTATCACTACTCTACCCTCTTAAAAAATGAACAACAATATTTCCTGCAGATGGTCCTGGCCCCTGGTTTACAATATCTGCTTGTGGTTGACAGTTTCTCGACTACCGTCTTTGCATAACCTATATGATCCATTTTGTCTCTCTTTTCTCATCTGCTAGGGGAGGATGATGCTAATATAGCTAACAAAGCCACTTTTGGATTTTTAAGACAAATTGGCCACCTATTTGATATCCTGACCTACCTGTATGATGCCATAAGATTCTAGTTGAGCCATTTTTATACCACATAATTTTTAGATACTATTATCTAATGTTCTATTTGTTTGTATACACACATGTAGATGAGTTCGAGTGCATGGGCTTCACTCTAATTTCTGGTAACAAACATAGGAACTTTGGGTTCGTCTGGATGTTGTTGTTAGGAAGAGGCCAAGCTCTGATGGTTACTCACAATTTATATAAAATTATATGGCTATTTTATATAAGTTTATCTAGGGTGTTCCTCTCCCCAAATTTATCCGCCAATAGAAAAGTCTTCTCCATCTTAGCGAAGACACTAGGGTAGGGGACTGGTACCTTTTTGAAGATCACACCGAAATAAGGGTTTATGAGTGTGAAATTACCCCTTACCACTTGATAGTGTTCATGCCCATGAGGATATTTTCTATGGAATCCATTAGGAAGAACCTCAATTTGGACCAGCTCCAATTTGTCCCTGCAAAGAAGCAACATATGTTTAAATTGGGAAGGCCCGTGGGGTCTTTTGTTGTTAATTTCAAGTGGGCCTTCATGGAAGTTGAAGCTCTACTCAAAAGGATGAATTTTTACCTAGGGAATGTATGGCACTATGAACCTCATGGTGTCATTTCCTAAAGGTGGGAGAAGGTAAAAACTTCAACTTATGAACATGAATCTAGGCCTTAGCTCAAAAGGAAAACTCACTTTGATTCATCGCCTATGAATACAAAGATGTATATAGATACTCCAGTGACCAAGGAAAAAGCACAAAAGAGGATTGTGGACTAAACTGGAGATACAAAATGGAGGATGTACAAGTAGGAAAAGGGGGAAAAAACCCAGGAGATAGATGAAGAGGAACTTGAAACCAGGTTAGTGGAAACAAGGCCAAGAAAACCAGGTTTCCAAGTGACCTTGGAGTATCCATCAGAGGATGCTTCCTCTTCCCATTTAGAGGTAGGTATATTAGGTGAAAAAGGAAGTGCAACGGTTACTAAATCAAGCTGGTGTAATGGAAAGGCCATTGAAAATAGAAACAAGAAGGTGAGGAAGGAGATGTAGCAATAAATGACATATCACTCAGTTCCATACTAGATGAGACTGTAGACTAATATGGATTTAGAAAGGAACCAAACAAATTTTTCATTACAACATCCACTGGCACAATATTTTCCTGGAGGCTCTCAATTCAAAGAATTGGATGTTTCATTGGATCTACCAAGTGTTTCTGTGCCAAATAAGATAAATTTCCACATGAAGGTTGGAGAAATTTTATATAGTGAGCTCAGCAAGAATTCCGTGACTATGAGCAAGGATGGAAAGTTATTGGAAAAGGTTGCAACCATTTTGAAGAAAGAAAGAGCCAAATCGAGGGCTCTCCAAATGAAAAATGAGAGCTTCAAGGAGCTAGTCGTGAATCTAGGTGTGAACCCAGAGGATAAATCTAATTTAAAATCTCTCCTTCAGAGTTCTCATACAAAAAATTAGGAGCTAAGGCATAAAATAAAAAATTCATAAGTTTGATGGATGAGCAGAAAACAATGATCAACGATTATGAATAACTCATCCTATCAACAAAAGAAGATGGAGAAAATAACTCCCAGATTTACAAAAGATTTATTTGGTTTGTGAATGAAAGTATAGTCAGTGAGTTGAGGCCTATAGATTTGGTGTACGAAATCAGCGATATCATGGATATTTCTAAGGTTTTCGAGAAGGACGAAGCTAGATTCAAAGTTGAAGAGTGGTTGGAGGTAGTATTGAATAATGTGGTTGCTTTGAACACTAGTTCGAAAGGATTTCCACAGCCATATTTCCCAGCTGTTGGGGATTTTTGGGGTTTCTAATTCAGTGGGAATAGTAACGCTAAATACTGGTAGAGGCAAGGAGAAAAGTAGACTCTTCCCATGAGAAGACTTCTACTCTAAAGGGAAATATTGTGGTAAACTATCTAAAGAAGGACTTCCAACTGCTCGGGATGGTGAAGAATTTGTTTCATTATAGATTAGATTATTCAAGCCTGAACAATATTAAAATTGAATATTAGTTGTTCTTCTAGGCCCCTCAGCCAGCTCCAACATTGTGGAAGGGATGCGAGTAGTTCTTCAACCCGCCTACACTTCAAATCATCGAACCCTCGATGAAACCTCCACCTCTTGCATATCATGAATAGAGATACTGTTGATTGTGTCGACCATGAAAATTATTTTTTATTTTCTATGTAAATATTTTATGTCAATCAGTTAGTTATAATTTCGGTTAGAACAACTGTGCCACGTAGCTCACTAAAGTTTTTTTATGATTATTCAATGAAATGAAATCAAGAAGAAATATTTTCTATAATGAGCTCTCCCTCTGAGGCCATATAAAAATAGTCTTATGATATCGAACCAAGGGTTCATAATTTTGGGTTTTGTTTCCAAAAAGAGAAGTGTTGTAAATTGCTTATGAAATGTATGCTCTGTGGAAGATTAATAAAACATTTTTGGTGATTCTGGCTCATTTTAATATGTAGTATGTATTCTTTCTATGTTTGTTTCCATATTTGTTCAATATTAATCTCATATTACATGTAATAGTGGTTTCTGGATGTGTTTTATGAATTTATGGATTCTTCCAAGTCAAATGTTGATGAAAGATGCCTATATTGATACAAAATAAAATCCTTAAAATGTGTTCCATGTATCTTTGCATTCCATCAAGGTTCTGTCTCTTCCATTTCACTCTGAATTTCGATGCATCAGATCATAAGAATTAATCTAGTGTATTGGTTTTATCTCCTTCTCAAGTATTCTACCACATATACTATAATGATTGATGATCTTGTGATGTTGGCTGCTATAAATCTAGTATTGATGCTTTTGTGAGTAATAATTTGCATCAGGTTGTTACATTTCTCCTCTTAAGGAAGGATCTGAATCAATTTTCTTCAAAATATATTAAATACTGAGTATGCTATGAATCTCAAGCTAATCTTAAAAAAAATCATGAAGATGTTATGGGCACTAGTATCTCTAGTTCAACCTGGGGGTTGTCTCTAGGAGATACAACATCAAATGGCGTAGTTTCTAGGGATGAATCATAATATTTTCCCTGGGTATGAAATTTGTAAACCCTTTGGTAAGGTGAGCAACAGGAGTGTGGGTTGAATATCTCTCCCCTCGGCAACTCCACTGTCTAAATTTTAGTTTGACCACCCTAGCTTTTAAAAGGCCACACACTCGCTCATATACCTCACAATAATTTACTCCTTTTGTACCCGACCCTGAGAAAATAATATCTCGGAGGGTACGGAAGGAAGAAACTGAGTCACTCCTATTCCCGTGACCTTATTTCTAGAAGTATCCTCTTCCAGCTATCAGAAAGTTGTAATAAAATGTCTAGGTTTTCCCTCCAGAGTTTTGGAATACCCTAAAGAAAGTGATCAAAAATTTGATGCATTATTCTCAAGAGTAAAAATGAAGAAGCTTCTATCAATCCACCCTCCTTCTCATTGCATCCCTCCCCTGAAACTGGAGAGGTCAAATAAATCTTGATAAAAAATCCCACATAGAGTGTGAATATCTTCCCAACCTAGATTCAATCATATTCCATTCAGATAATCCCTCTACAAGGACCTGAAATAAACCTGCTACCACCTCCCTTAACTAATATGGTTGTCCTATGATTACTCCTAAACAAGTATGATCCATTAGATTTTCCACAGCCCTTGAATGGTATACCATAGGATTATCTTAAGCTCTTTCCAAGGTTCACAAGAGAAGATGACATATCAGAACAAAGGCACATAGAAACCTCTTGTGCATTTGCAGAAAATATAAATGTAGAACACCTAGATGTGGTGTTAAGACTTTTTTTCTTGTCTCTAGATGTCTAGGCTACGAATGGTTCAAATCCCTACCAAATGCTTCAATCACTACCTGGGAAGTAATGGATAATCCGTTCATGAAAAAATGGGGGGAGAAGAGGTATCATGGGTACATCCTCACTGAATTCAATGCCATGAAGAAAAACACAATGAGGACATGTCAGAGTTCATAAAAAGGTTCAATAAATTGTATAGTAGTTTCCCTGCTAAAATAAAGCATTCACAGTCAGTTTCAAAAGTGGATTTTACTGGGTCTTTTGAACTAGAGTTTGGTTTCACTCTTAGGGAGAGGAAGTCTCATTCCTTATACCAAGTTCAAATGGATGACTTAGAGGCTGAAGAGAATTTCACCTCTACTGGAACGTGGAGAGGGATAACTGATCATGGAGAAAGGAGGAGAGGAAAATAAGAAGCTAGTTACTCAAATCAAGGAAAGGAAACCCAAGAGCATAAAATTTAGGAAATGAAAAAATTGATAAGAAACCTGTCTAACAAGCTTGTGAAGCTAGAGTTAGAAAACAAGAATCATCCTCAACAAAACTAACTAGCCCCTAACCGAGGTTTCAATCCTCAATATAATAGACCTCCCTTGCATCTATTGTAGAGGGAGAGAAAAGAGATGTAGGATCACATTCAACCTCCATTGTACTTAGAGGATGATCTAGAGGAGCAAGAATAAGAAATTATGGAGGTTCAAGAAAAAAAATTCTCTTATTTTCCTGATGAGGAATAAGAAGCTGAAGCACATGAGGAAGGAGTGGAAGATTTAGATGCACCATTGTATGATGGTGAGATTGAAAACTACTATAGGTAGTTTCATGACTTCATGCAAGCATAACTGCACAAGAAATATGATCTTAGGTATTCTAGGAAGAGATCTAGAATGCATGACCAAAATGAGGATCCTTCTCCCCTAAATCCTCGAAAATGAGCAGAAAAGGGAAAGAAGCCCCTAGACTTAGCCTCACCCAAAAAGAAAGAGTCCTCAGATTCCATTCTCCATAATCTTGAAGAATCTAAAACAGAGAAGTCGCCCTTACCACCCCAACCAGTATGTGATAAGGAAAAAAATCATGTTGAGGTTGTTGTAGCTGATAGGTTCCTTTCCGTTTTTAATCATAAAAAAGAACTAGAGAATGTTAAAATGTTTGTCCCCCTGACCGAATTATTAAAAAACCAAATGATAAAGCTCAGGTATCTCGATTCATGTGCCCATCCACCATATTTCCTCTACATGATAGCTTGAATTTTCAAGAAGAAAGGCCCATGGTTGTATTTGGACCTCATGTCAAGGAAAAAATCTCTTCCACTGCTCCTTTTTATGTTACTATAGTAGTCCATGACATTTTGATACACAACTGCATGATTTACTCAAGAAATTCCCACAACCTCATGCCTTTATCTGTCATGGAGCCATTGGTAATGTACATAGACAAACCATATAGAGATTTGTATTCCTTTGAATCTAAGAGAGTAAAGTGTCTAGGGATGTGTTAGGTCCCTATATTACTAGTATAGTCCCTTATTGTTGTTAGTGTAACCCCCTTATTGTTATTATTGTACCCTTGTAACCCCAATATTTTTATTATTGTGCCCTTAAATTATTATTGTTAGGTCGGATAGGATTACATCGTGGCCCCACAAGGATTACGTTCTGGCCCCATGGACTCCTATATATAGAAAGGAGGTTTTGTAATTTGAATCATCCAAGAATTATTCATTCATGTAATGTATTGGAGGTTTCCCCCTCGAAGTGGCTTATTTATAAGGTGTTGATATCTATTTTCTTCTCTTTTTGGAGCTGGTTTCACAACATTTGGTATCAAAGCTTTGAGATTGTAGAGTTTCGCTGCTCCAAACAGGTTATCATGGAATTTTCGCTATAAATTTTTTTCTACGAAGGCTCAGAATCTGAAATTTTTAGAGTGCAAAGCCAAAATATTGAGGAACATTGTTGCAAAATTTCAGAGCTTGGTTCGCAAAATTTTCGGAGATATGATCTGTTTAAGTTATGTCATTTTGCAGGCTCCTGAATTTAACCTAAACAAATCATCATGGTATTTTTGTAATAACGTTTTTTCTACGAAGGCTCAGGAGCTGAAATTTTTAAAGTGCGAAGTTGCAATCCTGAGGAACATTGTTGCAAAATTTCAGATATTGGTTCACAAAATTTTCAGAGATATGATCTATGGAAGTTAGGGCTTTTTGAGGCTTCTAAATTTCATCTCAAATGGGTGATAGTGGGAAAATATTCATAGCTCTCTCTCTGAGCATCAGGTTGGAATGATGTAAAAAGTGGCTGCAAATGCACAAAATTTAGTTTTTGACCTATCAATTTCAGATCCAAAGGAGGAAACAATGACATGTGGCTATTAGTACAATTTCTCTCTACTGAACCAATCCAAAATTGAGTCATTGTGGGAGATTAGACATAACTTTTCCTTGAATAATCAAAATCAGATCAGACCTGTGGCATTTGAAAGAATCTTTAGAGGGCTACTATAGGGCTGAATTTTAGATATTGAAGATCTACAATTAGAGAGATAATTCAATTTCAATGTCGAGCTCCTCAAAAGCAAGTAAAAGGTGTGTATTTTTTTTTCCGAATTGCATAAGTCTTGTTTGAAGAATCAAGTTGAAATGATTCCAAGGGCATATTGTAGAATAGATATTAGTATTGGATTCTAAAATGGCCCCTAAAAAGAATTCAACACCCATTAAGCCTTTATAAAGCTCTAATATGACTCATGAAGACGAGGAATGACAACATGACATATCAAAATTACAAGAGCAAGTGCAACAAATTTCGCTCTCGCAAAGAGAAACAAAAAATGACATGGAAGTTTTGAAGAAAGGCGTGGAAACTAATATGGATGGTTTGAAGAAAGGTGTGGAATCTAAGATGGATGGTTTGAATAATGGCATGGAATCTAAGATAGGTGGCGTGGAATCTAAGATGGATGGTTTGAAGAATGGCATGGAATCTAAGATAGATGGCATGGAAGCTGGCATGGAATCTAAGATGGATGACATGGAAGCTGGCATGGAATCTATGATGGATGACATGGAAGATAAGATTGATGAGAAAATGGAAAACATGAAGAATGATCTAAAAGAAGACATGGAAGGTTTTACAAAGTTGATACAAGAAATGTTTACTAATGGTGAAAAGATAGTAGAGGAAACTCATGATGAGAACAAAATAAATGTTAATCATGATTTCATAAAATATAATGTTGGTGGGAAGAACCACCATATTCCAAATGGATATGAGGAAGTTTAATGGAAAGGATACTGTAACGTGGATACTACAGATGGAGCAATATTTTGATCTCCATAATGTGCAAAACACACAAAAGGTATGCATTGCAACTTTACATTTAGAACAAAATACATTTGTATGGTATCGATGGCTTTGCTACTATAAAAAAATTGTCACTTGGTCAATTTTTACGGAGGAAATGATAGCACATTATGAGGATACAAAGAGCAACACCTTCTTTAGCCAATTGATAAAACTCAAACAAAAGGGTTTAATGGGGGAGCACATTGAGGACTTCCAAAAATTGAATATAAGGGTAACTAATATTCCAGAGGAACACATGATTGATCTCTTCATAGGTACTTTAAAGGATAACATCCAACATGAAGTTCGCATTTTGGAACCTGATTCATTGGATAAGGCATTCAGTTTGGCAAGAAAAATTGAATGTAAAATTATGGCGACAAGGAAGCCTACCAGTCACTTCTATAAAGAGGGAAGTGTTGCTACTCCTAGATTTCCACAACCTATAAGGTTGACACCACAACAATTGGAAGAAAAAAGAGTAAAAGGGCTTTGCTACAGTTGTGATAGAAAATACACTAAAGGTCATAAGTGTGCTAAGAATAAATTATTTTACATATATTGTGAATAGGAAGAAGAAAATGAAGAAGAAGAGGATATACACCAGGAACCAACCCAAGAAGTGGAAGAAATGAGTCCGACCATATCGTGTAATGCATTGGCAGGAATTACCACTCCTCAAACTCTCAAGTTAGAAGGACATATCAAGAAGAAAAAGGTAATAGTGTTGATTGATTCAGGTAGTACCCATAATTTTATTCATTGTAAGGTAGCCAAGGAATTGAATTGTTTCTTATACCCAACACCAGAATATCAAGTGATGGTTGCAAATGGAGGAACTATAAATTTCTCTGGAAAATGCCATAATATCAAGCTAACCATGGGGGAATATGTATTGAATAGTCCAATGCTTTCCATTCCTATGAGAGGTTCTGATGTTGTACTAGGAGTACAATGGTTACAATCTTTGGAGATGGTAGCTTTTAATTTTCAAGAAATTTTCTTGAATTTTTTTTTAGAAGGAAAGGAAGTCGAATTACAGGGTATTGCAGGGAAGCCAAGAAAGATAATAAGCTCTAATTTCATGACAAAGCTTCTAAATAAATAACAACGAGGCATAATTGCACAATTATGCTCACTAGAAGTTCCAAGATCAAAATCATCTATTTCTGTAGATCCTCAAAAAGTCTTGGAAAATCATTCCAAGGTTTTTGAAACTCCAAAAAGACTTCCACCTATTCATGATCATGATCATGCTATTCATTTGATTCCAGGAAGTGTTCCTCCAAACATCAGGCTTTATAGATATCATTATGTCTAAAAGAGCGAAATTGAACGTATGATTGCAGAAATGTTAAGAGGCGGGTATAATTCAACCTAGTCAAAGTTCATTCTCTGCTCCTATAGTATTGGTACATAAGAAGGATGGATCATGGTGCATGTGTCCGGATTACAGGGAGCTCAATAAGCTCACCATTAAAGATAAATTTCCCATTCCTGTGATTGATGAATTATTGGATGAATTACATGGAGAAATTTATTTTACCAAATTGGATCTTCGTTCAAGGTATCATCAAATTAGAATGAATACTGAAGATATTCCGAAAACAACATTTCGAACTCATGAGGGTCATTATGAATTTTTGGTCATGCCTTTTGGCCTTACCAGTGCACCTTCTACATTTCAAGGGTTGATGAATTCCATTTTCAAACCGTTCCTTAGAAAATTTGTGCTAGTATTTTTTGATGATATACTAATCTACATCAAGTTTTGGAAGGATCATGTTCAACATGTTGATAGGGTGCTCAAACTATTACAGAAGAAACAATTATATGAAAAAACATCCAAATGTTTCTTTGGAGTACAAGAGGTGGAATATCTAGGTCATATTGTATCTCACGAGGGTGTTAAGGTAGGCCCTAACAAAATTAAAGCCATTAAGGAATGGAAAGTCCCCACAACCATAAAGCAGTTGTGAGGATTTCTCGAGTTAACAGGGTATTATCGAAAGTTTATTAAGAATTATGGGAGAATAGGAGCACCTCTAACAACATTATTGAAGAAAGATGAATTTTCATGGACTCCTGAAGCAACTAAGGCCTATGAAAATCTTAAAGAGGTAATGTACCTAGCACCAGTCTTAGCTACGCTAGAGTTCACAAAAACCTTTATTGTGGAATTTGATACCTCGGGAAATGGAATTGGTGTTGTTTTAATGCAAGAAGGAAGACCCATTGCTTTTGAAAGTCGTCCAATCAAAGCAAATTATAAGACACTTCAAGGTAAAAATTGATCAGGATAGTCTTAAACACTTTTTGGAATAAAGACTATTTTCGGAAGAGCAGCAAAAATGGGTCACAAAGATGTTGGGTTATGACTTTGAAATAATATACAAAAAAGGAAAGCTAAATGTTGTTGCAGATGCACTCTCAAGAAAGAATGAAGAGGTGGAAGCATTGCTTTGTGCCATTTATATTATCCAGCCAGATTGGATAACTGAAGCAAGAGATTAATGGAAGAAGGACAAAGACGTGTGAACACTCATTCAAAAGTTGTAGCAAGATCCTAGTACATTTGATACATTTAGTTGGAAAAATGATTCCTTATGGTACAAAGATCTCTTATATATTTGTCAGAATTCCCAACTAAAACAAAATATTCTTTTGGAATTGCACACATATCCTTTAGGAGGACACTCAGGATTTTTAAAAACTTACCACAGGGTGAAGAAAGAATTTTTTTGGGATGGCCTTAAATCTGATATTCAAAAGTTTGTGGTGGAATGTTTGGTTTGTTAGCAGAATAAAGTTGAGAAAATTAAGACCCCGGGTCTTCTACAACCTTTATCCATTCCAAGTCAATGTTGGGAGGAGATTTCAATGGATTTTTTCATAGGTTTACCTAAGTCTGAAGGAAAGAGTGTCATCATGGTGGTAGTTGATAGAATTACCAAGTATGCACACTTTTGTGCATTATCTCATCCATTTAAAGCAAGTACGGTTGCTACTACATTTATGAACACAATTCAAAAGCTACATGGAAGCCCAAGGGTAATTGTGAGCGACAGAGATCCCATTTTTACTGGAAATTTTTGGACGGAGTTATTTTCTTGTTTGGGTACTCAATTAGCTCATAGCTCATCTTATCATCCTCAATCTGATGGTCAAACTGAGATCGTAAATAAATGTTTGGAAGGATATATTCGTTGTTTTGTATTTGATAAACAAACACAATGGGTCAAGTGGTTACCTCTTGCTGAATGGTGGTATAACACTTCCTTCCATACTGCAGCAAAAATGACCCCATTTATGGCACTTTATGGATATCATCCACCATCCATCACAACATCTTTAAGGGAAAATTCGAAGGTTCAAGCAGTGGAAGATCACATCGAGCATCAGCAAGAAGTTCTCCAACTCTTAAAGGATAACCTGAATTTGGCACAAAATCGAATGAAACAACAGGCAGATCAACATCGCAGCGAGAGAAGTTTTGATGTAGGAGATTGGGTATTTTTACAACTACAACCATACAAACAAATGTCCCTCAAGCAAGCTAAGAAGGATAATAAATTATCACCAAAGTACTATGGTCCTTACAAGGTGTTGCAAAAGATTGGTACTATGGCATACAAATTGGAGCTACCTGCTTCTTCGCGAGTACATCCAGTTTTCCATGTTTCATGCTTAAAGAAGGTTATAGGTGAAAATCTTCCAGTTCAAACAATATTGCCAGAACTTGATGAGGAAGGAAAAATAATATTGGAACCTGAAGTGGTCATGGAAACAAGAACTCGACAGCTACGGAATCAGTCAATTTCAGAGTATCTCATCAAGTGGAAGAACTTACCCACTGAAGATTCTACATGGGAGGATGAGAATTTTATACAGAAGCACCCGGAGCTACTCAAGTGTTGAGGACAACACTTTTTTTGAAGGAGAGGGGCATGTTAGGTGCCTATATCACTAGTATAGCCCCTTATTATTGTTAGTGTAAACCCCCTTGTGTATTATTATTAGCTATGTATCCCCATACTGTGTGTGCCCTTAAATTATTATTGTTAGGTCGGCTAGGATTACATTGTGGCCCCACTAGGATTACATTCTGGCCCCATGGACTCCTATATATAGAAAGGAGGTTTTGTAATTTGAATCATCCAAGAATTGTTCCTTCATGTAATGTATTAGAGGTTGCCCCCTCAAAGTGGCTTATTTCTAAGGCGTTGATATCTCTTTTCTTCTCTTTTTGGAGTTGGTTTCACAACTGGATGATTAAATATTTGGTGGTCATCTTAGCCTAGATTCCTGTTAAAAGTGTAGTAATGGATATTGTAGTGGTAAATATACCTGCAAGGTTTGGTATGATCTTGTCAAGGTCATGGGAGTCAAATATTGGAGGATCTGTGAAATTTTATTTAACTTATGCTACCATCTCGATGTTTGGTGGAGAAGAAAGATGATTGTATAAGTTACAAGTGTTGACTGTTCGAATAACACCCCTGTGTATGGTAAAGAGAAAGAATTATCTTGCTTTATATTAGAGGAAAATGATCTAATCCTGGAGGAAACACAAGTGGAATATCCAGTCCAACTAAACCAACAATTGCTGGAATGTGATAAAGTTTGGAAGCTATACTTTTATGGTCCTTATTCTAAGGAGGGAAATGGGGCATGTGTGTTTTTAATATCCCCATAAGGAAGTTTTATCCCTTTCTCCTTCAAATTGGAGTTTGAAGACACTAATAATGTTGATAAATCTGAAGTCTTGCTCCTTGGTATGAAAACTACTAGAAATATTAATATTGGGTGTCTCACAATGTTTGGAGATTCAGAGCTGGTAGTGAAACAAATCAGAAATTAGTTTCAAACCAAAAATAAAACACTGAAGGCTTATCGCAATGAGTTTTAGGATCTGATTAATAATTTTTTCTTAGCCTTCAATATCCAATTATTTCTTGGAGAAATAAATCGTATATATTATTCATTGGCTATAGATACCAGCAATTTTAAACCCCCTCAAAATCCTCTACTCAGGTATGAAGTTGAGGTCAGATACAAACCATCAGTACTAGATAATGTTAGAAATTGGAAAGTGTTCGAAGATGAGGTGCAGATTGAACACTTCAGTAATTGATCAAGAGAAAGAGAGGGCGATAGATGAACACAATTCTAGTTGGGGAGAAACCATTGTAGGACACAAGATTATATAGCTAAAGGGTAACACTTTTCCCAGGGGTTTGGTTCCTTTGGAAAGGTTGTTCAACTCAAATCATTGTGCCTTTAAGATATTCATACTGGGTAGAAAATCTAGCCCCTTTTAGAAAAAAATAATGGATAAATAAGGTTATGTGTGGACTTTGAGAATCTTAACAAATCATCATTAAAAGAAAATTACCATCTACCTAAAATGGATTACATTTTGTAGAAGGTGGTAGGATCAACCCAAATGTTTATGATGGATGTTTTTTTTGGATACAATCAGGTAGATGTGCATCCTTAAGATCAATATAAAATTGTGTTCACCATGCCCTGGGGAACATTCATGTATGCTAAAATTCCCTTTGGCCTCATAAACGAATGAGCCACTTTCATCAGAGCTATGGATATAAAATTTGTGGGAGAGAAGGAAACATTTATGGTAATTTACTTGGATGGAATTACTATATTTTCAAAAAATTATGAGGAACACATTGAATACCTATGACTCACTTTTTTTGAAATGAAAAAAAATGTGGCCTGTCCCTAAATTCCAATGGCCTATCTGTAAATCCTAAAAAATCCTAGTTTGCTCGAAGTGAAAGAAAGTTGTTAGGGAACATAGTGGAAAAAGAGGGGGTGAAGATTTATCCCAAGAGGGTGGAAGCCATCCACAACATATGATTACCAAGGGATAAGAAAGAGATCGCTCGGTCTTCTTGGGAAGAATTAACTCCTTGAGGAGATTCATACCAAACTATGTTAAGTTAGTCAAATAAATTACAGAAATGTTGAATAAAGTTAAGTAACTAAAATGGACACTAGTGTCTTGCGAATCTTTCTCCGTAATTAAAATGGATTTTTCAAAAGCTCTTGTGCTAGTTAGCCCAAGTTATCTCAAACCCTTTTTTATATTTTATTTTTCTTCTCCTCATACAAATACTATTGTATTATTGTAGAAAAATAGCGAGGGACATGAGAAAAAAAATAGATTTATTTAGTCAAGTGCTGCAAGAGGTTGAGAAAAAATATAGCATCCTAGATAAGCAGAATTATGCCCTGGTTAATGCCCTAAAGGCTTTTAGAATCTATGTCCTTCAATCTAACATAACTTCTTATTTTCCTATAGCTACCTTGAAAGATATTTTGGTACAAGGCGATAGTGAGGGAAAAAGAGGGAAATGGATTGCTAAAATATAACATGAATATCAAGCCTACCAAGCTCATCAAAGTGTAGGGGCTAGCTAAAATTATATTAGAAGAAAATTAACAAGCTTTGGGCATAAAATTATTGGATGGAAGAGATGGATAAAGTGGAAATGTGGAGAAAAAAAAAGAGATTGAAACATCATCCCATAAAATTTAGATGAAATATATTGTGTCTCACTCGTATAAATATATCATTCATTACCTGATTTTTCTGAGGTTCCCAATAAATCTTGATAAGGTGAGGTACAGGGCTCTGAGGCTACAATCCAAAAAAATTGTTATCTTGAATGACCAATTGTACTAGAAGGACCCGGTGGGGATTTTTCTTTTATGTCTAGTTGAGGAGGAAATCCATAAAGTGACGGATTCATGTTTGTGTTTGTGGAGGACATTATAGTGGGAGGGATAAAACACAATAAATCCTCAAAGTGGGTTTTTATTGGCCAAAACTATTTAGTGAGGTTCATACTTATGTTCGAGCTTGTGAGAAGTGTCAAATGTTTGTTGAGAAAAAAAAATTAGCACCTTTTCCTCTAATTATTGTCTTCGTTGAAGAACATTTGAGATAGTGGGGGTTATAATTATGCAGAAATACACCCACCTTTCAGCAGTTAACACAGGTGGATAACCACAACTACTGATTACTTCACCAAATGGGTAGAATAAGTCCCAACTAGGAATGTAACTAATGTTGTAGTCATTAAATTCATGGAAGAAAACATCCTTGCTAGGTTTGGCTACCCAAAGAAGGTTGTCACTAACAATGCTCAGGTGTTTAAGTCAACCAATTTTATTGGATTTTGTCAAAATTACAACATTAGAGTAGGAAATTCCACCACATACTACCCACAAGGAAACAAACTAGCTGAATCCTCAAATAAAACCTTGGTAAGGATTCTATAGAAAACAATATCAGAAAAACAGAAGAATTGGGACTCACATCTAAAATTTTCCTTATGGGCCAAGAGGTTTGCCACCAAGACATCCATTGGGAAATCCCCTTTTTAATTTTTTTATGGAAATGCGATAATCTTCCCCATATAGCTAGCTATACCTGTAGCTAGAATCTTGCAAGATCTTGAGGAAAATTACAATGCATTAACGAGAAGGATAAACCAGTTGGTGGAAGTTCAAGAGAGTAGAGAATAGGTGCATCATAAGTTGATCAATTATCAAGAGAAAATGAAGTCCCTGTTTGATAGGAAGGAAAAAGATAGACATCTTTAGTCAGGGGACTTAGTTCTAGTATGGCACCGCAGGAGGGAATATAAAGGAAAGCATGGGAAATTTGACCATCTATGGTTTGGGCCCTTCAGGATTGTTGAAGCCAAAGGGAACAACACCTTTCTATTGGAAAATATAGAGGGTGAAGTGCTTGTACTACCTATAAATAGTCAATTTCTCAAGATTTACTTCCATCATTGAAATATTCTACTCTCACTCATTGTAAATATCTGTGAGCCATCTGTAAATAACTAGCACTATTTTAAGCTTTTGTTACCTCATTTTTTTTGATTAATTTTTCAATAAAATGACTCCATGCCCAAGGAGTAAGGCACTAATATACAAGTTCTTAGTGCATTATGTCCAATACACTGTCCCTAGTTGGAGCCAATGTTGTTTCCATCTATGAGTTTTTGAGGAAGATGAGGAGCCATTGGTATGGCCTGTAAATATAAAATATAGTTAAATCAAATGCGGGGGAGAATATCGGGGCCTAGAGCTAAGGTGGAAGGCATTAAGGCACAAGTGTCACACATTGGACCCCTATCGGAAAAACACAACACGTCAGAAAGTTGCTTTTATACGTGCGTACATCATTAGTTAGAGGTCAAGCAGTTTCTAGCTCGATCATTGTCCATCTCTACCTCACCATCTCCCAAAATCCATTCGATGTTGTGTTATAGTATTACTACAACCCCCCATTTTTCTAAGTAAATAATATAGAAAGAATAATGGGGACCCTTCTAAATAATTCTTAGGATTAAATTAATTTTAGAAATAAAACTTATAATTTGAGCCTATTAGATTAAGGTTTGTTTTTTCATTAAAAAAAAAAGAAAATCATGAAAAAGCACTCCAAGGAAACCATAAAGGACTAAAAGTACAACAAGCGAGAAATAAATTGCCAAAACAAAAAACATCGATATGCGAAATGCCAAAACACCGATATGCGAAGTTCCGAACTCCAATATGCGAAGTTACGAAGTACATTATTTAACAGATACCGATATCTCAATATGTCATATGACATATGCCGATATCAGATTCTGTCATTCAACAGGGAATCCATCACAATATCGCATTGTCGCATGTCACGCATTGCTGCGAAACCTCAAAACTCGCTAATCATGAAAAAACCAATTTACAGATCCCGATAAGATAACAACTGTCAAATTCACATGAAGCCCATGCTATAAATTTAATTATAATAAAGGTGTTTTATTGTCTCGAGGTTTGTAAACGATTTAATAATTATTTCAGATTTAATACCAAGGATTCCCTTTATGCATGAGTTAAGTTGATACTACAATTAATAGAATTTGAAGTGATCTCAGCTTACGCTCTCTGTTTTTTCTTTCAGCAGGATAATTCTGGAAACTTATGCATAAAAGGATGTCAAGGCTAATTAAAGCATGAAGGAATTCCACCACCCCACCTTAGTTAGTTTTCAATAAGAAGAAGATTATGAGATGGCTCCTTTAATCTCAGACACAACATGCAACCCAAAAATTGGTTCCTCAAGCCATAAAGGGATTTATAAGTTGTTTGAGAATGAGAATCCACAAGTAATTTTGAACAGAAAAGCTGTAGCTGATGATTTTGCATCCTCAATTCAGACTCATGGTCCGACGCAGCTAACTCTTTTCTACACAAAAATGTTGCATGTCCTAAAATGATGCCATACATTGACTTAATAAGATGGGCGTTAGATCATGTGGACATCCGAGATAGACACTTTGTTACCAAAAGCAAAACAATCATTGGTTCTCTCAAGCCTACAGATTTGAAGGAAATGTATAAATTTCCTGAGCCCTAGAAAATATACGACAACTATTTTGTCCAAGAATTCATGCGAGAGGGTGAGCACCCTGCAAATGTGATTAGTGATTGGAGAAAATATCATAATCGACATAAACATGATGATAAGGGTATGTACTTAGTATTTTCTCTTAAAATCCATTTCTCACAAATTTATGCAATGATGTGTCATCTTTTTGGGTCTTCAAATACAACCAAGTTCAAGGAAGATTGGACACCCCTGATAGAAGCAATCTCTGATGGATATATTCTTGATTGGGCTAATATTATGTTTGATAATTTGAGTAGATGTATCACTGTCTATAGAGAAAATCAAAATCTTCTGTCCAAAACAATCACTCCTTTTTATATGAGTTCGTTTATCCTATATCCTATTTGTTTTTCTACTGAATTTCTGTCATGAGGATGGAAATGGACTAGAGAAGTGAAAACCCCCGTCTTTGTACAATTATAATTCCTGTGGGAATCAAAATACCACTCTCCTATGTTTAAATATGTAATGATATGATGGTCCCAGTTTTTCAAGTCATTTTTGAAAGGCAAATCTCTAGAGTCACCCATGAAGCCAACAAAAGTCTCTGTTCTATAGGAATATGGTTTGGCGAAGAATTTTTCACATACATTCAAGTTTTCGAAATTCATGCTTGCCCTCATGTCCTACCCTTATATATACCAGATAAATTATTGGCCAAAGAGATGGCTTGTCAGATACTAGGTAATGGATTGACTAAATTTCTGAAAGAGGCCAACAAGACAATTTGGCAAAATTTTCCTATTTCATGTGGGTCAGATACTCTCAAAAATTTCAAGCATGCATGTCTTAAAATTGATCGATTAAAACCCTTCAATTTCCCAATTCTACCCAACAGAAGTTATGATGCATATGGTGTTGCAAGAGAAATAACGAATCAAGTTAAGCTGTGTGCATTTGCAAGCAGGCTTGATGAATTTGATGATGTGTTTGAATCAATTCCAGAATTATCAAGGGTTATGTAAATATAAACTATGAAGTTCAGTCTAGAAGAACTGATACAATTCAAACAATATTTGTATCAGAGGAATTCTCATTTGCTAGACTACATGTTCCACAGTCCAGTGGCAGAACGAATTCCAATTCCTCTAGTTCAGGTTCAAGTGCTAGAAGCAGAACAAATTCGAATTCTGATTCTTCCAGTTTAGGTACAAGTACTAGTGGCAGGACTAGAAATCATGAATTTTCCACAAGAAGAAATATTCAAACAAGACCAGAGAAGTTTTGAAAAAGCATTAGCTGATACTAATAATTTTGCTGATCAGAATGCTATCTTGATAGAAACTATTCCTACTTAAGATTCTCTAAGAACGGAAATTCATGTAGGTGAACCAAGAATTCAACAATTTTCCTCTAATCTAAATGATTCTGAATATCAAAGAGAAAATTGAGAAATATCATTCACTACAGAGGTTTCTGAAATTGTAATTTAGAAAAATCAGACACCAAATATCAATGATACAGAGGATATACAAAAAGAAAAAACTGTGGCAAGACATGGAGATTATCACTGCTTTTCCAACAATAGAAATAATTTTGAATATAGAGGAAATGCCTCCTTTGGATTTATTTTACAATCCAAAGCATAAATTTTTTATATCCAGGTCAAAGAAGAAACGAAAGATTGAAGATTCTCTAGAAATTCCTATGGACACAACATCAATGCAAGTTCTCTGGAAAGGAAATCAATCAGCTCCAGAAAAATAACTTAGCCTATTATCTCAGTTTGCAGGTGCTTATGTAGACAAAACTATTCATAAGGCAGTATAGATTTAGTCATTAATCATGGAGAAAGATTAGAAAATGGCTCAAATGGAGCAAAGTTTCTTGAATGAAAAACAAAGGATATAGCAGGAATTGCAATCAAGTATTAATAGTCTGAAACTAGAGTTTGAAGGTCTCAAAATCAAACTCGAGAATGAAATTCAATAAAAATATTTAATAGTCCATCATGTTGGACATTGGGTTGAATTCTCCCCGTGTGTTTCACGACATGGACTAACCGCCTCTCGTGGATCCTAACTCTGGCTCTAACGAAAATCATGATTCCAACAAGTGGTATCAGAGTGAGAGGTCTCGAGTTCGAATCTAACCTGACTTGTGTTGGGAGGAAGATTGTTGGACATTGGGTTCAAAGCTCCTCGTGTGTTTTGCGACATGGACTAGCCTCCTCTTGTGGATCCTAACTCTGATGATTGTAGTGGAGACTAATGCCTACAGGTTTTGGTCTAACAACAATCATGATTCCAACACATCAATTACAACAGAAAATTCAAAAGCTCTAAGAGAATCCAAAACTTAATGAGGTAAATAAAGATGAAACAGAACTAGAAACATTGCTGGTAAACCAAGAGATATTTTTCTGTCCAAAGTACAAATATATTCAAGAGAAGATTACAATAAGTGATCAATTCGTCACTCAAATTTCTGATTTGGGGATTTAGTATGAATAAAATGATGATAAAGTGTCAAAGTATATAGATTGGAAAGACACAATGCAAGGGAGAGTGGCCGATCTTCCTCGCCTTGAAGAATCAATAAAGGATATAATATTTGGAGACTAGGACATGAAAATGAAAAGTGCAGAATTAGCTATCATCAGAGCTAAAAACATGTGATTCAACATCTCTGAGTATATAAAAGATTCTCTTCTACAAACTAATCTTATCCAGGAAATTCCAAAAGAAACTATGCCTGAAGTCAACCTTTTGAAAAAATATTGGGAAGAAACATCAAACAGGAAAGATCTTGACATAGAAAACTTGACAAAGGTATATATGGAAGTTTACTAGTATTTGTTGATCAAGCCTTGCAATAAATTGGGAGTGCTGAGGTGTCTTTCCAACGGAGAAATTAAACTTCTTCTAGCACTCAATGATGCAATATTCACAGACCAGATGAGGATGCAGCCAATACATCCCCCCAACCTCAAATATATGATCAAAGCTTGCCAGCTCAAGGAATAGTTAGAGAGTGGATCCGAGAAACAATCTTGAGATTGTTATAACTTTTGCATTTTAATTTGCTAGCTTTTAGTTTATAGTTTATGCTAGATAATGAATACTTCTTTCACAAGTCTTCTATTTTTGTAATATTAATTAGTATTTAAACCCCTTTCATGCATTTAGAAAGGGGTCCAGATTTTTGAGAAGGTGGCTTTTGGAACTTACACTATTGTTTGAACAGAAGTGTCTAATTGAAAGTTTGAGCCCAAAGGTTATATTTTCATAACTAAGCTATGATGCAACATGTACTATTATCTATGTATTAATTGTTTTGTGTTTCTGAGATCTTAGAAAACTTGTTTCTATCTATTTGTCTCTTTATGATAAGCATTGAAATGATATATATTCGTATTACAATTGACAAAATGTATTGAATGATATGGTGTTAGACAAGTGACTTTGAAAGAGGTTATATGAATTAATTTTCTTCATCAACTAAATCAATTACATTGATTTAGTTTCTTTAATGTGCTTACATTCATTTAGTATGCAAATTACCTATATTGTTTCATGCTTATGAAATCTTACTCTATAATCGTATAAATCAGTCCATCCCAGGAAGTAGTTAGAATTAGTTTTATTTATGTTATCATTAGAATAGATCACCCCATTTGTGTTGATTTTATTCCATTGTTTTATAAAATCATTTTTTATACATGAAACTATTCCCTATATCCCCAGTCGGACCCAACATTTCAACAAAAAAGGAGTATCAAGGAGTTGCATTAACCTCCTGACCGGGTGGAATCCCTAATGTTGAGGAAGTCACTCCCCATCCTTTAATATTTTTGGTGCTAGAAGGAGGGCCTCCGACTATGTATGGAATATAAAGATGAATCTCAATTGAAAAGCCAACATAATATTCAAACTCCCTCCAAAGTTTCTATGGATTCTAGATCTCATTCACTATCTCCTAGTCATAAGCATAAAGCTATAGAACCATTTATTATATCTCCTAAAGAATTACCTCATATAAATTCTTCAAAACATATTCCTAAATATCCTGAAGTTCAGTCTTTGATTGAAATATTAGAACAAATATCTATATCTCCAGATAAGAGAACCAATCCAAAAATTTCTGAAGAAAGTATTACATATAAGTTTCTAAGTATTGACATGTTAACCCGAACACAAAGCGAAAAAATTGGGATAAATCCTTTTGAGTTTCCTATTTTATCTCATCATAAGAAAGCAACTTCATCAACATCTCAATCAAGTATCAGTGAGATCTCATCATCTTCTTTTCCATTTACTTCCACCATCTCCTCTAACAACCCATTTCTTTTCATCAACCCATTTCTACTCAAACAATCAGTGCTGCTGTAAGTAGTACTACTCTAGTAGTAAGTTCTTCTCCATCCATATCTACTTCTGGACCCACTAGCTCATCTTCACAAGCACCAACCCAAACAATGGTCAACCTACCATGGGTTAATCCAGGAGTTGTGAAAATGAAAAATTTACATCCTCTCTCGGATCTCCCAGAAAAATGGTTACCAAAATATAATCTCGATGATGGTATTCCTGCTCAGGAACATCTAAATAATTTTATGTTGGCTATGAGTCTCCACAGTATGCAACATGAATATGTTCTAGTAATATTTTTTCCATATAATTTTGAAGGGTCTGCAGGATCCTGGTATTTTTCCCTCCCTTCCGGTTCAATAGGAGATTGGAATACTTTTCAAGACCTATTTCTTGCTAAATATGGTGATGATAGGACAATTTCCTCATTAGTCAATGATATTTATAATTTAAAAGCTAATTCAAATGAAAAGATCAAAGATTTCAACTCCAGATTTAATAAGTTATTGAATAAAATTCCAGCTGTCTCTCGACCAGGATTGGATGTACAAATAGAATGGTACATATCTTCTCTTCCTTCTAATACATAAATTTTTGTAGATAGAGCCAATAAGCCTACCCTTGTAGAAAATATGAAAGAAGCCTTGTTTGTGAGAGAATAATTGTAGCTTTAGAAAAGAAGGTCGAGTTAGAAGACAAAAAATTTAAAAAAGTAACATTTAAAGATGATCAAAATAAGAAAACTCCCAAAGATCATTTTGATATTGAAGGATTACAAAAGGTCCTTAAGACCTGTCCAATGAAATGGTTGAAATCAAAAAATAAGTTGCTGAGACTTCTACTAAAAAACCCTTTAGATATTTTAGAAAAAATTAGTTGTCTGTATCAAAGCCCCCTAATATCATTTATAATGTTGAATCTGAAGAAGAAGAAACTACAACTTATGCTGACGAATCTCAAAATGAAGAAGTAGTTGAATTACGTCGATTATGGGAATTTGTCTTACATTCCTCTGATGAAGAGATAGATTCTGAAGCAATGTCTGTTAGCACTAGAAGTAAGGCTTTTGTAGAACCAAATCAATCAAGTTAGAAACAAAAGGTCCCTACTTCTATTGCTAAAGACAAACTTGTTAATAAAAAATCACCAGTAAAAATATCTCAACAAGTTATTACTGAACCCCAGCTGATTAAATATGCACCCAATCCTCAATCTAAAACTTTGGTAGTATCTGAGACTATTGAATACAACCTTGTCTAGGATATGAATAAGGTTAAAGGTAATATTTCTCTTCACGAAGTTAGCAAATTAAAGAAATAAAATAATATCTCATTGAAAGATTTGAATGCAGTTACTACATCTCCTCTTCTTTCAACTGTTATTGCTAAAGATGCTAATGGGATAAGAAAACCTCCAATTGACAATTCAAACAAAGTTAATGCTTGAGATGCTATTTTGATTGGTGATAGATCCAATTCTCACACCACTCCTTTCCTCTTAAATTATGAAATATACAATATAAATGTTCATAAATTTTTGATTGATTCTGGAGCATTATCCAATATAATTCCATATTCAATTTGAGAGAAGTTAAATATCACACCCTAGAAATCATCAGTTAGCATAGTTCAATTGGATAGAAAAAAGGTTAAGGTCCTAGGATAAATCAATTCGGTAAGTATTTGATTGTCATCAAATCCAAAATTCGCTCAAATTATCGATATACTGATTATCGACATCCCTGAATTCTATGGTTTAGTTCTAAAAAGACACTGGTCCAAGAAATTACATGGATATTTTGCAATAGACTGGTCTCACATGTGGCTTCCATACAATGGAAAACCCAATCAAATCAGAGTTTATCTCGAAAATCATATGAAATACTCAGTTACAGATCTTGGAGAAGAAAATGAACCCATAGAATTCAACAATAATATTTGGGTAATTATTCTAACAACTCATTCTTGAGGAATTTTAATGCTAAAAGTTCACCTTTCTTGATCGATTATGCTAATTCACAAATCTAAAATGTTTCCCAAAATGATTTGACCATATGCTTAAATTTCAAAGAAGAAAAAATAATCTATTGTCCATTTTGGAAATTTTTTTTTGATCGATCAAGATCTGATGATGGTGCAGAAGAAAGATGCATTCTTATTAGTCCAGAAGGTGAAAAAACTATTCTAGCTTGTAGACTTGAGTTTGAATGCAATAACAATATTACTGAATATGAAGCTTTATTTCAAGGTCTTCGTAAAGCAATAACTCTTGATATACAATATATTCAATTATTTGAAGATTCATAAATTGTCGTAAGACAAGTAAGAAACACTATTCATAGTCTCTCAATTCACTTTAAACATTATCAATCTCTGGTTCAAGACCTCACATCTCATTTTTTAGCATTCAATATCTCTCCTATTCCTAGATCACAAAATGCCAATGTTGATATTTTGGCTAATGGTGCATCCAAGCTAATTCCACCAGAAGATTTTAGTCCTCAGAAATTCTCTATGAAATTAAATTTTCATCCATCCATGCCAGATAATGTCACTAGTTGGAGAGCTTTCAATGACGATAGTGATATTTTAAGTTTTCTTACTTCTGAAAAATCATGTGATGATCAAATTCTAGATGAAGGAGAACATGATAATCAACTCAAACAACAAGCTGATAAGAATATTTTACCAAAGTCTGTGGTGAAACTTGAAGATTTGTACGATTTAAAAGACAAATTCAAAAAAATCAACAATTGAAAACTATAAAGTTCTACTTTGAAGTCTGAACTAGTTAATTTAGGATATGATAAATAACATCAAGATACAAATCTAGGACTTACCCTTTCATCTGAAGAAAGAAATGCATTCATTTCCTTATTTAAAAAAAAATAAAGATATTTTTGTATGGAATTATGAAGATATTAAAACCTACAACCCATATATCATTCAACATATTATTCCTATGGTACTCGATGTTCAACCCATCCAGAAAAAGCTTAGGAAAATACATCCAAATTTGGAAGCTCAAATAAAAAATGTGTTAAACAAACTTTTGAAAGCTAATTTTTTTTTTTCGTTTTAGACATTCAAAATGGGTTTCTAATATAGTACCTATGAGAAAAAAGAATTGTGATATATGAATTTGTATTGACTTTAGAAATTTTAACAAAGCATTTCAAAAGGGTAATTTTCCTTTACCATCAATGGAACAAGTTTTACAGTCAGTAGTAGGTTCAGAATTAATGTCTTTTTTAGATGGATTTTTAGGATATAACCAAAATATGGTTCATCCAGAGGATCGTTTAAAAAATACATTCAGAACAAAGTGGGGAACCTATGCATACCAAAACATGCCATTTGGATTAATGAATGCAAGGGAAACTTTTCAGAGGGCCATGGATATTTCCTTTAAATAATTGATAAATCAAACAGTGGTCGTTTATCTTGATGATATAACCATATATTGACAAAGAGAAAAAATCATCTGCATGACTTAAAGCATATATTTGAAAGATGCAGAAGGTTTGGTATTTCTCTTAATCCAAAGAAGTCAATTTTTGCTTTAAGTGCAGGTAAACTTCTTGGTTTTATCGTCTCAAAAAATGGAATTTGTATTGATCCCGACAGGATTAGGAAAATTTCATAAATTCCACTACCACATAACAAAAAATTGGTGCAATACTTTTTAGGATAGACAAACTTCGTAAAATGTATTCATTCCAGATTTTTTGCATATTGTCCTTCCATTGCAAAAGATGATAAAGAAAGGTACATTGTTTCAATGGGGAGAGCAAGAAAAGGAATAATTTCAAATTATTAAACAAGCAATCATTGATGCTCCTTCTCTCTCAACTCCAAATTTTACCAATGATTTCATTCTATATACTTTCACTTTTGATCTATCATATGTTGCGGTATTAACTAGCCAGATGATAAAAATATTGAAACTCTAATTTCCTTTTTAATTCTAATTTTCAAGGAGTTGAATTGAAGTATACAGGAGTCGAAAAAAAAGTGTTTTCAGTTTATAAAGAGGTCAAATATTTTCTCCCTTTTCTTCTGAAAGATCATGTCAAAGTAATTGTTCCTTTCTCATTAGTCATAAAAGTACTTATATAGAAGGCACTAGGAGAAAATAGAACTAATTAGGTAACTTCCATGCAAGAATACGACTTAGAAATCAAAACTACTAAAATTTTTAGAGGACAGGGATTTTGTAGATTGATTACATGAATGAATGATACATCACTTGATGAGGTAACTACTACTGTTGAACAATTCACCAATGTAATCCATATTAACCCTCAATCTCAGTATGCTGATTTAATATTTTATCTAAATAATGGTTATGCTCCACTCAATTTGGATTCCAAAAGAAAACGAGCATTAAGATTGAAGGCTAATCAATATCAATTATTCAATGATGTGTTATTCAAGAAAAATTACGATCTTGTTTTAGTCAGATGTCTAGAAAAAACTGAAATACTTAATGTGCTTCAGGAACTTCATGACGGACCAGCAGGGATACACTTTGGTGGAGATACCACAACCCATAAAATTTTACATGCAGGTTATTATCAACCAAAATTATTCAAAGATGCATACAACTATGTCAGAAATTTCAAAACTTGTCAAACTATGGCAAGAAGACAAAGAAAAGCCTCAGTGCCACTTCAATAGGTCAATAAGGAACAACCTTTTGAACAATGGGGACTCGATATAACAGGTGATATCGTTCCTCATTCTTCTAAACAACATAAATATGTATTGACTGCTAGAAATTATTTTATGAAGTGGGTAGAAGATATACCTCTGAGGACAACAAACTTTGAAAATATTATTGATTTCATTGATCAATTTATCATCACAAGGTTTGGTGTCCCTTATGCTTTAGTATTTGACAACGCCTCTTGTTTTTCTCGAAATTCTATGACTGAATTTGATTTGAAAAGAGGGCTTAAATAGAAATATTCTGCAAACTATAATCCTCAGGGAAATGGTTTGGCCGAGTCCACAAATAAAAACCTCATAAGAATAATTAAATGCGCCATTGATCAAAACCATAAGAATTGGCACAAATCTTTGAATTTTTCATATAACCCAAAAAACCTCAATAGGAACTTATCCTTTTCGATTGGTATATGGGAAGGAAGCAGTTTTACCTTTAAACATATTCATCCCATCAACGGCCTTAGTATAATTCATTAACTAACAACCTTTCTCTTCATTACAATCAAGATTGTCCCAAAATATTAAAATGGAAGAAGAAAGAGAAATGGCTAATCTGGTACATAATCATCATCAATAATTGATTATAAGTTCATTTGATTCAAATACAATTAAAACTAAACAATTTGAAATTGGAGATTTAGTTTTGAAATGGGATAAAGCCCACGAGGACAAAGGAAAAAATACAAAATTTCAAAAAATATGGCTTCTTCCTTTTCAAATAAGTGAAAAAATAGGTCCATCAAATTTTGTTTTGAAAAATTTATAAGGGAGGAAGGAAACTCTTCTTGTTAATGAAATTATCCTCAAAAATTACTTTTCTTGAAAGAACGAGCAATTCCTTTGTAAAATATGTACATACTTTATTTTATAATAAAACAGGTTTTTGTAATTTTACAATAAACGTGAAACACTTCATCATTTTCTCGAACATGAAAGTGTTAATTTTCAAAGATATAAAACTAGGATCATTTAATTGAAGTCTTTATTTCTTTGGAAAACTTTTGATTCAAAATAGCCAAACTAGAAAGAAGATTTTTCTAACCCATGTAAATTGAAAGATTATTTTGACATGAATCAAATTCAAAAATTTCTTTTTACATAGTACACGATTTTGTTGAAGTATTAGCATATTTTACTTAAATGGTCATCCAAAAGCTCATAAGGAGAAAAATTATAATCTCCCCATTCATATGTATTAAATATTTTTCAAAATGTAATTCAAAAATATAAAAAAAAAAAACTTTAAACTTGAGAGATCTCATTATGAGTCGACTCATCATGTTCATAGGAAACTAGTAAACTTTACATTATCAAAATGGCTACCAAAATAGGATAATGGCTCTACGCCTAAAAACTTGAGACAAGGGATCTCATCACAAGTCAGCTTGTTCAAAACTACTAATAACTAGTGAATTAAATTATCACTTATGGCCACCAAACTAGGATAATAATTTTAAAGTGACAAAAAAAATGAAAAAATAATTACATTACCTTTGGAAATGTCTATTATGAATGGGATACTTGATCATTTTGGTTAAATCGTAACCTTGTCGAGGCTGCGAGTGCCTGCTGACAGCAACAACTCTACTAGTGACTAACAATTTCATCAAACGAGCTAAACTTTGATTGAATTCCTACTTATATTTTCAACTTATTACAAATTTGATTTTTTTACAGAAAAAATTCATTTGCAAAAGTAAGAAAAATTTTCAAGTAAAACCAAGCTATTTGGATTAAAATTTACCTATATTAAATACATATTTCAATCACTTATAATTTCCTAAAATATTGTCTTTTAAGTATTAATATTTATCAGAGATTCTAGATTCATCCAGTGTATTGCCAATTTTTGTAGTATTACAAAAACCCCCCATTTTTTTAAGTAAATAGTATAGAAAGAACAATGTGGACCCTTTTAAATAATTCTTAGGATTAAATTATTTTTAGAAATAAAACTTAGAATTTGAGCCTATTAGATTAAGTTTTTTTTTTTTTTCATAAAAATAAATAAAAACATAAGAAAATCATGAAAAAGCACTCCAAGGAACCCATAAAGTACTAAAAGTACAAAAAGAGGGAAATAAATCACCGAAATAGAAAACACCGATATGCGAAATGCCAAAACGCCGATATGAGAAGCTCCAAAACATCGACATGCGAAGTTCCAAAAAACTGATATGCAAAGTACATTATGTAACGGATACCGATATAGCAATCTATCATATGACATATGCCGATATCAGATTCTGTCATTCAACAGGAAAGTCATCACAATATTGCATTGTCGCATGTCGCGCATTGCTGCGAAACGTCAAAACTCGCTACTCATGAAACAACCGATTTACGGATCCTGATAAGATAAAAACTATCAATTTCACACGAAGCCCATGATATCAATTTAATGATAATTCTGTTGTTTTATGATCTCGATATTTTTAAATGATTTTATAATTATTTCATATTTAATACCAAGTATTCCCATTATGCATGAGTTAAGGTGATACGAAAGTTAACAGTATTTGACATGATCTCAGCTTACACTCTCTGGTTTTTATTTCAACCAGGTAATTCTGGAAACTTAGGCATAAAAGGATGTTGAGGCTGATTAAAGCACGAAGAAAGTCTGCCACCCCACCTCAGTTAGTTTTTCAACAAGAAGAAGATCACAAGATGGCTCCTCTAGTCTCAAACACAACATGCAACCCATAAATTAGTTCCTCAAGCTGGGAAGCGGTTTATAAGTTGTTTGAGAATGATAATCCACAAGTAATTTTGAATAGAAAATATGTAGTTGATGATTTTTCATCCTCAGATTCAGACTCATGGTTTAGCGCAACTAACTCTTTTCTACACAAAATTGCTGCACGTCCTAAAATGCTTCCATACACTGACTTAGTAATATGGGTGTTAGATCATGTGGTCATCCGAGATAGACAGTTTGCTACCAAAATCAGAAAATTCATTGTTTCTCTTACGCCTATAGATTTGACGGAAATATATAAATTTCTCGAGCCCCAGAAAAAATAAGACAACTGTTTTGTCCAAGAATTCATGTGAGAGAATGATCACCCTGAAAATGTGATTAAGGATTGGAGAAATGATCCTAATCGACATAAATGAGATGATAAGTGTATGTACTCAGTGGTTTCTCTTAAAATCCCTTTCTCAAAAATTGCTGCAATGATGTGTCGTCTTTTTGGATCTTCAAATACAACCATGTTCAAGGAAGATTGGACACTCCTCATAGAAGCAACCTCTTATGGCTATATTCTTGATTGGGCTAATATTATATTTGATAATTTTATTATATGTATCACTTTCTATAGAGAAAATCGTAATCTTTCATCCAATAGAGTCACTTCTTTTTATATGAGTTCATTTATCCTAGATGTTGTTTGTTTTTCTACCAAATTTCTATCACTAGGATGGAAATGGACCAGAGAATTCAAAACCCCGATATTTGTGTAGTTAGAATTCCTTTGGGAATCAAAATACCACTCTCATATGTTTAAAATATGTAGTTATATAATGCTCCCAAATTTTCAAGTCATATTTGAAAGGAAAATCTCTAGAGTCACCCATGAAGCCAATATATGTCTTAGGTCTATAGGAAGATGATTTGGTCAAGAATTTTTCACATACATCCAATTTTTCAGAAGTCATGCTTGCCCTCATGTCCTACCCTTATATATACTAGATAAATTATTGGCCAAATAGATTTCTTATCATACCATAGGTAAAGGGTTGACTAAATTTATGAAAGAGGCCAAAAAGACAATTGGGCCAACCTTTCCTATTTCATGTGGGTCATATACTCTTGACAATTTCAAGCATGTCTATCTTGAAATTGATCAATTAAAACCCTTCAATTTCCCAATTAGACCCAACAAAAGTTATGATTCATATGGTGTTTCCAGAGAAATAACGAATCAAATTAAGCTGTGGGCATTTTCAAGTGAGCTTGATAAATTTGACAACGTGTTTAAATCAATTCCAGAATTCTCAAGGGTTCTGCAAATAGAAACTGTGAAGTTCAGTCTAGAAGAAATGATACAATTCACACAATATTGTGAACAGAGTAATTCTCATTTTCTAGACTACATGTTTCACAGGCCATTGCTAGAACGAATTCTAATTCCTCCAGTTCAGGTTCAAGTGCCAGAAGCAGAACAAATTAAAATTCCGATTCTTCTAGTTCAGGTACAAGTACCAGTGGCAGAACCACAAATAATGAATGTTCCACAAGAAGAAATATTTAATCAATACTGGGAAAGTTTTGAAAAGGCATTATCTGATACTAATACTTCTGCTGATCATAATGCTATCTTGATAGAAACTCTTCCTACTGAATATTCTCTAAGAACAGAAATTGATGTAGGTGAACCAAGAATTCAACAAGTTTCCTCTAATCTAAATGATTCTAAAGATCAAAGAGAAAATTGATAAATATCATTCACTGCAGAGGTTTCCAAAATTTCTATTCAGTAAAATCAGACACCAAATATCAATGATACAGAGGAGATACAAGAAGAAACAATGGCCCAAGGCATGGAGATTATCCCTTCTTTTCCAACAACAGAAATAATTCTGAAGATAGAGGAAATACCTCCTTTGGATGTATTTTACAGTCCAAATCATAAAGCTATTGTATCCAGGTCAAAGAAGAAATGAAATATTTAAGATTCTACAGAAATGCCTATGGACACAACATCAATGCAAGTTCCTTGGAAAGGAACTCATTCAACTCCAGGAAAAGAACTTAGCTGATTATCTTTGTTTGCAGGTGCTTATGCAGACGCGACTATTCATAAGGCAACAAAGATTGAGTCATTAATCATGGAGAAATATCAGAAAATGGATCAAATGGAGCAAAGTTTAATTAATGAAAAGCAAAGGATATAGTAGGAATTGCAATCAAGTATTAATAGTCTACAACTAGATTTTTAAGGTCTCAAACTCAAACTCGAGAATGAAATTAAAGAAAAGGATTTAATAGTCCATCAAATAAAATAGAACATTCAAAAGCTATAGGAGAATCCAGTTTTTAATGAGGTAAAGAAAGAAGCAACATAACTGGAAACATTACTGGTAAACCAACAGACGGTTTTCTATCCAAAGTACAAACAGATTCAAGAGAAGATTAAAATAAGTGATATGTAAGTCACTAAAATTTCTAAGTTGAGGATTTATTATGAAGAAACTGATGATAAAGTGTTAAAGTATATAGATTGGCAAGACATAGTGAAAGGGAGAGCGACTGATCTTCCTCACCTTTAAGAATCAATAAATTATATAATATTTGGAGACTGGGACATGAAAATAAAAAGTGCAGAATTAGCTATCATTAGAGCTAAAAACATGTCATTCAACATCTCCGAGTATATAAAATATTTTGTTCTAAAAGCTAATCTTATCTAGAAAATTCCAAAAGACACTATGCTTGAAGTCAGCCTTTTGAAACAATATTGGCAAGAAACATCAAACAGGAAAGCTCTTGACATAGAAAACTTGACAAAGGTAAATATGGAAGTTTATTGGTATTTGTTGATCAAGCCTCATAGTCAATTTGGAGTGCTGAGGTGTCTTTCCAACACAGTAGTTCAACTTATTCCAGCACTCAATGATGCAATATTCATGAGCCGGATGAGAATGAAACCAATGCATCCGCCCTAGCTCGAATATATGATCAAAGCTTTCCAGCTCAAGGAACAATTAGAGGGTGGATCCGAGAAACAATCTTTAGATTGTTATAACTTCTGCATTTTAATTTCTTAGCTTTTAATTTATAGATTAGATTAGATTAAGAATAATTCTTTCACAAGTCTTCTATTTTTGTAATATTAATTAGTATTTAAACCGATTTCATGCATTTAGAAAGGGGTTCATATTTTTGAGAAGGTGGCTTTTGGAACTTACACTATTGTTTCAACAGAAGTATCTAATTGAAAGTTTGATCCTAGAGGCTATCTTTTCATAAATAAGCTATGATGCAACGGGTACTATTATCTGTGTATTAATCGTTTTATGATTCTAAGATTTTAGCAAACTTGTTTCTATCTCTTTCTCTCTTTCTAATAAGAATTTAAATGATATATATTCCTATTACTATTGATAAAGTGTAGTGAATGATATGCTGTTAGTGTTGGAAATACTGAGAGGGGGGTGAATCAATATTTCCTTTCAATTGTTAATTTTTGCGAGTTAGATTCTTCACAATTAAAAACAAAGAGGTGTATAATAATAATATTATTAAGGATTAATAAGAACTTCAATACTTTTTCAAATAATTGAGTAAAATAGATGTGTGAGGGCACCAACCCTTTAATTAATCAGACACCAACCTATTGCCAAGCACCAACTTGGACCTTGATGAGGCTCCGACCTCTAGGGCTTTGACCCTATCTTCTCAAGGCACCAACCTTGTGTTTAGGAGCTCCTACTCCAAGAACACGAATCCTTTTGTCTTCTTTTAATAGAGAATGTGAATAGTATTTACTTGAACATCCTTGACATAATTCTTGACTATTTAATTACTTTCAAATTCTTCACTGTCTACTTGTTCATCATTGCTCTTCAATTAACTTATCAGAGTTTTTTTCTTCAAAGTCCAGAAAGAGAAATTGTCTGAATCACAAAGTCAATGAGGAGGTTCGATTTCGATCCAATGAACTGTCTAAGCCAAGGTTAGTAATGCTTATCTGTTCACTGAGCCAAGGCAATAAATGTTGCTGCACCAAGTATATGCTTGAATCACAAATCTGAATACTCATAGGTTCAAGCCTCCTAAAATGGATGTGCTTGCTCACAATTCCAAATCCGAGGGTGATAGTAATGAATTTACTTCTAGCACTGAGAAATAGGACTATTTTCCCACAGATAAACAATTTTGGAACTTGACTGTCCTGAGCTGCAATTTCAAGATGTAGTGAGATCACAAATACAGATCCGAGTTCCTGAAGTGGAATCAAACTACTGTTCTGAAGCTTCTCACAATACTGAGCCCTTGCTATAACCACATTTTTGTAGCTTCTGTGGAGGGTACAAAGCTTCCAAATCAGCTATATGTTATCTCAATCAGGTCCAAAGATTTTGTCTTCTGCTAGCCCTATGTGAATAGATGACAAGGAAAAGAACCTGCAGTGCTAAAGAATTAGGTTGTTCTTCTCCTTAAGGGTTCACGAGATGTGGACCTGTTCCTTTTTTTGTGCTCTGAATTCTTCATCGAGCTACCCTGTCCAAAATGGAGGTCCGAAACAAGTATTTATAGTGTTTGTTTTTGTTATGAGTTGAAAGGGAACGTCAATAATACTGAGGCCGACATGAGAGACCTAGAACTGGTTGGCTCAAGGAACATATAAATGTCCTTGACTTGAAAAATCTATTTCTCCCAAACTATTTAGAATTTTGGGCCAAGCAAGAGCTCATATGAAAGATAAAATTATGCTCTAAATGATGGTGAAGGTTTCATAGGAAATGTTTTCCTCCAGGTAGTGAAAATATTATTTTTGATGTGACTGGTCATTTACAGGTGCAAAAATAGAGGTATGATAGAATTTCAGGAGGTTATTTATGGTTTTATTCTCCATTATTGTCTACTTTATCATAAGGTTATCATGCCATAATGATATTTATACATGAGTCCTACATTTTCTAGATGATCATATAATCCTTCAATATGGTCATTCGACATCATCATTCACCATCATCATCAAGCATCCTATTGCCATCAGTGACAACATTGCTTTACAATCTCCCCCTTTGTCATTCTATGGCAATATTTTTCTTCTCTCCCCCTTTGACATCAATGGCAATGGGGTGTCAAAGTGCTCCCCTTGTCATACTTCTCCCCGTAACGAGCTTCTTGTTTTAATGTGATGCAAGAGAAATGACCCCCATCTTTTGGTGAAGATACTCAAATGATTCTCATGGAGGGGGTTTTGTAAAGATTTTGATTTTTTATCTTTTGTATTGACGTATTCCAACTTGATATTTTTTCAGCAACTTGTTCACGGAGAAAGTGGTATTTTATTGGAATATGTTTGGTCTTTGAGTGCATCACTGGATTCTTTGAAAGACTCATGACGCTAGTGTTGTCACAAAAAATGGTGATTGGTTGCTTAGTTTCTATGTTGACATATTTCAAGGCTTCCTTCATCCATAGTATTTGTGTAAAACAATCAACATTATCTATATATTCAACTTCAGTTGTAGAAAGGGATATAGATGATTGTTTTTTTCTAAGCCAATATACAAGACAATCCCCCATAAAGAATGCATTTCCAATGGCACTTTTTCGATCATCCACGCTACTGGCCCAATCAAAATCAGAGTAATATGTCACAATAAGAGTTTAACTCTTAGGATACCAAAGACCGAAATCAGTCATTACTTTCAGATATATGAGAATTCTCTTCACAACTACTAGATGGGATTTTTTAAGACTTGAGTAAAATATTGCTACCATTCCTACTATTTTCATAAAATCTAGTCTTTTAGCAGTTAAGTATAGGAGAGCTCCAATTATTTACCTATAAAGAGTTGCATCTATGAGAGGGGTATCATCATCTTTAATTAATTTACAATCAGTGGTCATTGGTGTGCTCATTGGTGCACAATATTCCATCCCATATCTTTTGAGCATCTGTCTAAGATATTTTTCTTGAGATATAAACATGCCTGTAGAGGTTTGAGATATTTGTAGCCCAAGAACGTAAGACAACTCACCAATCATTGACATGTCAAATTTTTTGGACATATTTAGAGCAAATTCATGGCTCATCCCATCATCATTGCTAGCAAATATTAGATCATCAACGTATACAAGAGTGATCAAAAGTTTTTCTTTGTCCATATTCATGTAGAGATTGTGACCTACTACTCCCTTTTTAAAACCTTCTTGTAGCAGATAGTGATCCAACTTTGCATACCATGCTCTAGGGGCTTGTTTTAATCCATATAAGGCCTTTTTTTAGCTTTCATACAAAGTCCTTCCCTTCGACAAGATCAAATCCTTTTGGTTTATCCATGTAAACTTATTCCTTGAGATCTCCATTCAGGGATGCTGATTTTACATCCATTTCATAAACCTTGATTCCTTTTGAGCAAGTAAATGCCAAAAAAATTGTTATGGCTTCCAGTCGAGCTACTGGTGCAAAGGTTTCTTCAAACTAAATTTCTTTAATTTTCGAGTATCCTTTGCAGACACGTCTGACTTTATTTATGATGATTTGGCCATCCTCATTCATCTTGTTTTTGAATACCCATTTTGTCCAATTATATTTTTATCTTTTGGGCGATTTACCAGCTCCCAGGTCTTATTCTTTTCGATTTGAGAAATTTCTTCTACCATGGCCTTTATCCAATAAGGATATTTGATTACTTGAGAAAAAAATTTCAGGTTCTATTAAAGTTAATAAAGCAACATAATCTTTTCTTGGAGTGTTTGTCATCCTTCTTCAAGTATGAATTACTTCATCTATATTCCCGATAACCTATCTTTCTAGATGATGTTTTTGAATAAATTTGATTTTAGAAGGAGTTTGTGAAGGTTCACTTTGAGGTTCTCCATCCTCTTCTTTTTCAAGTTCTTCTTCTTCACTTTCTTCAAGGAAAGGCTCAACTTCATGATCTTCAATTCTCTCTTCTGGAAGGCCTTCATCAATATTCACATCAATGCTTTCCACTATTATCCATAGATGAGTGTTGTAACATTTGTAAGCATTGCTCCTTGTGGAGTATCCAAGAAATATTCCTTCGTCAACCTTAGAATCAAATTTTCCTGTTGAGTCATAGTTTATTTTTACGAAGCATTTGCTTCCAAAAATCCTGAAATATTTTTCTGAAGTAGGTCTTCCTTTCCATAATTCATAAGGATTTTTTTGATTATTTTGTCTTAGTTGAGTTGGATTTAAGGTATAAACTCTCATCCCAACTTCTTCTCTCCAAAATTTTGGTTGCAAATCAGTTGCTAGTACCATTGTCCTTGCCATTTCTTGAATGTTTTGGTTCTTTCTTTCAACTACTCCATTTTGCTTCAGTGTTCTAACAACAAAGAGTTCTCTTTCAATTCCATGCTCTTTACAGAATTCATCAAATTATTTTGAGGTGAATTCTCCTCCTCTATCTGTTCTAAGGCATTTAATCTTAGAGTCTTTCTCATTTTCAATGAGAGATTTAAGATTCTTAAAACATTCAAATTCTTCGGATTTATATTTTATGAAATATAACCACATCATTCTAGTATATTCATTAAAAAATAGAGAAAATTACCTTTCACCTTGAAGAGCTGGAGTTCTAGTTGGAGCACATAAATATGCATGAATGATTCCAGAGGTTTTGATGTTGAAAAATCCTTATTTTTGTGGCTAGTTTTGGTTTGCTTTTCATGTTGGCATGGGCCACATACAACTTGATTTGGCTTGAAAATTTTTGGAATGTCCCTTACTGCATTAATTTTGCTGATGTTGACCAGGTTATCAAAACTTGTATGCCCCATTCGCTTGATCCATAACCAAATTTCATCTATTTGACTTATGTAACATTTATCTCCTTGGATCTTACTAAGAATGTAAACATTATCTGGTGTTCTTATTCCTTTCGCCACAAGTTATCCTGAGGATGAGTCTCTTATTTCACAATTTTTAGTGCTGAAGACAACATTATGTCCTTGGTAACAAATTTGGCTAACACTTAAGAGATTGTGTTTGAGCCCTTCTACCAGCATGGTATTTTGAGCCTTTCCTTGTCCATTGAAAAGGGTAGCAGTTCGTTTTCTAGTGATTTTAGTGGATCCACTTCCAAAGGATACATTTCCATTTTTCTTGTTCTATGAGATAAACTTCTTTTGGTTACCTATCATATGTCTTGATAATCCACTATCCACGAACCAATGATTTTCTTCACTATGAGCACATAGAGCTAGGCCACATTTATCAGTTTTGAGATTTACGCTTTTAGCTTCCTCTCCTTTGAGAGGGAAATTTCGTTCAATATGATCATAATTATTACATAATGAGCAAGAAAGATCAAACTTAGCAAAAGGATCAAAGGAATTGTAATTTTTTATTTTTCCTTGCTCTTTAGGACCACATAGTTTGTTTGTTTGATCTTTCAATCTTGGTGCTTCATTCTTATGAGCGTTGCAATGCCTAGCTTGATGCCCAAAGTTTTTACAATAGTAACAATACCCAAGAAAAATAGTTTGGTACCTGTTGTGATAGCCATAGCTTGAACCAGCATTCTTCCTTGGAGTTTCTCTTGCTTCAATTCTTGGTTTTGAGATGGGGCTTTGTTCCTGACGAGATGACTTTTCTTATTTTTGATGGCAAGAGAGTATGTCGGCATATCTCCTTGCATTATTCTTTTTGCTTGATGATTCTCATTTGAAACCAATTCCAGATTTGTCATGTTGAGGTTTTTGAGTATTAAGAATGTTATCAAGTGCTAGAGAGCTTTGCCAACTCCCTTTGACTTGCTCCAATTCCTTTCTTAGAGATATTATTTCGGCTTCACGTTTTTCATAGATATCATGCTTCACTTTTAGCTTATTGTTAAATAAGTCTTCCCTTCTTTTTTCTTCCTCTTTCTCTATTTTGAGAGAAATTTTCTTCTTTCATAGATTCTTATTTTCTTCAATGGAAATCATTAGTAGCCTATCCATGTTTGCTTTATCTTCTAGTTCTGAATCACCATCATTTGTAAATGCCATGAATAACATTTCTTTGCTTCCAACATAGTTACTTTCCTCATCTCATTCATCATCACTTTCTTTGTGACGACACATATTTCTAGTTGATTTCTTTTAGATGACTAAAAATTCATCTTTATCAGACTCATCTTGTTTGGAGAAGAATTTCTTCTTATTAAACCCTTTCTTTTTGTACATCATCCTTTTAGAGTCCTCTTCATCATCACTATCATGTTGATGAGGACATTTTTCATCGTAATGACCTATTCTTCCACATTTGAAACAAATAAGAGGGTACTTAGCTCTACCTTAGATCCCTTCTTAAGTCTTCATACAAATTGAGCTAATTCGGTTTCAGTTTCAAATTCATCACTGCTACAATTCCATCCTTTTCTCTTTTTTGTTGATTTTGAGGCATTGAATGCTGCTTCTTTGAAATTTGGACTTCCTTTCCTCATCTCATAGGCAATGATAATTCCATGAAGTTCATACATATTGAGAGTATCTAGGTCCTTCATTTCTTCTATGGCACTTACTTTGGAGTCAAATCTGTCAGGAAGTGATCTCAGGATTTTTTGAACAACAATGCTTTCTTCAATATTTTCTCCTAGCCCTTTAATAGAGTTAACCACTTCAGCTACCCGGAGGAAGTATGATGCAATATCTTCTTCATCATCCATTTCAGAATCTCGAATTATCTTCCATAAATTTGAAGCTTTTCCTTCTTAACTTTGGAGTCCCCATCATACAGGGAAACCATCTTATCCCATACTTCTTTGGTTGAGTCACAATTCATGAATTTCGTGAATTCGGAATTGGTAATTCCACTAGTAATGGAATTTAAAGCTTTGGCATTAGAAATGTAGGTTTTTCTTTCATCTGGATCTGTTGGAAGACCGGAGGGAGCTCTGTACCCATCCAAAAGAGAGTGCCATACTTCAGGACCAAGAGACATTAGATAGTAGGACATCCTCTTTTTCCAAAAACCAAAATTTGTTCCATCAAAGATAGGCAGCTTCCCTATTGCTTCTATGTTCTTCATTGTTTCTAAGAATCCTTCTTCCATCTGTTAGGCTGATAATGAAGAAGATGGCTCTGATACCAATTGTTGGAAATACTGAGAGGGGGGTGAATCAATATTTCCTTTTAATTGTTAAATTTTTCTAGTTAGATTCTTCACAATTAAAAACAGAGAGGTGTATAATAATATTATTATTAAGGATTAATAATAACTTCAATCCTTTTTCAAATAATTGAGTACAATAGATGCTTGAGGGCATCAACCCTTTAATGAATTAGGCACCAACACTACAAGGTAAAGACCCTCTAGTGGATGTTTTTGAGGAACCCCTTATAAAAATACCCCAGACATCCGTTTCTAGCGGAGGTTCCTAGAGGAGGTTGGCGGGCGGAGGTTTTTGCGGATGTATTTCTTCCAGTGCTCTTATCACTGAAAAATGCACCAGTGAATTCAAGATGACATAACACTGGTGTGGTTAAAAAATTGGCACATTGGACACTGTGCACTCTGTACACACCCGCCTGGTGTGTTGTAATTCTGTAGAGTACCGATACTTTACATAACTTCCGCACCAGTGTGGAATCAAGAAAATGCATCAGGGAGTCCATAAAATGCGCACACCTATAGATGGTTAAATAACAAAAATAAGGGCAAAAAAACTGCATAAAACATTGGCACACCAGAAACTGTGTGCTCCGTACACACCCGCTCGATGCCTTTTATTAAGGGACAACACCGGTGCGTGTCAACTCGTCAGCACCCATGTCTCATAAAAAGCGCACGGAATAGAAACCACCCAGGGTGGAATGAGTGAAACGCACCGGGGCCCCATAAATTCCACACACCGTAAAAGGGTTAAAGAAATAAAATTACGCCCAAAAAATAGCACAAATCATTGGTTCACTGGACAACGTTCCCAGTGCGTCTTATTACTATAGAGCACCGATGTGTTACTTCTAAGCCACCCTGGTGTCTCATAAAAGGTGCACGGAATAGAAACTGCCTAGTGCGGAATGAATGAAACGCACCGGGGCTCCAGTAATACCGTGCACCAGAAAAGGGTTAAAAAAAAACAAAATTATGACCAAAAAACTACAGAAATCATTGGTTCACCGGACAACGTTCCCGATGCATATTATTACTGTAAAGCACCGGTGCATTACCGCTAAGTCACCTCAGTGTCTCATAAAAAGTGCGTGGAACAGAAACCACCTGGTGTAGAATGACCAAAACGCACCTGGGCCCCATTAATGCCGCGCACCGGAAAAGGGTTAAAAAAACAAAATTACGACCAAAAAACGCACAAATCATTGTTTCAATAGACAACATGCCTGGTGCATCTTATTACTATAGTGCACCAATGCGTTACCGCTAGTCCGCCCTAGTGCGTCCTAAATGCATGAAAAAACAAAAACCGCCCTAGGCGGCATAGTGCAAACACACCAGTACGCCAATAAAAACCCTGCACACCGGAACAGGGTTAAATAAAAAAAATATTACAACAAAAAAAACACATTTTTCACTTTTTTTAGTGCTACAGAGCTCTCAAGCACTGGTGCAAGTTATCCTTGTTTGAGCCGCACTGACATCCGTGCTCCCATTGCACTTATTGCACGCACTGCTGCTGTACATTGCCACCAATCTCTAGCTTGAATTTTATAAAAGAGTGGATAAATTTTCTTTTTCAAATTGTACAGCCAACATGCCTCCTCGACAGGTAAATGTACAGGTATTTTTCTTGTTTTTCCATATAAATTAAACCTTTTAGTGGATTAGAATTTGAAAAAACCTTAAAATTAACCATTAAAAAAAAACAAATTGTCGTGTGGTGCACTCGAGCCATTTGGCTCACACTGGTTTGCAGTGCTGCCTGTAAATTTATAGGCCGCACCACAACCGGTTCTAATGGTATCCACACCAGTTCTGGCATGGTACCGCACGACGCATTGTGTTATTTTAAAAAAATTTAAAAAGTGTGGTGCGGTCGGGTACCAGGCCACACCGTTGACAATGGTGTATCGCAGAAACTCGGTGTGTTGACGAAATTACCAACCTGAAGGCAGGTAATGTTTTTAGGGCACCTAAACCGCAATTTGACATTGTCAACGGTTCAGGCTGGTAAACCGGTGTTAAGGGCATTCGCACCGATTCTGGGGCAGATACCATAGGCGCACCGTGTTATTTAAATTTCTTTAAAAAGAGCGGTGTGGTTGGCTACCTGGCCACACCATTGACCTAGTTCAATTGTGGTGGAGTAGTGCGTTGGTTGAGATAACAGCCCCGGGCCAACTATTTTTGTCAGCGCACAAGTTACCATATTTTTCCTAGGTCAATGGTGCGACATCTTAAAACACCGCATCGATGACTATGTACGGTAGCAGGAGGGCAGTGTGCTGACATAGTTATAAGCTCTGGGTGGATAGTGAAGTCAGCGCACTGGCCTCCTAACACCGTATGTAGTGAATGGTGCACTAAAAACATTTTTTGGAGCACTGCTTTCGATGCGGTCGATATCATGAGGTGCACCATATCTGGTGTGATCTGTGGGGTGATGCACCGGGACCGGTGCGTGACTGTGTTTTTGGTGCACTGTCTCTTGTTTTATTTATTTTTCAAAAAATAAATAAATACTTATATTTGTAAATACATGTGTCATTTAATAAAAAAATGGTGTTTAATATGTCAATCATTCAGAGACGTAAAAGGAGAGAAGAGGGGCAACAACAACAACAACAGGTGGAACTGTATAACATGGTTCGTCTATGTGAGGCAAGGGGGAGGGAGAGAGATGCGTACCCTCGCCCTATTATAGTAGCGATGCAGGGGCTCCTTAGGCAGGTAGGCCTCCTCAAGTTCTATGAGGAGGCTACTTCCCTAAAGTCCCATAGTTTGTTTTTGAGACATCTTATCCTAAGGTGGAATGCCCAACAATAGGCTTTTCGGGTTGGTATCAACCAGTGGTACATGCCCACTGAGGAGGATGTATATTTTATTACAGGGCTATCGAGGAGAGGGGTGGATTTTCCCTCATTCCCCTAGGTTCCAGCTAGCTGTGTGGCAGCGAGTCAGTTAGTTTACTCCCAGAGATACATTGGAGAAAATTTAGTATCTCCTGCAGAGCTTCGGGTCGCTGGAGGGTAGTTACGTATTGGTGCATTTGGTCGTGAGGAGGTCCAGTGTCTCTCACTTATAATTTTGACCATTTCACACAACACCAGTGACGAACAATGCATTAGTTGCAACTTTTATATTATGTTGATTATTTACTATAGCGTCCATGACTTGTCAGGTGGTCTGCCATTTTTTTGCGGCAGTTTTGTACAACATTAGATAGATGTCGTGCTCATGCACAAGGGAGGGTCAACTTCCCTTTTGCTTCAGAGCTTTTTTGTTTATTTTCTGAGAGGTTTCCAGAGAAGAGGCCTTCTTTTCTTCGGCAGCCTTGTAAGACTATTATTGAGGAATGTATCCACATGTGGGGGCAGATGATGCCCAAGAGGGAGGAGATTCTTTTTCCAGTGAGGATATCAGATGATGCACTGGAGTTGCTAGCTAGTGTTGATGAGCATCCCTTCATTTTGGTCCCCTATCCTTATGCGGGGTTGGATTAGCAAGGGTGTGCCAACATCCTCTTCACAGCTGATGAACTGCTAGATGATAGAGGTAATATTACTGTTTTATTTAAATTTATTCTAACATGTTCTTTAACTTGTTTTTATTAAATTATGTAATAAAATCCTCTAATTATTGTTGTGTACTTGTATATATTTTGCAGACATTGGCTCTTTTTATGGCGAGGAGATGCCACCATCACCACCTGATCCAGGTGTGGATCCTCATGATGAGGATGAGGGCATGCCAGATATTGTCGAGGATCATCAGGAGGCTAGTCCAGATCAGAGACCTACTTTTGCTAGTGCACCAGTGCGTGGTCGACATCTTAGTGATGCTAGATACAGGATGGAGTTGGGTGACCAACTCATTGCATTGATTTTTGAGGCGGGCATCAGGCCCGCTGATTTTAGAAACATATAGGCCAATGACAGGCTATCATGGATGTGGAGAGGCATGCCCCGTGACATGTACAGCCTGATGTGGCATGTTGTAGGAGTTACGACAACTTTCACGCGACTAAAAAGGACTATTGCACGTTACAATCGAGCCGCAACACATGATGGACAGTCTGCGAGGCGCAACGTACCATTATCTCATGATAGTTCAAGCCTCATGCCATGCTAGATTTGCATGAGCCTCCACTAGCATCTACTAGCAGTCATCATGGAAATGAGGTTGGACCATTGGCCACTTGTACTGATATTGAAGTTGTACTTCCACTAGCTGATCTATGACATTTATATTACAGTTGTATATTTTTAACATTATTCAGTTATATATATATATATATATGGTCCATGTATTTTATGTTCATGTTGCAGTTGTACTTAATTTACATGTTGGTGATCATCATGATGTGTATGTTGTTAGGTCATGTTAGATATGTTCATTTAATGTGTAGCTTGCAGATAGATGTGTATGTGATAGCATGAGATGTATATTTGATGTTTGTGTTGTACTGATGACGTTAATATATAATGTTAATTGTGCTTTGTTATATGATCATGATCACGATGATGCAGTTAGCGATTTTGAATGTGTTTTTTAGTCAAATACGATGTTTGTATGATGGTTATCATGAACGTGATGTTTATTAATTAATTTAATACCAAATGATCATGATATTGTAAATTTGTAATATTTGTATTTCTAATTGTATTTAAAATTCTAAAATTGTAATTGTAATGGTATATATGTGAATTTCTAAAATTGTAATTGTAATTGTAATTTTTTAATTTGTAAAATTGTAATTGTATATATGTAAAATTCTAAAATTGTAATTGTAATTGTAATTGTACGTGAAATTGTAAAATTGTAATTGTAATTATAATTGTAATTGTATGTAAAATATTTGTAAAATTTTAATTGTATTAATGTGAAATGAATTTATTAAAATTTGTAAATTTGTAAATTTGTAAATTTTAAATAATTGTAAAATAATAAATCTAGAATAATATGATTTATTGTAACATAATAAAGTTTAGAAAATAATGCAAATAAATTCCCGTACTTTAGAATTATAATTATTTTATTATGATCTTAGATAGAAAAAAAAAGAATTAATTTATAAAATACGCCATTTTTTCGAGATCAACATAATACCAAATTATCAAGTGAATTATTGATTTTAACATTAACACAATGCAAATTACCAGTTAATTAAAATATATATTATATGAATATTTCGAAAAACCCATCTTAAAAAGTACAAATATTGATGAAATAACACATGTACCATATCACTCTCAGTTCTCATGATCACCCTCATTATCTTCTAGCTCGCATGGCATGATAACACTATTTTTCTCAAAAATATGTTTTGATCTAGGTTCATGTGTCAATACGAACCACCAATCCCTATCCAACACATTTGGGTAAAAAAACACCTAGTTGCAGTGTTTAGGGAAAACATAAGACTCCTTAGCTTCATCCCACATATTTCTAGAGTTGATACATATCAGCCTACTATCAAGATCTTCCTTTACATTATTCTGATCAAAGGTGTCCCACCACTTGCACCTAAAAATAACACATTGGAAAGAAGAAAATTCCACTTCAATGATCTCTTGTATCTTTCCGACGTAACCTAACGTCCCTCGTACTAGTTGTTGATCATGATGGCTAGATTAACTAGATTGATCGAACTTTAATTCCACTCCACAGTCTTCTATGATGTTTCTAGCATCGACATTCTTTGTGCAAAAATGGTGTCCATATGCCCACATAGATGGGAACAAATGCACCTATTATAAAAAGTAAAAAAATCATAGTGTCATGTGTCTTATAAATAATAATCCAACAGTAGTTAAAATATGAAATGTAGATGTCTTAATATAAGTTCCAAATTTACATATAAATTAAAAATATTATTACCGAGTTGCTGCACCCAATCCCTATGTTTAGCACGTCCTCTTCAGCATGCGGGTAACGACCAGTAGCACTGTATTTCTCTCTGACTTGGTTAGAAACCCAACTGTTGGGGAATATTTTTGACATATTTTCTTTTAAATGATTGGGATAAGGCACAATTCTACCATTCAACCATCTGAATTCTTTCTTGTCACTATCCCAGTTCATCCTGTTTTGTTCGTACAATGCGACCCACAGTTGTGTTGCTTCAAAATGTAAAGAATGAATTTATTGATTGCTTCAATTTCTGCATTCGCTGATGAAATCAAACCAACATTATATAGTACTTATGGATCAAAATATACATTATATCAAAGTTCAACATGAATATTAATTACTTTTTGTAAATTTGAAAAATTATAAGGTGCTTACTCTTTATCAAGTGCTTTTTTCCAGTTGTTTGGAGAAACCCTCCTCTTTTGTCTTCATCCATTTGATTGTCCCAAATCACCCCACCTGGTCTGTTGTCACTCTGCTTGATGTACTCACTGACATAGTAAAAAGACTCATACGATATGTACCCCTCTGCCATAGACCCCTCGGGTTTTTCCCTTTGTCGAACAAAGCCTTTCAATTTATTCATGTACCTCTCTAAGAAGAACATCCAACGACAAGAAACACCCCCAACTAATTCAACCTCATCTACCAGGTGGATTAGAAGATGAACTTGTAAGTCCATGAAACTCATCGACAGTTCCTTCTCAAACATACAAACAGTCTCAACTATCTCTTGACGCCACCGTGGAATGCTAGCCACATGAATATTCTTTGATGTGATCCAACGTACAAATGCAGATAATTTAGATATGGCACGTCCTAGGTCTTGAGGGAATTCATGTTTCACACACTCACACACAAAAAAAGGATAATGACACTGCAAAGTTATAAACACGTGCAATAATATACAAAATTGGTTATTTTTTATGATCCTCGCATGGGATAAAATTTATTAATATAAAAAATAATAAAATCATGCTTTTGAAATTATACGTACTCTTAGAAGATTCAAATGGTCATGCACCCTGACAAATGGTCATCCATGGTGAAGCAACACTGTAGTGAAGACCCATATGAAGGTGGCACCCTCACATCCATTATAACTTCCTTTGCCAAAGATATATCATCTTTTTTTAAAATCCATGGGACATCACCTTCTTTTAAAAACCATGAATTAGAGGGACCAGCACCTACCTCTGATCCCATACTTTCTAATTATATTGGCCAATATTTCTTTTTAGTTTTTGAAGTAACAAGATCTTTCCTAACAGCCAATGTGTCACTTTTTTTCGATGATATGTGCCTCCATAAATAAGATGAAACATTTTTAAATATATGCATGGCATCTAATAAGTGGGCAATCTTAAGTTGCTCCGAATATGGGAGGTCATAAAAGATAGATTTGATTTTCATCCCAATGGGAAATTTATCAACGTAGGTGTTGAAGAAATATGGATCATTAAACTTAGGCTCCCCATTTGAATCGAACATTTCTATGAACTCCTTCTCCTTCTCTCTCTCATATGCTCTAAGCCATTCAGCTGGTGTCATTATTGGAGGCCTTTGGGTTCTCTCTCATTTACCATTGAAAGTGGATGCTGCTCTTCTGTAAGGGTGTTGTTTTGGTAGGAATATCTTGGATCAATCATACACTGGCTTTCATAGGTCTTTGGACCATCTAGCTTTCAAAGAAGGTCCACAACATTTATATCCAAAATACCCTTTTGTTACAAGACCTACGAGATTATATTTATATACATTATTAATATGCATGGCATGTTAAAGAATATCATGAAGATTAGAACAAATATTATTACAATGAATTAAATAACTAATATGTGAAAGAATATTGTTACATTATATATAAACAAAACAATAAATTAAACATGTAATTTACCAGAGAAAACTCCTAATCCTGGATAATCATGTGTTGTGTAAGCACATATGCCATACAACGTAAAACTCCTCTCTGATGCGATGGGTTTTGATACATCATATACATTTATCCCATCCCATAATTCCTTCAATTCATCTACCAGTGGTTGTAAGTAGACATCCATATTCTTCACTTGTCTTCTACCAGGGACTATGAGAGCCAACATAAGATGTTCATTCTTCACAGACAACCATGGGGGAATATTTTTATTAATCACTACTATAGGCCAAACATAATAGTTGGTGTTTTGAAGGGAATATGGGTTGATGCCATCCATGGCCATGCTGAGTCGTAGACTTCGTACTTCATTCTTGAATTTTTCGGGCCATGTATACTCTATATGCTTCATGGCTATTGAATTAGTTGGGATTCGCATAAGTCCCAACTCACTTCTGTGTGAGGCATGCCATCCCGGCAACATAGCTATTTCTTTGCAATGAAAGAGCCTTTGAATCCTTAGGATTATAGGCATGTGCCTCAATATCTTAAAAGGAGGACCAATACGTGATTTGCCCTTCTTTTTTGAGTTATCATACCTATCATACCCACATTTCAAACACATATATTTGTTTGCATATTCTCCTCTATATAGAATACAATCATTTGGACATGCATGATATGATGTGTACTCAATGCCCAACATTTTCAACAATTTCTTTGCCTCTTCACAGCTACCAGGCAAGACATTATCACTCAGAAGAACTTTATCTTTGAATAACCTGTATTTGGTGATCATGGAAAAATATATTAATATTAAATGTATATTAATGTCGATATAATTATTAACTTTTATAAAATTTAACATTTGTAGTTTTTATTGCAGTGTACTGATTATATTTCAAATTTATATAAGGGGTGTACTTTATGGTAACTTACCTCAAAAGTTCTGAGAAACATGCATTCGACAAGCCAAACTTTGCTTTCAAGTTGTACAGTAACATTTTCGTCCCCAACTAGGTAGACTTTGACTGACTGCCAGGTCTAAAGAGAGGGGTGGTGGAAGGAAATTTAAGGCTTTCAAAAAAGGTGTCAACGATATGGGCATCATCTCCTAGCTGATCATCATTTTGGAATGCATCTAACAACATTGTCTCCATGGAAATCGTATCCCTTAAGTAATCATCCATACCAACCTCTATTTGTTTTCCCTTATTGCCAGCTTGTGAAGAACTACTATTGCTGTAGTCATTCCTAATTGGTGAATCTGGATGTAGAGGGAATTGAATCAGTGGTTGATTCAACCATTCTTGGTATCGTTCCTCTCCGATTTTTTTTCGTATTTCAGTCGTCTCTCAATTTTACATTGTCGTGGGGTGCAACAGAAGATGGTAGTTAGGTCGTTAATCATCACTAGAATCCTAATAATTAAAAAAAAAAATTGAACATGATTAGTATAAAATATATGATATTAATTAGTAACTACGTTGACAATATTGCATGATTATAAATTGGTTTGACGTTGAAATAATTACATGTTAATCAATATATATACCAAACAACTATAATTATAATTACCATCATTGTCTCGGGATTGTGGCTAGAAGATGAAATATTGTTACAATTGGCAGGGTGAAGCGGTTTTCCATTTTCATAAACCAAATGCGCCTTGTGGTATGAAGTTACTGATAAGAACTTCTGACGTTTTGAAGCAGTTTGAATCTTTTGTGCATCTGAACTCAATGTTGAATCTGCATGAACCTGCAAATTTGTATACATTATAAATTTAATTAAGTTGTGCGTGATTGACTGCATGGATAAAAAACATATATAAATTAAATTAGATAGTGAAAAAATAAAACAAATCTGAAGTAAATATTATGTCTCCACATGGATAGGGAAAACTCCACGATGGACTTTGAGAAATATTATGGAATGAGCTGGATTTTGAAGAATTGTCCATTCCATATAATATATGATATTTTCTCCCTGCATTTGAGAAAAACAACAATAAATTTTGGTGCACAAACTTCAATGCCATTCCAGTGAGTAATTTACAGATAACTGCACCAGTGAGTTTTTTATTTTGCGCACCGATGCCGTTTTATAAAACGATGCACCGGTGTAGTTAAATTAAAGGACGCACTGGTAAACGAATAACCAAAAATAAAAAAATCACAACCCTATTTTCTTTAAGTGAAAAAAAGGCAGTAATCTAAAAATGGGCGGCAAAATATTTTCGAAAATCTAATTTCATAAACTATTTCTTTAAATACTAAACACTTTTCATTATTTCACTATTTTTGCAAAACATTTCAGCCAGAGATTTGCAGGATACATACCTGGAGCAAACAGAGCACGAGAGCACTGTGGAGCAGGGAAATACGTTCGAAAAGAAGTATTCAGACAATCATAATTCCAAACCTCTGGTTAGTCAAACCATGTACCATATAATTTCAAATGATGTGAGTAAGTTTATTGTTTTTTTGTACTTTTTTTTTCTGCAGTTTTTTTATGCAGTAAAATAAGAAATCAAAGTCTATTGTTTTTTTAACTTTTTTCTGTAGTTTTTTTTATGAAGTAAAATAACAAAACCAAAGCTTATTGTTTTTTTAACTTTTTTTATGCAGCTTTTTTTAAACCTTTTCTGCAGTTTTCAGAAACAAAAATAAAAAAGAAATCCATTTTTACAAACAAAACCCTAGATTATTTTTGTTTCTGCCCTTTCTTCTCCCTCTTTCTTTTCAATTTAGATTTATAGGGTTTGTATAGTCATAAGACATCCAACCCACAGGACGACATGCATATTCAGATCCCAATCCATGTTGGCCCTTGCATCGATCTTAAAAAAATACAGATTTCTTTTTGTCGGTGCGCCCTGCGTAACAGAGCGCACTCGTGCGCTCGGTTATAGCAGTGCACCGAGAAAGTACAGTGATAAAAAAATAAAAAATGTTTTATCAGTGTGCCATATGTAACATATGGAACCGGTGCACTATTGCATAATGGTGCACCGCAAACATGCTGTTTTGCAAAAAAAAACCATTTTAGAAACAAATCCTAAATTCTTTTTGTTTCTGCCCTTTATTCTCCCACATTCTGTGATTTCAGAATTAAGGCTTTTCAATTTATATTTATAGGAATTGTATTGATAAATATAAGCCTAAGACATCTAACCAACATGAGGACTTGCATATTCGGATCCCAATCCATGTTGGCCCTTGCGTCAATCTTAAAAAAATACAAACTTTTTTTTTCATCGGTGCGTCCTGCGTAACATACCGCAATGGTGCACTCAGTTATAACAGTGCACTGTGAAAGTACAGTGATAAAAAAAAAAAAAAAAAAAAAAATTGTTTTTTTCAGTGCGCCATATGTAACATATGGCACTGGTGCGCTATTTCATTATGGCACACCGCAAACATGTTGTTTTGAAAAAAAAACCATTTTAGAAACAAACCCTACATTCTTTTTGTTTTTGCCATTTCCTCTCCCACTTTCTATGATTTCAAAATTATGAAATTTCAATTTACATATATAGGGTTTGTATTTCTAAATATAATCCTAAGAAATCCAACCACCGGGAGGACCTACATATTTTGATCCCAATCCATGTCAGCCCTTGTGTAAAAAAAAAAAAAAAAAAATTGTTTTTTTCAGTGCGCCATATGTAACATATGGCACTGGTGCGCTATTTCATTATGGCACACCGCAAACATGTTGTTTTGAAAAAAAAACCATTTTAGAAACAAACCCTACATTCTTTTTGTTTTTGCCATTTCCTCTCCCACTTTCTATGATTTCAAAATTATGAAATTTCAATTTACATATATAGGGTTTGTATTTCTAAATATAATCCTAAGAAATCCAACCACCGGGAGGACCTACATATTTTGATCCCAATCCATGTCAGCCCTTGTGTAAAAAAAAAAAAAAAGTTCTCGGTGTGCCCTGTGTGGAATACCGCACTGGTGTGCTTTGTTCTCCCAGCACACCATGCAAGTACTATGATAAAAAATTAGAAAAACAAAATATTTTTTTCAGTGCGCCATTTGTAAAATATGCAGTCGGTGTGCTATTTCATTATGGCGCACTGCGAACGTTTTGTTTAAAAAAAAAAACATTCAAAAGATACAAACCTTACATTATTTTTGTTTCTACCCTTTCTTCTCCCTCTTTCTGTGATTTCAGAATCAGGGATTTTCAATTTAGATTTATAGGGTTTGTATAGCTAAATATAGACCTAAGACATCCAACCGACAGGACGATTAACATAATCGGATCCAAGTCCATGTGAGCCCTGGCATGAATTTAAAAAAAAAAACAGATTTTTTTATCGGTGTGCCTAGAGTACGTAGCGCACTGGGGCTCTTTATTTTACAAGCGCACCGTACAATGTAATATAATAAAAAATTAATTTTTTTTATTGGTGCGCCATATGTAAAATTTGGCACTGATTTTTGCTAAAAAACTAACACTGGACAAATTTTATTATTTGATCATGGTTAACCAGTGCGGTCATTGACATGTAACACACCTGTTCTCCTTGTTGACATAGAGCACTGTATGGTCTATTATACTATTATGGTGGTGCATTTGGAAGAGAGACATGCACCAACGTCAGTGCGTAAACCATGAATGGCGCACCGGTTTTTTGAGATTTTTTTTTAGTTGAAAAGTTGAAAATTTATTTACAAATATATTCCTGAATGATATGGTACAGGTTTGAGATTGATAAAGAAATGAGTGACAATAGATCAAGTAACAAAAATACTGATAACACATCAAGAAAAGAAAAAAATGCAAGTTCTTTGTAATTTTTTCACAAAAAAATTATTTTTGAACTATAAGTAAGTTTAACTAATATGTATTGTTTACTGTGTATCATGCAAAGCCACAAAACGATGAAGCTCGATAAGGTTATTTTTGATCTAGGACCAGAAGAGCGTAAAAGCTTTATGGAAAAATCGCAAAAGGATGAATCAAGTGAATGAAAAAATACTATCAATCCAATATGAGTTTCCTTTCTTAGTTTTCATTAATAATATAATTAAAATTATTAAATAACATGTGTGAAAAGTCTATTAATTCACATCTGTTTAATATTCTACAGGGACCAACAACTTAAAAAAGGAATGTTGTTCTAAGAAAAGAAAAAAAAAGAACATGCAAATGAAAATGAATTGGTCCTTAGCTCATCTGGAGTGGTGCTAGAGGTTAACGAAAGGGGGAAAAAATTTTACAAAAGTTTGAGGGATCTAGTGGAACGAATGTATAGACGTTCTTTCCACTTACAATACGAAAACCAATCGAATGATTCGAGGAACCAAATTTTATGTAAACTACAAGAAGAGTTTCTAGAGAGTTGGTCAATGAAACATGTCAGAATTTTAATAGCAAAAACGTAAAAAAAAAAGGAATGAAAAAGTAATATTCCTTTAGATGTTTGTTTATAATTATTTATGAATATCACTTTTGTTATACTTACTTTTCATATATCAATATAAAAATTAAATAGTTTATTGTCATGTTACATTTTCAGGAAGATTATGAAAATCTCAAAAGATGAACGAACTGAAATCAGAAATATGCCAATAGGAATGTCCAAAAAGGTGTACAAGGAGATGGTCAAAGAAATAGACAAAATTGCATCACTGGCGGAGTCATCTCAACAAAAACTTGCTTCAAATGTAATATGTAATCATGATTTTTTCGATCATTAGGTAAAATAAATGAAAAATTTAGCATTAAATATTACTTTTCAAGTATTTTCTTGTAGAAAAGAAAAGAAAATGGAACCCATTCAGCACATAAAATAGGACGACAAGGAAGAAAAGGATTGATATATAAGTTTGTGAGTAATTGTTACTTCCTTATAACAACTTAACTAGATTTTATTTTTGTATTTTTTAAGTTGTTTTACAAACATCATCATTGAATGTCTTCAAACAGGTGCTAACATACAAAGAAGAACCATCAGAGGAATTGATTGAAATTGGGTTAAATATGGGTTGTGCGTATATGTTGGCATATCAGAACATGATTGTGGAATTTGTAAGCATCTATCGATGTTGTTTTACTTAGATCTGTCTATAATTAATAGAAAAAATAAATATTTTATATTAAATATATGATTTGTTATGGGGTATATAACTTGCAGGAAACAAAGTATGGCACTGCCAACATATCAAATCTTGAAATATGGCATGTTACATGGCTTTGAAAGAATGTGTATAGTTTATGAGTCAATTTTTGCATTGGTACGTCATCTCTTTTCGATTTACATTGATGTATATTATTTAATATTGCAATTTTAATTATTCTCACCAATGTTTATACAATCATTACAGTTTATTTTTATGTTTCTAGATGGAAGGTGAAGGAAAATAAAACAATCAACACCATAAAAAAACATTTCTAAAAATAACCCAAGTCATGGAAGTAGCTCTAGCAGTGACAACAGTTCAAGTGAAGAATGATGATCACTATGTTTGGATATAAAAGCAAGGCGTTGTATTTTTTGAAAAATGTCTATGAAATCAGACATTTTCTTTAATGTAATGGACATAGTGTCCCAATTGAAAGATAAAGGGATACCAATAATTGTCCCATTTTGTATGAAAAATAATTTCTTATTCATTTATCTATATATATATATATATATATATATATATATATATATATATATATATATATATATATATATATATATATATATATATATATATATAGATAATAAAAAATGTTTTAATTTGTTCTATTGCATTCTCCATTGTCATTCTCAAAGGCACTAATAAAAATTTAATTCATATGAATATTGTTATAAGATATATATGTGTCGACTTTTGATGAATAATGAATTTTAAAAAAACACAGTAATTTTGATATGATATAAAAAATTAATCCAAACATCACATTGAAATGCATTAATAAAAATTTAATTAATATGAATATTGTTATAAGATGTGTCGACTTTTGATGAAGAATGAATTTAAAACAATCACAATAATTGCACTGTCATAGGTCGATGTTTCTAAAAAATACAAAATGAAAACCAGTGCGTGTATACTTACACCGGTGCGCTTGTATTATTAAGCACCCCGGTTCATTTTTATGACCTATAGGCACCGTACACATACCAAAACTGGCTAAAAATATTGAGGCATTTGTGTGGTACGACTCTCCGGTGCGTTTATGTCTATCTACGTACTGGTGCCTTTTTACGACTTATTAGCACCGCATGAATACAAATACCAATTATAAATCTTGGTGCGTTTGTGTGATACTATGCACCTGGGAATTTTTGTGTCTATATGCACCGGTGCATTTAGACGATCTATGGGCACCTCACGAATACCGATACCAATTATAAATCTCCGTGCATTTGTGTGATACTGCGCACCGGGGCTGTTGGGAAAGATACTGAGAGGGGGGGGGGTGAATCAGTATCTAGATCTGTCAATCAACTTTTTACTTTTCTTTTCTTAAAAACCCATACGCTACTTTACAGACCAAAACTCGCGTATATATGCGGATATCCTTAAGGAAACTCGCGTATTCTCAGATCTCTTATTATGCAGATAATTATTATCTTAGATTATTGCATCATTCACTTATTGGATGTTAGTAAGTAGTAAACATGTACAGTAAGAACAAAATAAATCAACACACATAAGCATCACACATGAACACCAGGATTTTAGGTGGAAACCCAAATCAGGAGAAAACCACCGCTACCGTCGTCTCAGTCTTAAATATTTATTATAAAGAAAACATCTTACAACTATGTACTGGCGCAGACTCATACCAGCACGTAGACACCCACCTGCAGAAGGCTACAACATTCTCTCGTTTACCAGCCTCTCCTGGAAGGGAGCCACTACCCCCTGCTCTCGTTTACCAGCCTCTCCTCGAAGGGAGCCACTACCCCCTGCACTCGTTTACTAGCTACCACTGGAAGGGAGCTACTACCCCCTTACTGAAGGCTTCGAACCTCAGCACCACTGCACACCACGTTTCATCAATTTTCAAACTGGATCAACCAGCTTCAACTCAACCCTTCATTTTTCAACAAACATGCTTTACCCAATGCTTCAAACAGAATAGTGAAACCACTGTAACCAGAATATCAGAGATTACCCAGACTTCAGAATAGATATGCAGAAACACATTCAACCATGAGCAACCATTAGTTCAAATACCATACGCGCTTTTAGTTAATCAGACCCACGTATACACGCGCTTTTCATCAAACGAACCCGCGTATACATCTGTGCACTTTTAAATAGACCCTAACTTCCCATACACGCTTTTATTAGATGAGAGCCGCGTATACACGCACTTTTTCCACAAAAAACTCACGTAGATCTGTAAATGAAAGCTTTGCAGAACAAACCAGATCTATAAACTTACCCAAATTTCTTCATTACCTTTAGCAGAATTTGCGCCAGATCTTCATCAGTTCTTCTTCTGCAGATCATCTTAGAGATTCATCATCATTAGATCTAAGGATCCATGGGTGCATCATAGATTCAAATTTATCAATCAAGAACAAATTTCAATCATGCAGATATACTTCAAAGTGAAGTATTCATTCAATACCTAGACACATGCACACCTTTGCACAATGATCTTCTTCTCCTTATATAGGTTTAGCCTTTATCAATACCATGATTCAAAACCACACCACTTCCAATGGTATTCCTGGATGGGACCAAATAGATAATCAAGCACTCAATACAATGGGTCAATACCATGGTAGCACCCCTTGTTATTCTAAATTTGGAGCGCAAAAGGGCATACGCGACTTGGCACATACTTTTCCATGTGCATACGCAACTTCGCCTTAACAAACCCGCGTATGCTTTGTGACACATCATATTTATCATTTGTCTAGCACTTCCTTTCTTTTGTTCCTTCTGAGCTGATCTGTAGATACATCATCCTTCCTTTTAACACACAGATACATCATCCTCACATATTTAACACACAGGTTTCTTATCAAGAACAACTTCATAAAATAGGTTGCCATCAAGGACAACACATTGCATCATATTGCCAACAGTCTTATTTCATCAAGTAGGTTGCCATCAAGGACAACACATGCCAACATGGGAGTTTAAGAGTCTATATGCACCGGTGTATTTGTATGAAATATTTTCACTGCACGAATACCGATAAAAATTATAAAGCTCAGTGCATTTGTGTGAAAGGATGCACCGGTGTGTTTCTATAATTCTACGCACTGGTGCGTTGATATGACCTATGGGCACCGCTCAATTCCCAAGACCAATTATAACTGCCCCATGCATTGTATAACCAACACTATGCCCGGTGTTGTTTTATACCTTAACGGCCTGGTGCATTCTCCTTAGAATTCCCTGGGGCACCATCCACAGGTACGCACCGGTGCATTAAATGTTGATTAGCACACCGATGAAAAAAACATCCGTAATAACCTCTGGTCGCCCATTTTTTTTGGTTGTGTTGAAATTCTATTAAAAGCTCCGCCAAAACTTCCGTAACCATAAATGGATGTGGTAGCATGTGTTTTTTCTTACAATCTTGGCCAATTTTATAACACTAAAAACCTCCTTTATAACCTCCGCTAGAGGGTCTTTTCCTTGTAGTACAACTCGTTGCCAAGCACCAACTTCGACTTTGATGAGGCTTCGACCTCTAGGGTTTCGACCCTATCTTCTCAAGGCACCAACCATGTGTTTAGGAGATCCTAATCCAAGGACACAAATCTTTTTGTCTTTTTTTAATACAGAATGTGAATAGTATTTACTTGAACATCCTTGACATAATTCTTCACTGTTTAATTACTTCCAAAATTCTTCACTGTCTACTTATTCATCACTGCACTTCAATTAACTTATCAGAGTTGTTTTCTGCAATGTCCAAAAAGAGAAATTGTCTGAATCACAGAGTCAATGAGGAGATTCAACTTCGATCCAATGAACTGTCTGAGCCAAAGTTAGTAATACTTCTGTGTTCATCGAGCCAAGGTAAGAAATGTTCCTGCACCAAGTATATGCTTGAATCACAAATCCGAATGCTCATAGGTTCAAGCCTCGTAAATTGGATGTGCTTGTTTACAGTTCTAAATCCGAGGGTGATAGTAATGACTGCCCTTATAGCACTAAGAAATAGGACTATTCTCCCAAAAATAAAAAATTCTGGAACTTGACTATCCTGAACTGCAATTTCGAGGTGTAGTGAGATCACAAATATAGATCCGAGTTCCTGAAGTGGAATCAAACTATTGTTCTGAAGCTTCTCACAATATTGAGCCTTGCTATATTGATCCATAGTCTTGTAGCTTCTGTGGAGAGGACAGAGCTTCCAAATCAACTATACATTATGAAGAGTTTGTCTTCTGCAAAAGTAGCCCTATCTGAATAGATGACACAAAAAAGAACCTGCGGTGCTAGAGAATTGGGTTGTTCTTCTCCTTAAGGGTTCACAAAATGTGAACCTGTTCCTTTTATGTGCTCTGACTTCTACACCGAGCTACCTTGTCCAAAATGAAGGTCCTAAAAAATTATTTATATATATATTTTTATTATTATTTGAAAGGGCACGTCAATAATACTGAGGCCGACATGAGAGACCTAGCACTAGTTGGCTCAAGGACCAGATAAATATCCTTGACTTGAAAAATCTATTTCTCCCAAATTGTTTAGAATTTTGGGCCAATTAAGAACTCATATGAAAGCTAAATTTATGCTCTAAATGATGGTGAAGGTTTCATAGAAATTTTTTGCCTCTAGGTAGTGAAAATATAATTTTTAATGTGACTGGTCATTTATAGGTGCAAAAATAGAGGTATGTTAGAATGTGAGGAGGTTCTTTATGGTTTGATTCTCCATTATATCCTACTTTATCATAAGGTTATCATGCCATAATGATGTGTCTACATGAGTCCTCCACTATCTAGATGATCATATAATCCTTTAGTGTGGCCATTCATCATCATTCACCATCATCATCAAGCATCCTATTGCCATCAATGACAACCTTGCTTAGCAGTTAGACAAGTGACTTTGAAAGATGTTATATGATTAATGTTCTTCATTAATTAAATAAATTAAATTGATTTATTTTCTTTAATGTGCTTACATTCATTTAGTATGCAGATGATATGTATTGTTTCATTATTATGAAATCTTACTCTGTAATAATATAAATCAGTTCATCTTGGGAAGTAGTTAGATAAGTTTTATTTATGTTATCATTGGAATAGATCACCCCATTCGTGTTTATTTTATTCCATTTATTTATAAACTCATTTACTATATGGGAAAATAGTCCCTATATCCCCAATCATACCCACGGTTTCAACGAAAAAGGAGTAGCAAGGAGTTTCATTAAACTCCCAATCATGTGGAATCCCTAATGTTGAGGAAGTCACTCTCTAGCCTTCAACAAGTTGTAACCTTTGCGAGCTATAACCAAGCGTCCCCCCCCCCCCCCCCCCACGCCCCAAAGAGTTGAAAAGTCAAGATTTGATTTGATGACTGAGATTTATTATCGTTGTCACCATAAGACCCACCGAAGGAAGGTGGATTCCACGTGCCATGTGGGCCAATAAGCCAATTCCTTTTCAAGCGAGGATGAATTCAAAGGTAAAAAGTAACTTAGTGGCCCTTCGTTCATATCCACCTGCCCCCTGCCATTTTCCAACCCCATCAAGCCAGGTGTGCAACCCCATGATGTTACCTCCACGCCATATGACCGTTGTCCCCTTAAATTATAAAAAGAACTTATTGCCTCATATTTCAAAATTTTCTTGCCAGATCTTGTTACACTCTCTCCCACTAGTCGCTTGCATAGTTCATCGTTCAAACATTCAAATGTCTAAGGATCTCCTCTTGATGTCATTTTTGAGCTCCTCCATAGCAACCAGGTATCTAGTGACCCTTTTCCACCTTCAAGTTTTTTAGATACTCGTAAAGAGAAAGAAGGCGACCCTTGAGACCCTGAAAACCCATGACACCAAACCCTCTTTCAGCCTCGATCCCCTCATAGAAAAAGGCCCAAATTGCTGACCGTATTTGTGCCTACCACCATGTTGACCTTCGTTTTGACCTATTTGGAAACCATGTCAGGGGGGAAGACCCCTTATAGGTAGTTGACTCAGGTTTGTACCACTAGATTACTCCCACAGTGCATCATTTTCCTAAATTCATCTCCTAGCCGGTTACAACCTATATTAAGATGAAGAATTAATTTCTTCTTCTTGTGGAGCCAAAATCATCGAAGTAACCACATAATTGATCCGAAAGGACTTGTTTTACCCCAACTATGCTTAACCCAAATATATCTCTTATGTAACCCTAGTCTCTCACTACTCTACCCTCCAAGAAAATGAACAATAATATTTCTTGGATATGGTCTTCGCCCTTGGCCTACAATCTCTTTCCATGGTTGATAGTTTCCCCACTACCCTCTTTTCATAACCCATGCAACCCATTATGTCTCTCATTTATCGTATGCTATGGGAGGATGATGTTAATATAACTAAAAAATCCACTTTGCGCTTTTTGAGACAGATTATGCAGTGTGACCACCTGTCGATGTCCCAACCTACTTGTCTAAGGCCATAAGATTCCAGTTGCACCATTTTTCTATCAAATCCTTTTTTAGATACTATTCTCTCTTGTTATATTTTTATATATACACACATGTAGATGATTTCGAGTACCTAGCCCTTAGTCTGATTGCTAGTAACAAATAGTGGAGATTTGTGTTCGACTAGGAGGTTGTTGTTCAGAAGAGGCTAGAGTCTGATGTTACTCACAATTTATATCAACTTATATGGCCATTTCATATAAGATTATCCAGGGTGTTCCTCACCCATAGTTATCCCCAAAAATAAAAATATTCTCTAGATTAGAAATCATGGTTTATAGGTGTGAACTCCCCCCTTACCACCAAACTGTGTTCATGCCCATGAGGATATTTTATCTAGAATACATTAGGAAAATCCTTAATGCATACTAGCTCCACTTTGTCCCTGCAAAGAAGTGACAAATGTTTAAATGAGGAAGGCCCATAGGGCCTCTTAAAGTTAATTCTAGGTAGGCCTTCCAGGAAGTTGAAGTTCTACTAAAAAAAAGAATTTTTACCTAGGGTATGTCTTGCACTATCAACCTCATGGTGTCATTTCCCAAAGGAGGGAGAAGATAAAAACTTCAACTTATGAACATGAATCTAGGAATGAGCTCTAATGGAAATCAAACTTTGATTCATGGCCTATGAATACAAAGATGGATATCGAGACTCCAGTGACCAAGGACAAAGAAGAAAAGAGGATCATGGACCAAAATGGAGGTACATAAATGAAGGTTATACAAGCAAGAAAAAGGGAAAAAACCTATGATACAAATGAAGAGGAGCTTGAAACCACATTAGTGGAAACACGACCAGATCAACTAGGTTTCCAGCTGACCTTGGAGGATCCATCACTGGCTGCTACCTCTTCCTCTTCAGAGGTAGATATCATCGGTACAAAAGGAAGTTCAACGGTTATTGGATCAAGCTAGCCTACTGAAAAGGCCATTGAAGAAATAAACAAGAAAGTGAGGGAGAAGATACACCATCAAATGGAATACCACTCAGTTCTATACCAGACAAACCAAAAAGGAACCAAATGAAGTTTTCATTACAACATCCATTAGCACAATCTCAGCCTTCAGGATCTTAGTTCAAAGCTTTGGATGTTTCATTGGATCTAGCAAGTTTTCCCCTTCTAGATAAGATAATTTTCTACAGGCAAGTTGGAGAGACGTTATATAGTGAGCTCAACAAGAATGCCATGACTCTCAGCAAGGTCAAAAAAATATTAGAAAATGATGCAGATAGGCTGAAGAAAGAGAGAGCCAACTTCATGGCTCTCCACATGCAGAATGAGAGCTTCAAGGAGTTGGTCATGAAGCTAGGTGTGAACCCAGAGGACAAATATTATAAATATTCTTTTGAAGCTCTCGAGTCAGAATTCTCAGATAGAAATCAAGGAGCTGAGGCATAAACTAAATATACTAGGAAGTGAACATGTTCAATATAATGAGCTTGCATAGGTATAGGAAGAGAAGGATATCCTAGCCAAAGAGCTTATTGAAAGGGATAATGAGATAATGGCCCTTAAGGAGTCGAAAGCAGAGCTGCAAAGTAAAATAGACTCACATATATGTGTATTGATCATTCTTGGAGGTCCTCAAAACCCAACGGAACAACTAAATAAAACTGTTACTGAACTTTAACTTTCATAATGGGAACTTAAAAAGGTGCAAAATGATTTGGATTCTGCCCAAAAAATCCTATAATATATATTATTCCCATGAGAATACTTCTACTCTATAGGGAAAGGCTATGGTGAACTAGCTAAAGAAGGAATTCCAAGTGCTCGGGAAGGTGAAGAGTCTGTTTCTTTCTAGACAGGATTATTTATGCCTCACCAATATTAAAATTTCATATCATATTATTTCGGCCCCCTCAACCAGCTCCAACATTTTGGAAGAGATGCAAGAAGTTCGTTAACCTACATATGCCCAAAAGCATTAAACCCTCAATGCAGCCTCCACTTCCTGCCTATCATGAATATAGATAATGTTTATCTTTTAGAGCATGAAACTTTGTTTTTATCTTTTATGTAAATATTTTATTTTAGTCAGCTAGTTAGAAGTTCAGTTAGGAAAAATGTGCCACGAAGCACGAAAGTTTTCTTATGATTATTCACTGAAATGAAATCAAGAAGGAATATTTTATGTAACAAGCTCTCCCTTTGTGACCCTACAAAAAAAATCTTATGATATTGAACCAAGGGTTCAGAATTTTGAGTTTTGTTTCCAAATGAGAAGTGTTGTAAACTACTTATAAAATGTATGCTCTATGGAATATTAGTACAATTTATTGGGAATTTTCGGATCATATGATTATGTAGTATGTATTCTTTCTATGTTTGTTTCCATATGTGTTCAATTTTCATCTCAGATTACATGTAATTGTAGATGTTGGATGTGTTTCATGAATTTAGGGATTCATCTAATTCAAATGTTGATGAAATATGCCTATATTGATATGAAATCAACTCCTTAAAATGTGCTCCATATATCTTTTCATTCCATCAAGATCCCTATCTCTTTCATTTCACTCTAAATTTTGATACATTATATTCTTATAATTAAGCCCAGTGTATTGATTTACTCTCCTGATCAAGTATTCTACCACATATACTATAATGAATGATAAGATATAGGTTCATGTGATGTTGGCCGTTGTAAGTCTAATATTGATGCTTCTGTGAGTAATAATTTGCACCAGGTTGTTACATTTCTCCTCTTAATGAATGTTGTAAATCAATTTTCGTCCAAATATAATAAATACTAAATGTGTTATGGATATATAGCTAATATTAGAAACACTCATAAATATGTCCTAGGAATTGGTCTCTCTTCAATGCAGGGGTTGTCTCTAGGAGCTACAACAAAAAAGATGACTTCACCTGTGGCCCAATCATTGATAATTGATCTATTAATTTCCTAGATGTTTCCCTTGACCCCAATTCCTTGGTGATTTGAGTCACAAAATCTCTCGATGACCCTCCTATAGTTATGAAGCTAATATATCATCATAAAACCCCACGGGATAGTCATCGATGACTATATCGACTCTACTTATCCCACAATTCCATGCATATGATTTGGTGGCTCAAAAAACTTGTTGGAGATGACCATTATTTATTTATTTATTTCAAAATTCCTCTCTCGGATTCACTCAATGATTATGCACTCTACAAATCTGATGCTCACCCGTCAAGCTTCAATTTAAGGTGTTATTCCCTTCACTAGCTGATTTTTTCTCTTCACTAATTGAAGTCTAACACATGAGGACAACTCGAGGTATTCACTCGATAAGGCACAAGCTAGAAGACCTTGCTCGCTAGATTTTAAACGCAGTTTCCCAAGCGTTAGGAGAAACAAGGAATTTGAACATAAATAGAGACAAGATATGATAGTATTCTGGAAGTCATTCAGGCTAAATATATGGATCTTAGTTAATATATAGCTATATGATGAGCCCATTATTGCAAAAATGATGATGCAAATCCCAAGGCTACCAAATTAAATTATAAACCTGGGGTTCGTATGGACTTAAGAGCTGTCACGACTATATGTGAAACATGCAATGTGTCATTACTTCATTGATCAGATGCAATGAAGTGAATTCCATGAAATCCAAGCCTAAACTAATTGAAAAAATGGAAATGTTACTCTATTTGTAGAAAGGAAACATAATTACTTTTCCAGAGAGGAAATCCTAGTTACTTTTGCAAAAAGGGAAGGCTTTTATACTTTGCATGAATGTAAATGTTAGTCATATTTGTAGAAATGTAAATATTAACCTATTTTTAGAGTGTAAATGGTACATCAAAAGGAAGCCTAGTATATGAAATAGAAATAATTATACTAGAAATGGAAACCATAGCTTAATATGTAAGAAATAAAATTAAATCACTCTTGAACCACTTCATTCAAGATAGATTTTGTCAATAGATTTCACAAGGTGCTTCATGAAAATAATCATTATGCTCTTCAAGCCATTGATATGTCCACTAATCCAAACTGCAAAGGTGAATTGAAATGGAGAGAAGGAAAGTATTAAGAGGTATTTTGGTCTTACTCAATCATGGATTCAAAGCCTAGGGGTCATTATTCAAACCTAAGAGACAAAAACCAAGATTTTGGAGCAAATTTGGTCAAGTTTACATGTACTAGAAGAGTGCTACAGGTGGCTCTGTTTTTCTACACGAGTGAGATAAATTACGGAATTACCAAGTAAATAAAATGAAAATTATATGGGAATTTTTTTTTATTAAGTAGGATTTCCTAGGACTCCATTCCAAGTGTATTCACTCCAAAATACTCCTGTTAACACGTGCTAAAAAATAAAATATACTTACTTGCACTAAAAACCAAAAATTCAAGAACTAGTGAGCTAGTTAACCTACCAAATGCCTAATCTAATCAAGTGAAAATGATATGCAGAATTAATTTTTATTCAATTGAATTTTTTTATGACCCAATAAAAGTGGAATAAACTCAAATGTGGCTCATTAAAACGTTCCGAAACATATCATAAAATTACTATTATTTTACTACAAGAGACTTCCATAAATTCTAGATTTGTGAACTAGTAAACCAATCCAAGTAGCTCAATGATGGATATGAATTTTCAAAGTTTTTCTACAAAAGACGCATGAATAGTAAATGCAAAAATAAGAGATGAAAGTAAAAATACATTCAAAGGAAATAAAAAAATTGTACAAAAGGGATATGAGGTTCCTAGGATGGAAAATACGAAGGAAATGAAGATTCCTATGAAGGAAACCAAGCTTTAGAATCTAAAAATGGCACCAAACTTCATTATTTGAATCAATCCAAGTACATCCCTCATAGAAATGAAAGTGAAACTGCTAAATACCAAGTTTTCTCCATAATAAGATTAATAAATGCATTCCCCTAGAGGCCAATTAAAATTTTTACCTATAAAATATATGATGAATCATTCTCCTTGAAAGGAGGTCGCTTTCCCCTCCAAAATCCCTCAAAAAGTGGATCGGGTTCCCAACACTAGGAATCTTCTTTAAATGACAGGGAACACATCCGTAGATTTTCTCAATCACTAGAGCTCCATAATTTTTCAATAATTTCATGACATTTAGTTAATTTAATATCCAATATTGGTCCTCTTGTATTAGGGATAAAGTCCCTATATTATCTCATTCAAAATTCACTCCATTTTTTCTCAATATTCTGCAAAAATAAATAATATTAGGTACATAATATGCATTGATATCTAAACCTTCCTAAGAACATATTAAATCTTAAAAATCATTATTAAGTATAGAAGGAGAGATTTAATATAACCTTTATGTGCCTATGAAGGTTTATATGGGCCTTAATATGTGTCTAATTTGGAGTCCCATCACTATACTAATGAATAACCCCTTGAAGAGGAAGAGAGTTGAATTACATATGGAAGAAGTAGGAAGTACAATGAAGGAAAGGAAGGATGAAAAATAAAAAGTAGAATCATTTGGGTGAAGTAATGAAAAATTATCTAAAGAAATCCAACAAAAACTTGAAGAATCATAACCAAAATACTCAGGTGAACAACCGTTGTCAGTCAAGAACAATTTTGTCAAGGAGAAGGTTGTAGAAAATATTGGGAAATAACTAATGTTATTACTACAAGAAGCACACATGGTGGAGGAGATCATGATTTGGGAAATGAATTGTGCTACAAGTCCTAGATTCATATCCTTGACCAATTTTGAGAATAATATGTTCAATATCATTGTATACAACCGAATATAGATGATAATAAAATATTGTTGGGTTCCAAAGCAACTTCTTTGGATATCAATATAAGTAATCTTGTTGATTTTGATATGATCAATTGGAATAAAAAAATTGGAGGCCAAGAGGCTGCTAGACTGAACAACTAGCAAAAGGAATCTACAAACCATGCTTACTAAGGTCATATAATGACTCAACAATGCAAGAGTAACATTGATAACAAAAGCTAATCGAATCAAAGAGTTAGAAGATAAGATAATCAACCAATAGGGTCAACGAAAGGATGGGAGCACCGATAAAAAAATATTAGAGGAAAAGGATAAAGAGATAAAAATATTTAATTCCACTACTAAGATGCCTAATATTGATGCAACCATTTTGATATAATCCTCTAAAATAAAGGAGAAAATCGATGAAGGAAAAAGACACATAGAAAATAATTTGAAGAAAAGGAGAAAAAACACATGCATACAATTGAAGAACATTGTAATATCCAAAAAGGGAGAATGTAGTAATACTGAAACACAATATAAATACTGCAGAAAAGTAAACAATAAATATAAATACACATCAGAATGCATATAAATAGCTGAGCCATTTTATTATATAAGAGGTTAAAAATCAAGTACAACAGTGCTCAAAATATGCGACACTCAAGCCAAAGGGATGGCTTGAAATGACCCTACAATGATCTCACAAGAGGGACTATATAACTGTTGAATTGATGGAAGGTAAACTTTGTTGTCCCTGCTGCAACTATAGGGACTGCAACTACCTGAAAGATATAAAGTCATATATAGGAAAAATGAGAGTTTAGATGATGCTGAAAATGTAGATCAGGGCTCAATGGTGGATTCCCAAGATAACCCAGAAAGGGTTTCTCAGATCTATCAATCTAAGAAAACCACCCTCTTAGGACTCCACATATATGCTGATGGGAATGTAGATCTAAAGATAGATCTGATGATATGATGGCTGAAAATATGCACAATCATATGTATGCAAGAAGGGTTAATCCCTTCTGTAGATCCTTGGGCTAAAATCTCAAGATATATATCCTCCAATCTCCTCCACTGAAAATAGTTGTTGGATGAACAACAACTTCAGAAAACTACACCGTCAGAGAGGGAGGCTAAATAAGATGCTCCTATATATATCAAATCAACTCTTGAATGATGGAAACAATAGATCTAATGTGAGCAGATGATCCCTCACAATATTTTCAGCTAAAATACTGGAAACTTCCTTCCTCCAATAGATCTACAGGACTAGAATGCGCAATCCTTGAAGAGATTACTACTGCATGGAGATAAAAACCGATGGCCTGAATGCCAGATGTAGATCTACTACTCCTGAAAGGCTGATTGTGAAGAAAAATGTGGTAGGATGAATCCTCAACCAGTTTCCTAGATGAATGCTAGAAACAACCTCCTGAAGATGGCACCAATGCCTGATAAGGAATGAAGAACAACCCTCTTTCAAGAGCGACTAAATTAAAGAGGAGGGATTCCCACTCAGGAACACTATATGCTAAACAACACTGCAAACTCTACTAAATAGCCTAAGCCTGCATAGAAATGTCCTAAGACAAATCTAGATCTAAACAATTCAAGAAATGAATAATCCAAATCATCCCTCCCAATGTGCCTTCACCTTCATTATATAGATATGAGCCTTCCATAGCCTAGGCCCACTCCAAAACTGTGTTGTACATGTGGACATAAGTCTCCATGGTTGACTGCACTGTTCCTCCATGTCCTCCATCATGTTCACATGGGGTAATCACCCTCTCCATCATGTGTGCATTAAATGCATCACTTCCTCCACTATCTTATCATAATTACTTTATGATCTTCTTTGAATGCACTATGATCTCAGTTGACCTTATCAAATATCCTCATGATTTTATATTTAAGATCCATGATCTTATTTGATCGTTTCATCCTCCATAATATATCTCATAAATGAGAGATGATCTCAATTAATGGAGCTGCTCCACTCCTCCATGATTTTAGATCTAGATCTAGAATATCCACATACACATATTAAAAGTGGATTTTATTCATCTTTGAGGTTTGTGGGTGCCTCCACCCTTTTATTTACTTATTCAATTAAGTTTATTAAGAACTCTAATATTTAAAATAACATGTGAAAATTTGGGAATATTACAGTCCTCCCCAGAAAAATGTTGCTTGTCCTCAAGAAACTAAAAAAGTAGATGCAAAGCCATCCATTCCCCTCAAAATGGCATCCACATAAGGAAGGCCTCCTCTGTTTGCTGCAATGTATCATGTATGTTTTTTTCCAAAGTTGTCTGTCATAAATTCATAGAATGACCTCCAACTATATGGTTAGATGTCCTCCTTCCACCATGAAGTACCAAGTGACAACCATATGATTTCCAACACCATCATCAATACCTGAGATACACAAAATAAAGTGGCTCTTTCCACAAAGGAAAAGCTCCATCCTACAATACATCTTTTCATCCCATGCTTTATGAATTAGTTTGAGCATTGTCATTCTCTCATCCTTAGCCCCGTTAGCCTTTTTGGATCCAAGCATCATTCAAAGATAATGCAAAAGAAGAAATAAAGGTATATGGGTAGACAAATATGTCAAACCATATTCTCCCAACAGTAACCACCAGAGTAAGGCCCTTTTCTGCCATATTCCATCTCCTCCATGCAAGATGGATAAGCCAAATTCCCCCAAAAGTAACCAAAGAAATAAGAGATCTTGTTGAGTTCTCTCCTCCTCATGTGCATCATGGATTAAAGACATATTGATAGACATGTGAAATGTCACATCATCCCAATACAAGTAAGCACCATTAATACACATCATGAGAGTACCATGCCAAGTTTTACACAATTTAAAACACATAGACATATGGGATGCAATGTGATGGCCAAACTCTCTCATGGTCAACCAAAGTGAACATGCCTCCTTTTGTTGCATTCTATCATTGATACACAAGACATGAATTAGAAAAATATGAGCTATTGGGTGGTAACCATAATCACCCAAGAGCAGCCACCGCAACCATGCCTCCTTCTTAATTTCATTAGTGTTTCTCAAGGCATGGATAAAGGAAATAGGAGTCTTTGGGTAATAACAAAACTCACCCAAGAGAAACCAACATAACCAAGCTTCTTGATGGCCCATGTCATATATCTGCAAGTGGTCTTAAAACCCCTTGCTCATCATCCTCACCCACTCATCGCAATGTGGATGATGAATGATGTACTGAATAAACATGGTATCCTCCCTTTGTAGAATACCATTCTCCCCAAACTGATGAATAACTTTGCACTCCATGAAATGTTGAAGTGCACCTCCAATGAGATCTCTTAATGAGAGCTTATTCTCATCAATGGCCCTCCAAAACCAATGAGGTTTTGGATTTGCTGTATGTAGAAGTTTCTCTTTGAACTGTGAGATGCTCATTGAGAAAATGTCATCTAGAAAGGAGAAAAGATTTCTCATCTCAATATGTCTACCATTTATCATCCTAACCTCCATTTCTTCATGAGTTAATCTACCTCCAAAATGCTCCAAGAATGATGAGGCTCCTTCTTTATCACTACTACTATGTGACATCGATGTAGATCTACATGGTAATACATGTGCTATCTCAAAGCAAGGCACAATATTGATCTCATAACCAGTCATTGTACATAGGATCATGCCCATCCCTTCTTCTGACTCTCTACACTTCAACTGAAAAGGTTGAATGTAGTCCATCAATGAAAAACTGGGATAGATTTACATCTCCTCCTTGATTATATCAAGGGTCCTTTATGCTATGATATGTTGTTGCTTCAAATAAGAATTTTGTCCTAACCCTTGGGTATGCATTGGCCCTGATGGAATGTCCCCATAAGTTTCAATAAGATCTACTGAAACAATATGTGATGAATGTGTATGCATGCCTTGGATAAACTAATGTGTGGGAACCTCTTGCCAGAACAGAAGAGCTCCTCCAATTGAAATAATAATGTCTCCAACTACTGGTAAGAGTGATGGCTATTCTTCTATCAATGTACCAGCGCTAAAATATTCCTCCTCTTCCTCATGCATCTCCTGAATCATGCCTAGGACTCTATGTGTCAAGAGCTCAAGACTATCTTGCAAAAGTGCAAGTGCCTCTTCTCGAGATGCAAGTACTCCTGCAACAAGTGGTGAATGTAGTGACTCCTTGTCTAGAGTGACAATATTGTCATCCTCCTTTGTTTCCTTAGGAAATGTCTCTTTGTGGCACATCTCTATTTTTCTCATATCAAACATCTTCCTCAATTTGTGAAAAAAGTCTGAATATTTAGTCACCTTTACATGCTCCATGTGACTAAACCACCAATCATTGGTTTCACCTAAAAGATGAAGTGATGCAATTTGGACAACCTGTTTTTCAGCCACAGGATGTAGCATGACAGATGTATCTAACTCTCTCCTCCAAGCCTTAACAGTGCTTGAGGAAGATCCATCAAATGTAGGCAAGTAAAATCTATTGTGCCTCTTCCTTCTATTGCTGCTATAGGATCTTCTTTCTTCTTTGAGTTCAAATAATTCTTGGAGAGTTAGAATTTCCTTGATTGCTCAAGACTGTGCTTTGTACTCTTCAAGATACAGACTGAGAGTCTCATGAGTCTCAGGTTCTTTCCTTTCTTCATTCCTACACCCTTTTCCTTCTTCAAAGAATGTAGGCATAGTAGATCCATGAGGAGATCTATGATTCTCCGGTTTTCTTCTTTGCTGATAGGAATTACTTGGACCTTCCTCATTGATTTTTCTTCTTGGATCCTCCTCTTGCCTTTCCCTCTTCATTTGATTGACCTCTTTGGAGATATCTTGCATGGATCTAAAGAGAGGAGTGGTAAGACTATAATCCTCCTTTATGATAGATCTCATCTATCTGCTACTTCTTTTGATGCAAAGGATGAAGTGTCCACAGGCTGAGCCAAAGATCATGCTCTCATACCACTGTAATATTCAAAAAGGGAGAATGCAGTAATACCGAAACAAAATGTAAGAACTGCAAAAAAGTAAACAATGAATCTAAATACACATCAGAATGCAGAAAGATACCTGAGCCATTTTATAATATAGGAGGTGAAAAATCAAGTACAACAGTACTCAAAATATGAGACACTCAAGCCAAAGGGATGGCCTGAAATGACCCTATAATGATCCCATAAGAGGGACGATGTAACGCCTGAGCTGCTGGAAGGTAAACTGCACTATCCCTGCTATAACTATTGGGACTGCAACTGCCTGAAATATAGAAATTCAGGTCTAGGAAGAATGGAAGATCTGATGATGCTTAAAATGTAGATCAAGGCTCAGTGATGGATTCCCATGATAACCCAGAAAGGTTTTCTCAAATCTGTCAATCTAAGAAAACCACCCTCTTAGGGCTTCACATATATGCTACAAGGAATGCATATCTGAAGATAGATATAATGATGTGATGGCTGAAAAGATGCACAATTAGATCTATGCAAGAAGGGCTAATCCCTTCTCTAGATCCTTGGGCTAAAAGCTCAAGTTCTAGCTCCTCCAATCTCCTCCACTAAAAATACCTGCTGGATGAACAACAACTTTAGAAAACTACGCTGTTAGAGAGGGAGGCTAAATAACCTGCTGCTAGATATATAAAATTAGCTCCTGAAGATGGAAACAATATAGATCCAATGTGAGGAGATGATTCCTCATAGGATTTCCCACTGAAATACTGGAAACTTCCTTCCTCCAATATATCTAAAGGATTGGACTACCCAATCGTTGAAGGGATTACCTTTGCATAGAGGTAAAACCCAATGGCCTGAATGCTGGATGTAGATCTACTACTCCTGAAAGGCTGAATGTGAAGAAAAAAGTGGTAGGATGAATCCTCCACTTGTTTCCTAGCTAAATGCTAGAAAAAAACTATTGAAGATGGCACCAATGCCTGATAAGGAATGAAGAACAACCCTCTTTCAAGAGCTACTCAATGAAAGAGGAGGGATTCCCACTCGGGAACACCCTATTCTAAACAACACTGCAAACTCTACTAAACAACCCAAGCCTGCATAGAAATGTCCTAAGAAAAATCTAGATCTAAACAGATCAAGAAATGAATAATCCAAATTATCCCTTCCAATGTGCCTTCACCTTCATTATATAGATATGAGCCTTCCATAGCCTAGGCCCACTCCAAAACTGCGTTGTACATGTGGACATAAGTCTCCATGGTTGACTGCGTTGTTTGTCCATGTCCTCCATCATGTTCACATGGGTTGATAACCCTCTCCATCATGTGTGCATTAAATGCATCACTTCCTCCACTATCTTATCATAAGTGCTTTATGATCTTCTTTGAATGCACTATGATCTCAGTTGACCTTATAAAAAATCCTCATGATTTTATATTTAAGATCCATGATCTTATTTTACTATTTCATCCTCCATAATCTATATCATAAATGAGACATGATCTCCATTAATGGAGCTCCTCCACTACTCCATGATTTTAGATCTTGATCTAGAATATCCACATACACATATTGAAAGTGGATTTTATTCATCTTTGAGATTTTCGGGTCCCTCCACCCTTTTATTTCCTTAATAAATTAATTTTATTAAGAACTCTAATATTCCTAATATCATGTGAAAATTTTGGAATATTACAAATATAAAACCATCATATACAATACTGTAAAGAAGACTACAAATGAGGCAATTGATTTAGACAAATTAAGACTCTTGAATATAATGTATCATAGCTGGAGGAGAAAATTAAATAGCTAGAGTATGAAAGGGGTCCGACTGAAATACGATGGTCACACCAAGTACAAATAAAGGTTGAGGCCATTGAAGGAATGCAAGATTTTCTTAAACAGAAACAAGAGGAGATTAAGTCACTCCAGGAAACCATAAAGATTATGTTAGAAGGTAAACAACTTTTGATAGAATCCAAATAATAGAGATGGGAATAGATCAAATATAAAAATGCTAATATTGAGATCAAGAATCTCACTCCTCTACTCGAGGAAAGGTTGAAGTAAATTGATCAACTCATAGAATATTTGAATTCATTAAAAGAAGAAACAATTAAAGATATGAACTTGTGCCCTAGAGATGAATTTTCACCCTTCCCATGGTCAAAGAGAAGCAAAAATGTCTCCCTAAAATGCAATATGAGTTTCAAAAATCCACGAAGGCCATTGATGATTTTAGAGTAGAATGTAACTATCTAGAAATATTTTGTATTCCTTCTTTCTAGGGAAATGGAGGTTAGCTAATTTCAGAAAAAGACTTCTAGGATATTGAAAATAACCCAACCAATTCAAGGGTGTATTTAAATTGTTAGTGAAGGAGCTATCTATGCACCATTAGTGATAAATTCTTGGTGCATAGACTTTAAATTATCAATAGTATTATATAAATTGATACAAGGCCTACCTCATGTGCATTATTAGCTAAAGTCCCATTTAATTCTGGTTATCTATAAATTTCAAAAAGTGTTATGGTTGTCACTAGTAGAATGGGATCAAATTGATAGAGTGAAGAAATATATAACACCATGAGTTGTTCTAGAACTAACTACAATAGCTATGCAGACGTTTCCTCCACTACAATATGTAGTGCAAGAATTTGAAGAATTGGCAAAAGAATACATAATCATGACCATTTTTCCTATTTCAAAAGAGAAAAATACATAGGATTCCTTGGGTGAATCATTGACTCCCACGTTTAAGAAGCCAACCAAAGCAACTAAACAATCCGATAAAGAAAAAAAATTCTAAAGGAGATAACTTTGTTAATTTTATTTAATTGAACTTTTACTTTTAGTTTAAAGGTAATTGCTTAAAAATGACTAACTTAATCTTGTATAAATGACCTCGTTTCTCATTTTGAGGGGGTTTTTGGTGGTAAATAAACTTATTTTTTAAAACAGAAGGTGTCATTGCACTTGTTGCACTGGCCTGATACCATGTTCTATAATATTTAATTAGTAAAATTCATATGCATGGCATTTTCTATGTTCTGTGTCTTATCTCTGTTTAATTACTACTAAAGAAAACTAATAGCTTATTATTATCGATTTGATCGACAATTCAAACCATTGATATAATATTTGGTTCATTTTCCCCTTGGTATTATATTTTTTTTGGTATTTTGGATTAGAAAACTCCTTGTTCTATAAGATTAGGTCACTAGTAGAAAATAGCTAATTAATTACTAGAAAAACGACTAAAATTTTCATATAAACGACTATTTTTTGATCGGTGACCAATAGTAGCTAATTTACAGTATCTTATAATGTGACCAACTTTTAGTCATTTTTAGCTTAGTCATTAATTGGTTATCTCAATTTTGTTGTCTAGTAGTATATTTGGTCATTAATTTGATCATTAATTTAGTCAGTGATTTGTTCATTAATTTAGTCATTGATTTGATCATTAATTTAGTCACTGATTTGATCATTAATTTGGTCATTGATTTAATTTTTGATTTGTTCATTAATTGTCACAATTAATGACCAAATATACAACAAAATATATTACTATATGATCACCCGAGAAAACCAATTAATGACCATAGAAATATGACCAAAATGTTGGTCATGTTATAAGATATTGTAAATTAGCTACTAATAGTCATATATATGCAAGTTTTAGTCATATTTTGAAACCAATTAATGACCGAAGAAATATGACTACATTTTGGTCGTGTTATAAGATACTGTAAATTAGCTACTAATAGTCATATATATGCAAAATTTAGTCGTCATTTGTAATCACAAATTTATCATTTGCAGTAGTCATTTATCTTTTTTTGGTAGTTTCATATTCATTATATAAACGACTAATTTAATAGTTTATATTAATTTCATTTACTTTCATTAATAATCATTATAAATGACTAATTTAGTCGTATATTCACTTTATTTGTGTTCATCATTAATCAATATAAACTACTAATTTAGTAGTTTCAAATTGATTTTGTGTTTATTATTAGTCAACATAAATTAATTTGTATGATTTAAAAAATGTCATACAATGTGCATGTTCATCTAATATGAAAACACAAAGTTTCATATGTTAATTAGAATACTAAACAATATCAAATGCAACTATAATTAATTTCAACCACATAAATTATATTATATGAAATGTTAATGTATTACAATATGGGTTTCCAACTTAATATTGGTTGGACTACAATTTACACACAAAATGATGTTTCATCACTTCAAAACATTATCATTGTGTTGTCAAGGCATTGTAGGGGAATTCACAAACTCGGAAGACTTGACCATCAGTCTTTATATGTGTGTCTTATGTGGGATATTGGCTCTAAGGGTATCACAAGACCAGTTCTCCTCTCTCTCTTTTTGCATTTGTCGCTCCAATGTTATTACTCCCCTTTTTTTTCAATTCCCGCTTCTTACCATCAATACTGGGTTCATTTTCTGAAAACAAAAGAATATATAATGTAGAGTGTAAGACATGAAAGACTATGAACACTAGAATATAAACTAAATTAGACTATAAATATTTTATACGACATATACCTCAACATCAGCAATGTCAAAGCCATTTTTCCCCATACAAGTAAGAAACTCAAACAAATTTTCTTCATTGGGGTGATAATGGCCACTATAATGTGGCCAAATAATTTGTATAAAAAAAGCAAAGAAAATGTCACCATATATAGAAAAGAACACCTTAGTAACTTAGTATTCAAATTTCAAGGAAAGCTTAGGAAAAATCATGTCAACTAAGTTATATGCTAAAAAGCTCAAGCTGTAGATAATTTGTGAAAACAAATAATATGAAGTGTGATGTTTAATCCTTGTCATTTTATTCACAACATTTCATTTTCTAACACATGAAATTAGTCAAGTACATAAACAACATGTACTCAAATAACAACATGAAAGTAATATTTTCTGATAGTCATGAAAATATTTTAACACAAAATAGCTATAAGGATTCCAATCAATATAGTGCAATACTAATTTCATCTTCAAGCTTTGGTTTTTGTTTAAATGAACATGATACTAAGTATTTTCAATTTCATAGTTAAAAGACAAAACAAAATCAAAAGAAACAACCAAAATACAATCAAACAATAAAGAGAGGATATCATGGAATGGAAATTTCAATTATAAAATATTTGTTTACCTGTCCACCAATGTCATGTCTGGCATTCCTAAAACATTTTCTTGCCCAAAATAACCATGAGGTGAAATAATCACAACATTAAAAACCATAGGAATTCCTACTAGAAACATTTCCAAAGTCAGTGGCTCAAGTGGCTAAACGATCTCTAACAGTGAATGAACCATATCCAAGACGTAATATGCATTGTTTCCCCATCCTTTTTCCAATCACATTTCATGTAAAATGCCCACAACAGAGTCAAGTAACAATCAAAAAAAGACTTTGACATTTGTTTTTATCTTTTATATCTATAAAATTTGAATCTAATTTGTTTATGTTACAACTCTGTTGAGACCACCTACTGTATAGTCAAAAATAGAAAAGGAGCCATTAGTCATACCTACCCATGGTCTCTTGTAGGAATGATAGAATAATAGATTGAGCCATTAATTAGAATTGCAAAAATATTGAGGAAAGACAATTCATTATCTAGTTAACCAATTGCACATTGAACCCTATATGGATGAGTAGCCCTAAATAAAGCCAGTTTTCTCTATCATATGCCTTGGAAAGACAAAATCACTAAAATTTCTTGTAATTTTTTGGTTTGATGTTATAAATTCCTTCTTGGGTTACTCCTATTCCATAACGTATTTGTTTCCCAGGAAGGATGAAAATTTATTCTAATGACACAAAATCAACTTAGTGGATTTTAACCCTACATGCACTAATTTTTGCAATGATTTTGTAGATGTAATTACATAGTGATATGGGTCTGAAATCATCTCATTCTTGTCTATTTTTTGGGATTAAAACCTTAAATTTTGAATTGAAAGCTCCCAAATCCTGCATGTGTATTTTAATTTGTCAGCAATTCTTAGTTGCTATGTTTGAAGGAAGTCATAGAACCCTTAGAAGAATTATATTGTCCTGCGAAGTGGCTGAGGGTTCTTATAATTTTGGAAACAGTGCAAAATTGTTTGTAATTATTCCTTTGATATTTGATCCATCAATGCCTCATTACCCACCTCACCTACAAAACTGGGGAAATATGAAGTCATCTTTAACTATTGCTCTTAAATTTATTCTATCATCCTCTTTATAAATTCCCTCAAAATGGTATGTTGATGAGAAAACTGCTCCTCGAGATGAGACACCTTCTCATGAGGCAAATTTCGTTGATAAACACCATCTTGAGGAAATTGTTCATTATAATTATGAGATTTTGAAGAGAGAAAAGATTGGCTATTTAGTAAAGGATATGCACAAATGTTGGTGATTTGGTACAAGGAAAGACATGGACAGTAAGATAATTGTGGAGATTCCCTACAACTCTTTTCCCAAATGTGACACGTGAGGATGTATGCTTATTAAAAAACTATATTTGAGAATGTGCACCATTTTGAAAGCAATACTATTTTGGATGTAGGCACAAGAAGTTTGACACGAGCTCTTGCACCCGACCCAACAATCCACCTGCTTACCTATGACTACAATCTATGCACTTCCTAGCTTGTCAATCATAGTTGTTCCAATTCTCGATCATATGGTGCCTGACGACACGTCACTGTGACTTCAACTAGGCTACTCAACCACATGTGTGGTGGCTACTAAACCTGCACTGACACAGGTCTAGCTAGCTCTGATAGCACCCCTCGATCCACAAACTAATTATGTTGACAGCTACCCTTCTATCGGTCATTTGTGTGTCCTTTCCCTCACGATTTCTCAATGGCTGAGTGGTGTCGACTAGTCTAGCACGTGTTGCTTCCTTCTTAGTGAGTTGCCACCTTATGCTTCTTGTGGTTTTGTTTTTTTCAAGTGTAGGCTTGCGTGCAAGCCACAGTTATTCCACCAATTACTTTTGACAATACCTTCCCACCTCTCCTAGCAAACTACTCTCAAAACTATGTGCTTCTTTGAGGTGATGCTGGTAGATCCTTTTCTGCCAACCAAAATTTTGCCCACCCCTTCTTTGCATAGTTTTATTTTCCTATTGGCAGCATGGTTTGACACTTATTTCAACCACTTTATTTTTTCCATGATTGACACAACCTTGTCACTTGTTGAAATTCAACATTTGCAATCTTCCCACCTCCGTCACCTGATGAGTATGAATTCTTAAACTCTCTTCTGTAATTATCCACAACATTTATTTCCTGGACACGTGATTTTGCAAATAAAGGTTTTTTCGCAGCATAAGTCCTTTTCAAAATTTCATCTCTCATACGAACTGGCATCTGGTCAGAACTGCAACCTGAAATCATACATACACCTATTCCTCTATTACTCGGAGATGTGAATGGTGGAATATCTGCTAGAGCACCCTTAGCATATGGCAGAGGTTGAGCCCTCCCTCCTATTCCCTTTCCAAGACCTCCCTTAGGACCAAGAGTCAAGTGGCCATCATCAGAAGCTCTGTGTGTTGAAGGGCTTGGCATAGACCGGTTTTCAAATTGAGCCCAATACACAATCTAAGCATCTTGACTGGTGAATCCATAGTCACGTGATCCCATATGGGGTTGTGGCCCTTTAATCCCACCCATATGTGGAAGTGAACCCATTTGTGCATGTGCCATGTAAGGTGGCATCGCAGGTCCTCTCACACCATGATCAAGTGGTGTCACAACTCTCCGACCTGCATGTCCCATATTGGTACCTCGAGAGCGGCCTCCCTGTCCAAGTAGTTCTTGCATAGCATCCTAATGCACTTCCTCTATTTTCTTGTGGCCCTCAACCTTCCACCTTTGTTTCCATCCATTCCTCATCAGATCAATCAAATCCTTCAACATGAACCTCATCCTAGAGGGAAGCCCTTGGGTATTAGACATTTTTGTCATCCTATCAAAATAAGCATCAATATATTCCTTGGCTTTTGAATGGTCAATCATATGACCTATAGTGCTCATTAGTTTGCACAAAGCTTCAACATTTTCGTCCTCTGCATGTTGAAATTCACCAATTAATTTCCTGATGAATGCATGCATAATTCTTTCGGTCAGCATACTTTCTTTATAAATCTCACCAATAAACCTTATATTTCCTAGCATTCATCGTTGTGCTACAACCTTCTTCTCTCATATTTCTTCTACTGAAAGGATTTTTTCACCATCCTCTTCTTCTTTCTTAGCCTCTGCCTCTTCTCTTTCATCTTTTTCAAATTATTCCTGACATTTGTTCAAAAGAACTCGCTTGAAAACAACCTTCTCATTATCTTCATAAATTCTGGTAATCCTGCAGCAGGCTGAAAACATAATTTTGCATACATTTCACAAAAATTCATCTCCATCAAGGCTTTGTCAAATATTTGAGATATTATACCATGAAGACATGATGCAGAGTCAATGTTCAGTTCTTTGACCTGTTCAAATTTTTTTTCAAAGTTTTGGGGCGTTAATTTATTAAGGATGGATTTAATTTTTCACTTTTTCAACTAATCCTCATCAGAAACCTTGCCCACTTCATATCGGTTCTCTGATTTATGAATTATGGGCAGAGAAGGCTGTGGAGGAGGAATCAAACCCTTCTGTGAACCAAAATCATGCTTCCATGTATCCGCATCAAAATTATTTCTCACTAGTCCAACTTGTGGAAATGGTGCTTGCACATAAGGCCCTCCAGGAAGGATGCCATTCATACTCATTTGTGTTGCACAAGTATTTATTGCAAAGCCAGTATTATAAATTTGACCAAGATGAAACATAGAAGTGGAACCACTTAGACCTGCATCCATCTGCATATCAGAGCTAGCAGCAAAAGCATCCACCGGCTTGGCCCATCTATCATCATCCAAACTGGCCATATTTCTCCCACAACGTTCAAGTAGATAATTCCCATTCGGATGCCTTTCAAGACCTCTTGCAGTGCTTTCTAATGCATCATCCTCTCCTACATGACTTGCAAGTTCTTGGGAATTTCCAATTAATTCAATAGTGTCCAACAACATGGCGAAAAACCTACAAAAGACCATGGCCAAGGTTCACATCTTCCTCCTCCTCTTGAACCTTATAAGCATTATATAAATCACCAGTGGGAGCTGCAACATTTTCCTTCTTGAACAAAAAAAATAAAAAATAAAAATAAATAAATAAATAAATAAAATAAAAATAAAAATAAATAAATTCTTCTTTTTCTTCTTCTTGTTGACAACTACCTTGGCAACATCACCAATATTTGCAACATTATTCTTCACAGAAACATTGGAAGAACTTTTATTCTCCTTTTCTGAAATTGCTACCCAAAATGTTGAAACTTTTGGTGCCTCTAAGCTGGTTCGTGTGTCAGAGAAACCTCCAGAAAGTGCAACAGCAGGAAAAAATGTCCAAAAACGTTATTACAAGAAAAACATGGCCAACAACCTACAAAAGACGTACAATCAAATGAGACAAATGGTAAATGAAAACTAAACAATATGCAACCAATACCATCTACTACTTGCAAAACTATTGAAGTAATGGGCATATACAGATTTGTTAGATTTATAGGTTAATGATTAATCATAAGAAAACGAAAAATTTGTATTCACACAAATGACAACTCTAATATTTTTGAACATTCAAGAGGATGACTAGGGTTTAAAAAATAGTGTCTGAGGTACTTTGTGTTTAAATTTACATACTTAATTCTATTTTAACTCAGAAAAATTAAAAGAAAGTCATTGTATTTCATTTCTGGAATTTCTGGGCAGAAATAAAGGGATTTGTTGTACTTTTTCTAAGTTCATAAATACTTAGAAATTTACTTATTTTAGCAAAAAAATTAGATCAGTGATTTGAATATAAATCTGGGTTTAGTGTAGAATTTTTTATATACCAATGAATTTTCAGATTTTTCTATGCCCAAGTTTTGGAAATATTTTTATTTTTCTATTATCCCTATTTGGGGATATTACATGCTACAATCGGTAAAAGCAAACTCTAGCTATTTGGAATGCTAAATCTGAACAAGAGTTCTAAATTTGGGACAAGGATGAGTCTGGTATATGCAAATTGGAAGCATGCATGTGCCCTCACTTTCTCTGTCTATATCATTGCCACTTTCCTTCCACAACAAATTAGTGTCCAACAATCACTTTGCTCTCTATTTGTTGCACATAGGAAACTAGGAAGATGGATCTGCTGGAGCATATCATTACATGGTATAAATCAGTCCTATTGATATGCCATCAGTGTTAGAGAGCTAATTGAGAAATAGATAAAAACTATAAATTCTTTCTTTGCAAGGAAAGTGTTCTCCACCAAACCTAGTCTCTCCCTTAGCATCTTAAACTTTGCATTTGCTAGGGGCTTTGTAAAAATATCTGCAACTTGTGAATCCGAAGGAATGTACTCAAGAACCACCACCCTTGTAGTTTAATTAACTCAACAATTTATAGAAATCACATAAATGCAGAGAAGAACCCAAGAACACAAGAGAAAAGAGAAATAAACCCTAAGAAAGATCTATTTGATGATAAAAAATAGAGAGCTATGTTTACTTTCCACTTCAAGGGGGCAACCTCCAAGAGGAATTCTCCAAATACATACATAATTCTTGAAAAAACATTACATATCCTTCTACTTAATATATAACTATCCATAGAAAATCTTATCTATCTATGGGCCCACTTATATTGAGAGCCTACTAGCTATTTTGGGCCTTATTAACAAAGTTTATCCTTTTTACAATGAGTGATTGTTAACTAACTATTCAATGGGCCTTATGCAGTGAAGGTGGCCTCATATGTTGATAAATATAAAGTATTTATTCAATGGGCCTTATGCAGTGAAAGTGGACAGCTCTAATGTTATATTTGTTGCCAATATTTTTTATTTACTGATAGCTCTAATAGTAACACCACTACTTTCTTTCCTTCCTCTGTATACCATGCTAGCGCACCCAAGGGAATGCTAGATTTTTTTCCACTTTTCATCAAGTGCACTTAAGAGGAACTAATTTTGGCGAGTGGAAACTAGACATTCCTTAGATAGTTGAGGGACATCTACCCTTCTTCAGGAGCATTTACATCACCAATTTTTTGGGATGTGGGTAACATCCCAAAAGAAAACGAGATGTCCCCAATAGTTGCCTTGTACCTCATGGATAGGGAAATACTAAAGTCTAAGCAAACCCACTTTCATTTTGCATATGATGGTGGTCGGATCCATTTAGGGGGGACTGACAGTGAGCATAGATCCACTGATTGATCCATCCATGGATGCATCCCTTAGGGGTGGGACACATCCTTAATGCAACTAAGTCCCATCTAAGATAAAAGAGACAAGGATAAAAAAAAATCTCATGCATACATGAGAATGGACTATATCATTTATCATTGACAGAAATAGAACACATAAAATCATAAAATCATTTCATCTAACACAGTTATCTATGAATACTTGAGTCTAAGACTCTTATAGAAATTGTCACATGTCATTTCTGATGTATGTATGAGTAATTATCAGGGTAGGTGTCCCCATGTGTGGGTGCACATCTCACATATTTGGTAGGAAAATGACAACATATCCTCCCAAGCTGGTGGGCATCCCCAACAAATAAATAAATGCATGATTGGTGGACCCTATTACCCATCATATGGCGTGAGAATTAATCCAGTAGAAGACCGCACCCAAGCAGGCTGCACTTGGAGAATTTTGGCCCTCTGGCTTGTTACCTCTCATGTTATAGGAGGCTTGTTACCTCTCATGTTATATGAGGCCTACACTTGTGAATATTTTCAATAATCTTGTCATTTCCATCACAAAGGGAGGAGAAGAAAACTTATGTTTTGGGCCACAGACATAAGAGGGCTGACAGCGTGGAGAAGAGGGCAGTTCAAGGCACTCTTGGTGACTGTTATGAAGGTCGATTTGTTGTTCTAGAGGGCCGAGGTAGAGGGGAGAATTTTTGTATGTTTTAGGGTATGTTAGGGTGTTTAGACCCTTGGAAGAGACAATTGCATCCCTAGATGGTTGTTGTGGGAAGGCCACAGGCCTAAACCAACCTAAACAAAGTTGCGTAGGGCAGTGTTAGGGTTGGTTCATGCCCAGGACAACAACGTTGAGGAGGAGGGTACTTCCAAAGGGAAGCCACTTTCATCTAGAGAAATTCTGGGCAGAATTGAAGGCTAGAAGAATGGACTGTGTGATGCCATAACCAGGCCTAGATTGCAACAATGAAGGAGACTTCAAAACAGTGAGCTTAAGGTATGTATTTCAGTGCATTCTTGTAGATGTTGGATCCTAACTTGTGGATCAGTTGTAAATTGTGATAGGGAAGCATGTGGAAGTCAATGAGGAGGGGGAAGATCTCATGGTTATATGCCCTAAACCAGTGATAGTTGCCACAGTGATTGGGCAGCAAAATTGGAGCGAGAGTTTGTCAAGTATTGGGTCAAAGTGATGACTATTGTGTTGATCAGTTTGACAGGAAGCTTGAGGAGGCATTAGGAGTTGTTTGGAGGGAAAATTTAGAAAAGGAATTTCAAAGTGATCTTCATTGCTATAGTACCAAAAAAGAGGAGGTGGTGATTTCTTGCCCAAAACATATTATGATCTTCTAATCATGGACCTATCCATACACTCAAACATGAGATCCACATCAGGTACCAAACCAAGATACTGTTTCAGGAGCTACAATAGCCCCCAAATTGTAAACATCATTATAAAGGTCAAGGAAGTCCATCCTTACCTGAAAGGAGGCTAACCATATTGGATGGTATGTAGGATATCTAACTTACAATCAAGGAGAGTACAAAACTTACAATCAAGGAGAGTACAAAAGTGTTCAACCAAATTATGGATTTCATGTCCCTGCAACAACAATGTGTAAATATCCCAAGTAGTAGCCGAACTTCGTAGTGCCAAAATTCCTTCTATTAGCTGGAGGAACCAACCCTATTAATTTAACATCAATGCTAGCAAACTTCTCTTTCATCCAACTATATCTACTTAAAGTAGAGATGATTTTGGCAATCAACCTTTTGATGCAATATCCCAAATTGCATAAGCATTTTTGAGGCATGCTACTCAAATGAGTAGTTATAACTTATAAAGAGTCTAGAAATGAATTTTGGTGCATTTTCATGTGTTATTTTGAAATAAACTTACAGTCAGAATTAAAGTTCTCCCACCTGCTTATCTTGGATCTTACTAACGAGACCCTTTCCAAACTGATTCATGAAATCTACAAGTGGTAAGTGAGCACTATTATAGATAGTTTTAGATATTTCTAAAGCATATCAGGACAGGAATTTATTGTTATATTTGAGAGTAACTATTGGTGTTCAGTCAACACATCTCACAGAGGTAGTTGGACATGATCAAGATAACGATGTTGAAGTGCTATGGATGAATGCGCCAAAAGATAAATTGATACCCATGGCAGTTGAAATTTCTACAAATCTTTTTGTAGGACAAAATGTGTATGCAATTGGGAATCCATTTGGTTTGGATCACACCTTGATGATTGTTATCATTAGTGGGCTTTCCAGGTAGATAATTTCAGCTGCAACTGGCCATCTAATACACAATGTGCTTCAGACAGATGGTAAAGGACCATTGGAGGTCCTCTTCTTGATAGTTTTGGAAATTTGATTGGTATAAACACTTCTAAGCCTACAAGGGATCTTCTCCACTATGCTCAAGGAATGCAAGTTAAAATCAGCTTAGCACCAAAAGGTGTCTCCATGACTCTTCATCTACACAAGGAATCTTCTTCAAGGTTACTTCATTTGGGCACTTCAACAATGTTGTTACAATTAGGGTTTCTTAGGTCTGAACTTTAACAACTTCTTCCAAAGACTACTTCAATATGACCTTAACAAGGTTACTATCTCACAAGTCAAGGGCTATCTCCAGCACAAACTAAAAGAATTTTCTTTGCTATCACAAGGGATGATCAAAATACAAAGATTTCAAGCAATCCATCTTCACTGCACCAAAAAGACTCCAAAGATACTTCTCCATAGGACATATTTAATAAGTTGTTTCAACACTCTTCAAGGTATCTTCTAAGGTCAGTTTTAGTGTCCAAGATCTGCTTCTAGAATGCCTGTCAAGGTTTTCTCCAAGGATGATCACAGGGTCTGTTCTGTTTAACAAATGTCTTTAAGTGCTTCAAGAGTCACCAACAATGTCTCCAAGTTCAATATGCCCAAACAAAAATAATGACTCCAACACCTCTTAAAAGGTTCAAGAACTGCTTCACTGTGGTGTCTTCAGATCTGCCACTAATATGCGATCTGTACTCTTACAAAAGGGAATCTGGTATACAAATTTAAGGTCTTACTTCACCAAAGGAGGATCTGCTTTTGATATGAGGATAGTTCCAAATTCTGAGCCTAGTTTCAACAAATTAGAGACCTATCCACATTCAAAAGGTCAAATGAAGTCCTGAAATGATTGATAGGCCGAATTCCATAGAGGGTAATAAATTTTGGTTACAGACCCGAGCTACAGAGGAGTTGAGAGCTGTAGGTCTGAGATTTCAGGCCTTTAGTAGGCCATTTTTGTGATCAACAGGTCTGCAACTGTGCTACAAGTTTGAGGAAAAGAGTTGCAGGTTTGTGTATTTTAGTACTTCCATAGGCCGAATGTCATAGGTTCCACAAGGGTAGAGAATCTCAGTATTACAGAGCCAAAATTACTGTCTTCGAAGGTCTGAGATAAGGAATGTAACAAAAATTAAATTTAGCTCACAAGATATAACCCAAACACCTTTCCTCTTTACTGAACTTTTGTTTGTACTTCCTAGACCGAGTTTTTCTTGACTAGGAGTGACGAGGTTACTTTGGTATTTATAGTTGTTTTCCATAATGAAAGGACATGTTGGTTTCCTTAAGAGCCGACTTAAGTGCTAGAGAGCCAACTTGACATTTAGTCGAGCTGTTCAACAAATGTATTAAAATTTTCATTTTTAAGGTTTCGTCTTGTGCATGCTTATTATTGAATTTATTTCAGTCATTAGATGATGGTGGATTTACAAGTTTTTGAGCGTCCACAATTTCCACCATAGTAGGCTCATGTTACTACTGTTGTCATACTTCTGTTTTCCTGTTGTGAAACTCATTTATAAACTGATTTCTCTTCTGCTAACACTGTGTGTGCTTAAGGTAGTCCTCAAGTCTGTCCTTTAATACAAACCAGGCTAGCTTAAGTCTGCTCTTTAATTTTTTTTTGAAATATATTCCTTTTGCTGAGCTAAATCAACCATTAATTTTGTTCTTCCATACTAGCTTGCATAAGCCTAGAACAGGTTTCACTAAAATCCTTTGACTGATCTGATTTTGGCCTTCAATTTCTGATATGAAGACAATATTGAAACTATAATAAGGTTTGTCTTTGGAGCTCAATATTCCACAAAAAAATAGTTTTCAATTAGTCCTTGAAAAATAGGCCTAAAAAACTCAAAACAAATCCTTTTTTTCAAAAGATACAATTGTCAAAACAACCTTTTATTTCGGTCCACAGTGGTCCCTTTTCAGTTAACTATTCAACGTTAAACTACCCCATATACCAGAAGCCTAAGGCATCTTTCTTAAGGTTTTCAAGATTAGGACAATTCTTCAACAAAGACTAGGACATCAAAAGGATCGGGGGCTTGTCATCATATAGATAGGGGCATATATAACAAGGGTATTTTAACCATTAGGTTTTGCTAGGGCATAATATAGTCAAATATCTATGACATGCTTCAACAGTGCTTGCCATCTTATTGACATCAAAGACAACTTTGGTCAACACTCTCAAACATTCTAAAATAATTCTAGAAACCATGCCTGAAGCTAAGCTAGACTCCTAAGATCTGACCACCAAGTATGTGTAGGTTGTAGTGATTTGGGGCATTCATTCTAGCGGTGCAGTGATTAGGATGTGAAACTCGGAGGTGGAGCCTAGGCTGAGATTTTTCAGAGGCATTTAATGGCATCAAATATGGAAGATGAACATGCAAAAATGATTTCTTGTAGGGCTTGACGTAATGCCTTTGTTGGAGCAGCCAAGCATGCACTCTGAGACTTGTTTCTATCATGCTAGATAATTGTATCTACAGGCCTGAATGACTCCTGAAATGGGTCCAAATTCAAGTTTTTTTGGGTAGCATGTAGCAGTTGATCAGCTAAAATTGAGTATTTTACCATTTTATGGGGTTGTACCACTAGTTGTGCATCGTAGCATTAATTTTGCCAATATATTGTTAAACCATCTTATGAGAGCAACCATGGTAGATTTTGGAATTTCCAAAGAACAAACATTTTATGGTTGGAATTTAAGTGTCAAGGAAACATACGATGATAGTGACCCTGACTATCTGTCAGCAAACATCGTTTACAACAAAACATGATATATATAATTTTACAGCAAAACACGATATATACTCCTATGAATATAAAACAACACATAAGTATTTCCTCATGGTGTGGTTTATTCATGATAGGAAAATTTCCCTCTAGAGCTATTATGCTATATGATGGGTAGTCTTAGCTGGTGATCTGATGCAAGGTTTTTAGGCCTATTTGGCTTGGAATAAGACTGTTGCTATTCTAGAACAGAAAATGGAAGCCATTTTCATTAGTTAGTATATCCCCTTCTCCAATGTGATACTCATCAAGTTAAGAAAGAGTTAAGTGTAAAAAGAAACAAACAACAAGTAGTGTATTATTCCTTGTGTTCACCTTCATCTAATTTGTTTTTACAAAGAGGGATCTATTCTAAAGAAGTGTTTTATGGCCTAAAAGATGTTAGGCCTAATTGTGTAGAGTGTAGCTCCTTGCCATGGTAAAGAAGTATGTTTTAAAGGGGATTCCGCTTGGCACACAATCCTAGGTTGCTTCATTTCCTAACAAATGTTATTTTTTTATTTTGTATTTTGAGGTTGATTCATTTATGGGGGTGGGGGGGGGGGGTTATTTATAGTAACCTAAGTTTATTTATTGCCCCTTAACCATTGTTTCCTATTCTTGGAGAGATAGCTGGGTCATTGGAGAAAGAGCCTTAACTGCCTTTTCTATTTTAAGATTGTAATTGGTTTGCATTTATGATGAGTGATGAATAACCTAGATCGAAGGAGTGCTGCCCTAGATGGCACCTTAGCACATTTTTTAAGGTCACTCCATTTTATAGAGCTTTTTGTAACTTACAATAGCCATGTTGACAATCCTGCACTCATTTTCAGGGTGTATTCTTAAGGGGTGAATTGGCTACTTCCTTGGAGAGTATGAGCTAGCTCACCCTGACCTATTGGGGATATGTTGACTTACTAATACTGATATGGGTGGGAGTATGGAGAGATAGTTGGGTCATTTGAGAAAGAGCCTTAACTGCCTTTGCTATTTTGAGCTTATAATTGGTTTGCATTTATGAAGAGTGATGAATCACCTAGATTGAAGGAGTGCTCCCCTAGATGGTAGCCTGGCACCTTAGCACATTATTTAAGGTCACTCCATTTGCTAGAGTTTGTTGTAACTTACAATGGCCAAGTTGACCATTCTGCACACATTTTTAGGGTGTATTCTTAAGGGATGAATTGGCTACTTATGGTCTTAATACCTTGTACGCCTCTGTTACATTATGCATTTTATCCATTGCTGCAATAGGTAACCTGCAGCAATCTGTTATCTCTTTTATTGTAATTTATTTGTCTTTCTACTCTACTCTCATTCATTGCTATATTGATATTTTTATAGTAAATAATTTACTTCTAATGGTGAAATGAATTTGGTTTCAAAGGATTCATCACCATATAATGTAATAGAAATGGGAACCCATGACTATAGCATCACTGCGTGGACCACAGCTAGTCCACGCCCTATTTTTATTTTTGATAAGTCTTAGAGCCATTAGCTGAACATGATAATTGGTTTGATGCCCCAATCCAACTCTAAAGTTAATGCTATGAGATTCACTATATAAAACACTTCTACCTACTCCATAGAACTGAGGGTCATCATCAAAATATGCCCATGCACCATCCTTACCCACTTCTACAACAATTTTCCTAGGATTCTTAGGTGCTCTTGTCTGAGGAAAACTATTTTAAAGAATTGCGACCACATAAAATAGGAAAAGAACATTGAATAGGAAGAATTTTCCTATCTTTAAATAAGTTGACATTCCTAGCTTGCTAAATACCCAAGCTAGGATCCAGGGAAGTTCTTTGTAATCCTTCACTGAAGAGTTATGACACCAACCTCTTAGACCATTTTCAATTGTGCCACCAATTCATATATTTTTCAACCTAGTCAAATGTTTATTCTCCCTCTAAACTTGCATAGTGTAGTTACAGTCCATGACAAGATGTTTATTGGTATTTTCACATACCTTACATAAACTGCACCTATCGAGTCTTGCTCTATTCCTTCTCAGAATATTATACCAAGTCAAGTATTTTTGTTTAGTGCAAACCACATAAAATTCAAGCCTTTGAGGGATATTTAAATATCCAAACTCTCCTCCACCGCACATGATTCCTCTTCTCCCCATCTAAACTAATAGCGATATATCTAGCTTTTGGGGTATAAGCCCCAGAAGGGTTCTTTGATCATATGAGCTTGTCTATATTCTTAGTCAATCTGACATGGCTAGACTTGAGTCTTGCAATAAAAATTCCCTAGGAATGAGAATCATCACCTCTAAAATTTAATGAAATCCACCTTTGACCTCCAAATATAAGTAATTTTAGAAACTACAATCTGAGAAAGATTAAAGTATCTTGTCCCTCAACAAAGGAACCATATGGAGTCATAGGTCAACATGGGCAATTAATCCATAGGGGGAACCTTGTTTCATTCATATTGGAATTTGGATGGTGGTTGAAGAGTTCTTTCATAATACTATGTGGTTGATACACTTGTTGCACTGCCCTTCATATTTTATCCAATAGTTAACTTATCCGCTATCCCCGTCTTCTAACATTCAAATTTGCTGACCCTGAGATCAGTGCTCTTGGAGAGGGATAAATTTAATAAAAATTTCCCATGACAAGAGGCATCAAAGGAGAAAAAATTCCATATGATAGGTTGGAAACAAACAGTTATGCCTAAATTGGAATGAGAAGTAGGGATAATAAGACCGATACACAAAGCTCCATGTGCTTCTCTCTGGAAAACAGATTAACCTTATCTAATAGTTATCAACCATGTCCATCTTCTAAAATTCCAATCTGTTGACCCCGAGATCAATTCCCTTGGAGAGGGATAAAGTTAATAAAACTTTCTCATGACAAGAGGCATTAAAGGAGAAGAAATGGCACCTGATAGGTTGGAAAAAAATAATTAATCCTAGATTGGAATGAGAAGAAAGGGTAAGGAGACAGGTAAACATGCTTCAAATCTGACAAAAAATGGTCTTTATGTCAAAATTTTAAGGAAAAAAGATACATGGGGAATAGGGAACTTATCCACCTTGTGGGAGTCTTGAAATGATGATGTCCTTAAAGGATTAAGCATAAGGAATAATATGATCCAAAAAAGTTTAACAAGTAGTTGGATTTCCCAAGATGTCCAACATGGAGAAAAGGAAGACTTTTGGGAGTATGCATGGGTTGGAAACCAGCCTCTCAGAAGCATCCAAGCTCTGGACAGAATCAAGTCAATTTGGGGTGAACCAAAACAAAGGATTATTGGATCAGTCCGAACAAAATATCTGGGTTCTATCGCTAAAATAAAATGGAAAAATCCTTTAACATTACCAACAAATGTCTCGACTCCGAACTGATGAGGCAAAGGAAATCAAGGAGGTTCTATGATTTAGACTCACTAAATTCCAAAGCGAATAAGATGGCTGGTGTTGAAATCCCACATCAAGAGGATCCTACTCACTTAAAGAAGGATATGGCATGGTTCTATTAGAACAGAATCAGATTCTTAGATTAAAGCCTGGAAGAAAATATGGAACCCAAGGGTATGGCCTAAAGTTGCAGCATTTCAGTGGATAACAGTGAAAGGGAAAAATAATTACACAAGAAAATGTGAAGAGAATAAGTGTACAGTGCCCAACCAAGTCTAATGGATGTTAAAGGGATGAAGAAACCTATGATTACATCCTGACACAACGTTTTTTTGCAAAATAGGTATGGGCATCATGGACTGAAATGTTTATAACTGTTTCCCCTTTGAAACAATGAATTTAGGAGCTAATTTGAAAATGACCAGCTCCACATGGAAATCATAGGTTATCAAGAAATTATATAAATGTATTAAAAACTTCATATTATATGAAGTCAAATGTAAATTGGGTTTATTTCAGGTGGTTAGGAGGAATGATTGTTATCCTCCCCACCTAGGTTCAATTCCCACAAGTGATATGATGAGCTCATATCAAGTATATTGTTGAAATGGCTTCAAGCCTTCTTGTTCATGAATAGTCTTGAGCCCTGAAGAATATCTTACCCTTTCTACATGCTGGAGGGTGAGATGTTTTGTTACAGGGAAAAAAAATTATGGGAAGTCAAACAAAGAAATAAGGATCCTCACCAGAGGTAGAAGCCTCCTCAGTTGAGGGTATAACCCTAATAAAATCTTAAGGATTCCAAAGGATTGAAAAATAAGACAGACTCAAAATTTCTAATTAACATCTTGAACAGGACAGACAAAGTCAATAACTAGATCATTGATGGTAAATTATGCTAGATTATGAGGGCTTTACAATAAATAGAGGTTTCCTTCTAAGTTCCAAGTTCTCACACACAAAGAATTCACAGAATAATTTTGTGGATTGGCTAGCCAACCAAGTCATTGTCAGAGAATCGAACCTTGAGCTTATTAAGATTAACAACGTGATTAAGGAAGTGAAGGGCCTTAAGTTCCCCCTCGCCTCCTTAATGATGGAATTTCTAGAAATGTGAAACACCCCTTATACAAAGATGATATTAATAAATCCACTACAAGGCGAGGATTGCTCATGTAGGGAAAAGGCTGGGAGAGGTGCTAGACACAAATTGGGTAGATGGAATTCATTAATGGAAAGGTAACCAAGATAGAGATTAGAGGTATAAACCTCTAGATTTCCTTCATTCAATATCAGTATGAAGTGGTATGAGAAAGCAGAGTGATGGAGTCCTCACCATCATGCCATGGACATCCAAAGAAGTTAGAAGGCAACCGTTGGAACTTTCCAAGATCAAAGCATTTTCATGTTGGGCATATACAAACATGTTTGAAAGTTGTATGCACAGTGATAATAAAACTCAGTTAGCGCTGAGTTATGTACATTTTGAGAAACAAATTGATAAAAAGAGGTAGGAAAAATAACCTTAGAAAGGAAAATAGCTTATCACAGATGTTGATTCAACTATGCTGACTTTATGGAAATATAAATATTCATTATCCAAGTAAAAAAAATGGAGAACCATTGAGTATAAATATATTATGAATTGTCCTCTATTTCACTATATGGTAAGGCTAATTGGGACTTTCTCATAGAAAAAATTCAGGCTTTTGGATTTAATGAGTGTGGTAAACTGGGCTTTTGAATGCATCTCAATTGCTTCATGTGTACTTTTGGTAGTAGGGAAACCACACCCTGAGATTGATCAGGAGGACAACACGTGGATCTCATTCTTATTTATGATGCCAGTGGCTACTCGTTCAACCCTCCCCGGCCATACATGCATATTACAGTGGTTCGGATCTTATACCACATTCTATCGCCATTTCAATTAATCCATTGGCCTAAGATATACGGTATGAGTTAGCGAAGTACTTAACTCCCAAAATGGTTAGCTCCATACCCTTTGAATTCACTATATTATATATGTAATTACGTAATTGAAATTAGGGGAATTTCAAGTGGTTTTAAGGTCACTTTGAGTCATTTGAAGGAGGGATTTGAAATGAAGAGCATTCCAATTTTGACAAAGCGTTAAGAGGATCAAGACATAGTTTCCTTTTGTCCACACTTTATTATCATTCTCGCAGATACTTTGAGAAATCTTATCAAAGAAGCAATAGAATGAAGTCTCACCTGAGCCATTTCAATGTTTGATCTCTTCAATTTTTTCTTCTGCCACTCAGCTACAATTTTGGGATGGGGATGTCATATTCCTATCAGGAGAAGCTAAACAATTTATCAATGCCATCCAGATTCAAGCATAGTTTGGGCCGGTCTATCAACAAGGAAAAATATAGTCCTGTTTTATCCTTTAATGTCAATTTGAGAATAAAAATAAGAATTTTGCAGGTTCTAGCATTCAAAGAAGATGTGCTCCCTTTCCTTCCAATTATCATAGAAGGAAAAAATTAAAATCACCTGGCATGCATCAAGAACATCATGCATGATAGCTACTCTAAGCTTTACATTTTAACAATCCTAAATGTGCCCAGAGTGATAATTTTGTCCATACCTTGCTCAGATGTTTTTCAAAGTTCATCAGATCAATCTGATGTATTATGAAAAAATCATTGTTCTTTGGAATCACCTTCTTCCCCATTATTTCAAATTCACAAGACTTCGCATTGTTGTTAGCACCGCCCTTCTCAATTTCCTTTTTGAGGTTTTGAACCTTTTCCATTGTTCATAGCATCGTCCTTCTCACCTTCCTTTCTCTCTGAAAATTTTTCCATGTTGAACAATCGATCCACACCTTCCTCCCGAATTTGGCAGTGAAATCCCTTCCTCCTATTGAATTTTGCAGTGGAATCCAATGTAGAAAAAGCATCGAAAGTCATCTCCTCTTGCAACGGAATCCAAAGAGTATCCAACTGTCTCTGAAACTCCTGAATTCTGCAGTCGAATCCCTTCATCCTGAATTTTTCAGCGTAATCCAATGTAGAAAGAGCATTGAAACTCCTCTCATCTTTCAGCAGAATCCAAAGACTATCGAACTCTCTCCCAAACGTGAGAAACAAAGGGAAAAATTAGCGGGAAAGCCAATTTTAATAGGCTAATCCGAACATGTCCAAAAATGTCAATTGCAGTGGTATCCAATGAGAATCGAACTCTCTCCCAGCGTGAGAACCAAAGGAAAAAAATAGTGACATGATAACCAAAGGAAAAAATATCGGGAAAGTCAATTTTAATAGGCTTGTCAATTTCCATGGTAGGTTACGGTGATATTATTGAGGTCAATTTTTGTCTAGTTGAGAATGTTGTTAACATTTGGGTTAATTTTAGATTTTAATTTTAATTTTAATTTTAATTTTTGGGTAAAAAGATGTAAGTTATATGAAGTAATAATTTTGAAAACGTACATATCGATTATTAAAGAAAAAGAAAAATTTATATTTAATGAATTTGAAAATTTATATATTGATCATTAAAGAAAAGGAGTAGGGGGAAAGTAATTTTTAATATATTAATGAGTAGGGGGAAAGTAAATTTTAATATGTTAATTTTAGATTAGTTGGAAGTGTCAATTGCTTAGTAAGTTATGTTTTTATTATTGAAGTTATTTTTTTTATTTGAGCATGTTGCCAATATTGAGATTCATTTAATTTTAATTTTAATTTTGATTTTTGAGTAAAACGATGTAGGCTATATCTAATGATTTAGAAAACCTATAGAGTGATCATTTTGGCATGATGGCATGAATAAAAATTATTGAAGAACTCCTTAATATAAGCAAGTATGCTCATATAAAGAGGGAAAGGGGACATGAGGTTTGCACATAAAGGTAATATCTACTAATCCTTAAAGAGGTGGAAAATATCTTCAAATGTATGAATAATGTTAACAATATTTTCAAATTTATGAATAATGTTATCAATAAACTCAAGTAGTTGTAGGTAGTCCATTGTTTTCCGTAAACTTCACTTAGAACTCATTAACACACTATTAGAAGCTAGTCATAATTTAGTTTAAATTAGTCACTCACATTAGTCATTTTTAGTTGTATTTCTTATTAGCTAGTCGTATATTTTAGCCAAGACTAAATTATTCATTTATGTTAGTCGCTTTTTAGTTGGGTCACTTAATTACTCATTTTTTGTAGTATTTCACTTGGAAAAGTTGCAATGACTAACTTTTTTAGTCACTAATTTCTCATTTTCTACTAGTTATACATATCAAGTCGAGACCTAAAGATGCCTCGAAATTAATTAAAAATGACTAGCATAAATCCAAAGTGACACAATTAAAAATAACTAGCATAAATTACAAATCATATACTTGTTGCACTAGTTAGTTGGGAATATTTTTATTCTTTGACTATAGTGTTCATTTTCATTAATCATTTTTTATTTTGTCACTTATTATCTAGTCATATATTTCAGTCCTGGACTAAATTAGATATTTAAGTTAGTCGTTTTTAGTTTAGTCATTTATTATCTAGTCGTATATTTTATCTCTAGACTAAATTAGTCATTTAAGTTAGTCATTTTTTAGTTCGGTCACTTGAAATTGCTCAAATATAGTAGTAATTCACTTTAAATAATTGCGGTGACTAACTTTTTTAGTCGCCTAGTCATTAATTTCATCATTTTTTACTAGTGGGTGCTTGACATTCTGTCTTGTTGCATGATGTTGTGTTGATTACTTTAGCAACATCCATTTTATCTAACTTCTTCTGTGTGGTTGCGTTGTAATTTTTTATAACATGTGATTATTGAGATGAAAAAGATTTATTATTTCAGCCTATAATGAAATGAATAATTATCTGATATTATACTATGAGAGAGTTTGAATTCGTTACACTTATCATTGACATTGATTTATGAGGTAAGAGTACTAGATATTGTATATTTCATTCCTTGTCTCTCGTAATGTAATTTATTATACACCATAATCTTTAGTAAATTTATTTATTGTTCAAAAAAAAAAAATATTTCTTTTCCTTTAATACTTGTGTTTATTTTATGATACGCCATCTGTGGGATTGCCCTCTAATGCTTATATATAGTTTGATACCTTATTGGATGTATTAGTTTCTTACATCTGAAATCTTAAAATTTGATATTCACAAAGTAGTTCAGCCGAACAAAAAAAAAATCGGTTGAACTTTTGTTTTACGTCAATGCCTGCTAAAATAAATGGAAAATTTGTTCGAGAAAATTATTTTGAAAGTTCTATTTAAAATATATCCATATTTTCCGTCGGTCACAACGTTGAAATGGTGTGAACCTCCAAAAAAACCATTTCAGCCGAACACTATAAATAAATAGAGCCAAAACATTATTTTCACAATCTTTCCTTATATGGACTGAAATTTTAAAGTATATATTTTTGGCTGAATTTTTTAAGTGAGTTTTTTTGGCTAAATTTTTAAAGTAAGTCTTTTGGGCTGAATTTTTAAAGTGATTTTTTTTGAAAGTAAGTCTTTTGGGCTGAATTTTTAAAGTGATTTTTTTTGAAAGTAAGTCTTTTGGGCTGAATTTTTAAAGTGATTTTTTTTGAAAGTAAGTCTTTTGGTTTGAATTTTTAAAGTGATTTTTTTTTAAAGTAAGTCTTTTGGGTTGAATTTTTAAAGTGATTTTTTTGAAAGTAAGTCTTTTGCGCTGAATTTTGAAAGTGAGTTTTTTGGTCTGAATTTTGAAAGTGAGTTTTTTTTGCCGGATTTTGAAATTGAATTTTTTGGGTTGGTTTTTAAAAATATACATAGATTGAATTATCATGGGAAATAAAATAAATTGCAAGAGAAAATATGATCGAATAAGAGACAATGAGGTTTGTAGAGAATACTTGAGAAACTATTACAAAAGAAAGAAGGAAGAACTCTTAAATATTAAAAGGGAAAATCAATCTCAACTAGACTATGAAGAATGAATGTAAATGTAAATATCATAAATGATATTTAAAATTTAATAGTGTATTGTGAAATTTAATTATGATTTGATGAACTAATTTGAAAAATATTTTGGAATGTAAATAGGAAAATATTTTCCTCATAACATTGATGATGAAATTGAAAATGTTTAAAGGCAAAGTGAAAAAAATAATGAACCAATGATTGATGATGTTAAAACATATACAAGTGAAGAAGTTGAATCACCATTAGGTATGTATATATAGGTCATGTGTATTATTGAAATTATACATATTTATTAGTTTTAATTTTATTCAAACCCTATTTTTTAATTTAATTATGTAATGAATATTTATATCCATTTACATTTAATTATCATATGTACAGATGAAATCAATATCGATGATGAGATGTTAGAAAATGTTGACACTGCACATATGGAGATAAAAAGGCTGACCGTGTTATACAATATCGTGTTAAGCTCATTATTGATAAGTTATTCAAAGATGAAAATGTGACAATTAAGATCAAATTTTGAGAGGTACCTTAACATCAAAGAAATTAAAATAAGCTACAAAACTATTGGGTATTAAAAATAAACAAAAGATAAAAAGGTGAAGGAAAATGTGATTCAAAATATAAATAGTGCTCTAAAATAAAATGGAAGATCTATAAAGAAAAGTGATATAGATGCACGTAGAGAAATACAAATGTGAGTGGTTTCATCAAGTACTAAGGAAAATATTTTGGTAAAATCTAAGGAAAAATCATTAGGGACCTCAAGAAAACAGTTTCACAAACATAGGAAATTTCAATTGAAAATATATCTAAATGATGAGCTCGCTTGTTGGACTGTTATTTGTAGGCAACCATACAAAGATAGACCTTGAGAAGATGATAAGAAAATAATATATGAATATTGGATGAAAAATTCATTTGTTTCACCAAAAGTAAGGGATGTGATCCGGATAAGAATATCATGAAATACATATGAAGAACATACAAAACATATCTTGGACACCACTCAAATAGATTTGTTCAATAAGTTCATATAGGATAATCATGAAATTAATGTCAGAACTAGTACTTTCATGCAACAAAAACCATTGTATGTTAAACCTATCATTGTACGTGACACTCACTAGTAAACAAATGATGAAATAATGAATAGGTGACTAAAAATGTTAGTCACCGCAATTATTTTAAGTGAATTACTACTAAATTTGAGCAATTTCAAGTGACAGAACTAAAAATGACTAATTTAGTCTTGAAATAAAATATACAACTAGATAATAAATGACTAAACTAAAAGTGACTAATTTAAATGACTAATTTAGTCTAGGGATAAAATATATGACTAGATAATAAGTGACTAAAGTAAAAGTGACTAACTTAAATGACTAACTTAGTCTAGGATTAAAATATATGACTAGGCAATAAGTGACAAAATTAATAATGATTAATGTAAATGACTATTATAGTCCAAGAATAAAAACATGGCCAAATAACAAGTACAAGTATATGAATTAGTCATTTATGCTAGTAATATTTAATTATGTCGCTCCATATATGGAAAATTTCACTTTTGGAACAAAAGTGTTACATTTCACTATAAGTGTCTCTGAATCCATTTGCAGTGTTAAAATTTAGAGACAAAAGGGTCTTTGAATTTACAATATTAAAATTATGAATACCCTTTTGTCTCTAAAGTTTAATAGTGCATATGGATTCATATACAATTAACATAATTCCATGTATCATCTATCAACTTTAAAATAATGGCTTCATTATAATTTTAGTAAAGGTAATACTAATTAGATAGCCAAATTAATATTTGGCCATAAATTTTAATTTTTCGACTTCATTGATTTATGTTAAAAGTGCGAGTTGTTTTAAATCTAAGGTTAAATCTTCAAATTTACATTTAACACACAACACTAGTGGCTTTGGTTTGGGAGGAGAGCTACAAGTATGTAGAAGAGATTGAGGGCACATGCATTATGTTCCTTTTCGCTGCCGAGAGCCTAAGACTTTTTATACTAGTGTAATTGGATGAGGTGTTGGTGGAAGTGATGAAGATTTAGAAGATGCAAACACAAGCATTGTGCTCTCAAAATTGATGAATCCTCGTGGGAGGTGATCACAAAACAAGAATCCTTTTCCATGTCCCAAATTACCAAATTTGCACATGCAGACAGAACACTGGTGAATGTGAAATGGTTAGGTTCAGTACTTGTTTTTCTCATATCACATTAAAAATCTAGTGCCTCCTCGTAAAATCCTCTCCTCATATAATCGACCATAATTACAGACTATTACACCACATTTGGTTTAGACATTTAGTTAGGTAGGTAGGGTTCCCCTATCTCCCATCTCCCTATAGAGAAATCTTGTCACATATTCTTTCTTCTATGATACATGTTCCTCTCTCTTCAGTCCTATCTCTCGTCCTTCTTCTCTCTCCCTTTCTCTCCTACCTCCCTCTCTCTTCCCCAATCTCTCTCTCTCTCTCTACCCTCCAATCATCTAAATTTCTCATGAATGTGGGACACTCGAACTTAAGATTTTCTGTAGAAGTCATGATCAGGTTCAGTGTGGTTATTGAGACTTCATCAGATGGCCATTCTCTGGAATTAAATTGTGTGACAACACTGTGGCTGAGTTTGAAACTAGAAATTGAACATACATTTTTTTTAATTAAAATAGACATTTTCATCAATAAATGTAAATAAATGTATAACAAATACTAGAAATTAATAAATAGAGAAGACATGGAAACAAGCAACAGTACCTACAAAATTCTTACATTGATACACAAATAATAAGGAACTATTGTGCACAAGCATAGACCAAAGAAACTATCATCTTAACCCCTAACCCCTTAAACACTAATTCCCAACCCCTAAACCATTTAACCACCTAAACCTCTAAACCCCTAACCTATTTAACCCTTAAACCCTAAAACCCTAGCCCCTAACCCATAAACCCTTAACCCCTAACCCATTTAACCCCTTAAACCCCTAAACCCCTAACCGATTTAACCCCCTAAACACTAAACCTCTAAAACATTAACCCCTAACCCCTTAAACCCTAATTCCTGACCCCTAACCCATTTAACGTCCTAAACCCCTAAAATCCTAACCCATTTAGCCCCCTAAACCCTAACCCCATTAACCCCATTAACCCCTAACCCCTAAAATCCTTAACTGCTAAATCCCCTAAACCATTAAACCTCTAAAACCCTAACCCATTCAACCCCCTAAACCCTTAATAGTTAACCCCTTAAACCCTAATTCCTAACCCCTAACCCATTTAGCCACCTAAATCGTAAACCTCTAAACCCATAACCATTTGAACCCCCAAACCCTTAAAACCTTAACCCCTAACCCATTTAACCCCCTATAAAACCCCTAATACATTTAACCCCCTAAACCCTAAAACTATAAACCCTTAACCTCTAACCACTTAAACCCCAATTCCTGACCCCTAATGCATTTAACCCCCTAAAACCCTAACCCATTAACCCACTACCATAACCCCATTAACCCCTAACCCTTAACCCCTAAAATCCTTAATTGCTAAATTAGCCCTAACCCATTTAACCCCCTAAACCCTAAACCTATAACCCCTTAAAGCCTAACTAGTAACAACTAAAATCCTTAACTGCTAAATCCCCTAACCACCTAAACCTCTAAACCCCTAATCTAGTTAACCCCGTAAACGATAAGTATCTAACCCTTAACCCCTAACCCCTTGAACCCTAATTCCCAACCCCTAACCCATTTAACCCTCTAAACCCTTAAAACCATAACCCATTTAACCCCCTAAACTCTAACCCCATTAACCACTAACGACCCCTAACCCCTAAAATCCTTAACTACTAAATCCCCTAACCCCCTAAACCTCTAAACCCCTAACCAATTTAACCCCCTAAACCTTAAATGTCTAACCCCTTAACCCCTAACCACTTAACCCCTAATTCCCAACCCTAACCCATTTAAGACCCTATACCCCTAAACCGTTAACCCATTTAACCCCCTAAACCCTAAACCTCTAAACCCTTAACCCCTAACCCCTTAAACCCTAATTCCCAACCCCTAACCCATTTAACCCACTAAACCCCTAAAACCCGAACCCAATTAACACCCCAAACCCTAAACCTCTAAACCCTTAAACCCCTAAACCACTAACACCTAAACCCATAATCCCTTAACCCCTAAATCGTTAACACTTAACCGAAAACCCATTAACCCCTCACCCCTAACCCCTAAAATCCTTAAGTGCTAAATACCCTAACCCCTAAAATCCTTAACTTCTAAATCCACTAACGCTTAAGCCCCTAATCCCTAATCCCTTAACCACTAACTCATTATTCACTTAACCCTTAATTATTCCTAAATCCCCTAACCCCTAAGCCCCCAATCCCTAATCCCTTAACCACTAACTCATTATTACCGTAACCCCTAAATGCACCTAGATACCCTAACGCCTAACCCCCCAATCCCTAACCCCTTAACCACTAACTCATTATTCCCCTAACCCCAATCCATAATCCCTTAACCACTAACTCATTATTCCTCTAACCCTTGAATGCACCTAAATCCCCTATCCCTTAAGATCCTAATTTGTAACCCCTTAAACCCTAAGCCCCAAATACCTAACCCCTTAACCACTAATTCATTATTCCAATAACCCTTAAAAACCCTAAACCTCTAACCCCTAAGCCCCTATTCCCCTAACCCCTAAGCCCCTAATCCATAATCCCTTAACCAATAACTCATTATTCCCCTAACCCTTATAACAATCCTTAAAACTAGTTGGGATTAGCCCTTCCAAATGAGAGTAGATCTAGTTAGGACCTACAATCGGGTTAATTCCCCCTTGTTGGAAAGGTGGAATACCACGAGCAAAACCATGGGTTGTAGAAACCTGTAACCTAAAAACCTCTCCTAAATTTACTATTTTATCTCAATTTTATTTTAATAATTAATTATTTAATTTCTTTAAAAAATCTTCTAGATAAATCACATAATTTTTTTAAGATCGACACTTATTGAACCACTCATTATGTGGTTCATCATCAATGTTTTTAAAATAAATTTATTAGAATGAAATTGAATTGATTTTTGAAGCTTACCTTTAAATCAATTGTTGAACTTACAAGAAATCACAGAGTGCACTCAACATCCATCAAAACAACAATGGGTATGATATTTTAAATGATATTTGGAGGGTATAATATTAAAAATGACGTTTGGAAAAATGGAGGGAGGGAGTATTCATTTTTTGTTTAACTTTTAGACCTTTTACGAGTTACAATAACATTTATCCCATGCAAAACACATCAATTTGTTCTAGTCATGTCCCATTGTTTTTTACTAGCAACGAAGCAGCTCTCAGATTGAAATAAAGAGATAGGGAGTGGCAGTCAAAGCCTCTTTCCCACACGGATCTTTACTTTAGCAGGTAAGATGTTTCTTCTTTTGGATCTAATTGCCCATTATTTTCATTTTCACATTGAATTGAATCTCTTTATATATCCACTTACATTATCATTTCTCTGGATCTTTCTTTTGAAAAATGGTTCTGCTTCGAAATCAACCCAAAAATGGTTTTGTAGAAATTTAATACAAAATATGCATTTCCTATGTTCTCCTGATCTAACAACTATATGCCATTGTTAAATACATAATCACTTCTACAAAATCTTTGTGGAATTTAAAGCACAATTTCCAAGAGCAATATCATGAAGAAAGATCAATTGCACATAACACAGATAATTTACCCAGGGAAAGCATATAGCTAAAAATCCCACTATCTTCTATTATGTATTATATCATGGATCATGAAACAATTACATACAAAGCTCGAATCCAAGAGCTCTCGGTACAATAGCTAATTGTCTCACACTCTCATACAAACATTGGCAAGTTCCTTAGCCAATTTACTGTATCGAGACAACCTACCTCGATTGTGCAATCCCAGCTGATAGTAATCCCTAAATGAATGGAATCCTACTTGCATTAAATGCGCAGTCCTCATGGGCACATCCAATGTGTGTGTGGTTGCATGTGTGAAACCGATAATGTCACAACTGATAGTCAATCTTTCCCTTTCACCTACATCTCAACTCGGTCTCCACTAGATTTGGCATGCATGTAGTTAATAGTAGTAAATATTCAGTTGTATGTGAGGCCACTGATTGTGAATTAATTAATAATTAATTATCTCGATCTCTCACTAGTGTATATTAAATTACAACTAGCACATTTGAGTTTAACTCACTTAACTGCATTAAACAACTTTACAACTTTCATAACTACACTTCCAACTCTGTTACAAATTCGAATCACTTAGTTACAACTAAGTCCACTGCACGTCCCACAAACCAACCACTCAAATCAAAATTCCTATAGCTAACTGATTTTCCACTTCAGTTAACTATTTACAAGTGCTCATTGAGAATAGATTATTGTTTATTGATCTGTGAATATAATATGATATGAAACCCAAACAATTAATTTGAAATATCTAGATGATTGGATGACCACAATGAAAGAGAAGATCAAATCTATCACGATCTGTCAGGTTAACTTACTTCTCCTCCATTTTTTCCACTTCTTTTGAAGACATATTTTCATTGATCAATTAGAGTTACCCCCCAAAACCTATACCTCCCTCAGAAGAGCATCTAGAATTCAATTTATTACTCTAATAATATTATTAATAACTACCCACATGATAACGCACAAACATCCGATCTTCTTTGAGGAATATGGCTGAGGTGCAATGAATATCCAACTAATATTAAGGGATAGTGATAGTTGACATACATATATAAATATAACTTTCACATACATCTATAAATAGACCTCATCTATAAATATAATTTTCTCATGCATCTATAAATAGACATCCACCTAAAAATAGTCTGAGGCTCCATCCTAGTGTAGGTGCATAACTTTCACTAGGATATTCTTGTTGAATCTCAACACTCCCTCTCAACAAGAAAGGGATTATCCTTCACCCAAATCCTTTCTCTATGGTATTTGAATTTTCACCTAGTGAGTGCCTTCATCATAATATCTGCATCCTGATCTTCCGTAGGGATGTACTGAAGCAACCTGATCTTCATTTGCACACAATATATGATATGATGATACCCGATATCTATATGCTTAGATCTATCATGAAACACATGATTAATAAAGAGTTTAATGCAACTATTATTATCACAATGAATCACTGTTAGATCTAAATGGGAACCAAATAATCCAACCAAGATCTTTCTCATCCAGATAGCCTCACATGTAGCTTGACTTGCTACCATGTATTCCACTTCTGCTGAACTGAGTGCCATAGACCTCTGCTTCCTGTTGTACCAAGAAACAATTGTAGATCCAATGTTAAAGATCCCCACTGATGTGCTCTTTCTATCCAATGGGTTGCCTACCCAATCTGCATGCGTGAATACATGCAACTTCCCCTCATCCATTTTTCTATACCATAAACCATACTAATATGTGCTCCTCAGGTATCTCAGGACATGATTTCATGCCTTCAAAAATATCTTGGTAGGCTTAACCATCACTTAAATCAACTGGTTAACCGCATAGAAAATGTTTGGTCTTGTGTTCACTAGATACATTAACAATCCCACTAACTATCGATAGATAGTAGCATCCTCTTTCCTCCAGTTTCTTGGAAGAGGAGTACCCATGGGTTTGTAGCCCTCCATGTGAAACTTACCAAGTATATCCCTTGCATACTTTCCTTGAGACACAAAAAGTTCACCATCTCGCTGCCATATTTCAAATTCAAGGAAATAAGGAAGGAGGCCCATATCCTTCATATCAAAATCCTTTGCAAGGTTCTCCTTGCATGAGTGTATCAGTTTCTCATCACCAGTGAATATTAAATCATCAACATAAATAAAAATTATTAAAAGCTTACCCTCCACCACAATTTGGTATAGGTTTGCATCCACTTCACTTTTGGTGAAGCCCAGTCTGGTGAAATAACTATCAATCCAAGTGTACCAAGCACAAGGTGCTTGCTTCAGCCCCTACAACGCGCTTTTGAGTCGGCACACATGTAACCCACTGCTAAATATCTCAAATCCTTTAGGTTTCTCTATGTAAACCTCTTCCTCAATGATCCTATTGAGAAACATAGTCTTCACATCCATCTAATGAATGCACCAATCCATCTGCGTTGAGAGAGAAAGGATGGTCCTTATGGAAGAATACCTTGCAACAGGTGCAAAGGTTTCTTCATAATATATCCCCTCGATATGTGAAAAGACCTAGGAAAAAAATATGGTTGTTGAGATTGCAACAAGATGAGGAGCTTAGTGGAAAGAAGTCGCCTTCACTAAGTGGGCCCGCAGGCTATTTTTGGCGCAAAGTCTATTTTTAGACTATGTCTATTTTTAGACACATGGATCATGTTCTATGAGTTGCAGGATGCTATTTGTGGATGGTTGGTCAAGTTGGGAAAAATAGATGGACTTATATTTTTAGACATACTGGGCGGAATCTATTTTTAGATTGCTAGTCTAAAAATAGATATGTCGAATATTATTAGCTCTTAATAATATTTGGACTCTAAACATTATCTTATCCTCTTGGAGCACTTCAGTTTGAGTCACGGATGTGGCACATGCAGCTGACAGAAGTAATTACGCTATTCCTAGGGTTTAGTGGAGCTATTGCATGGTTGACATCAGTTAGAACTCATGTGACAGAGTTTGGTGGAGTCGATGAGATAGTTAATGGAGTTGTGTTCAGTTTAACTTAGTTGAGCTAGTTGTATCTAGTCTAACTGATTAATACAATTAGTGAGAGTGGTGTGAATTAATTATTAATTAATTCACTAATTATTAACTCATTAATCAACTAAAGAATACATTAGTTAACTTTAGTGCATGGACAGTTTCAGTGGACACCAGTGGAGAGATAGGTGAAAGAGCAGTGCGACTATGACTGTGCATGAGATTTGCACACACATCGATGGGAGATGTCAATGAGTATTGCATAGTACATAATAGTGGGATTCGAACCCGGGATCTTGTAATTATCCATATTGATTGCGCAAGAGAGAGGCAAGCTAACAAAGGAAAGGCATTGGAGCATGTGATTTGTATGATCTGAGCTTGTGTAGTGTGTAATAATTGGAGATTGTACTAAGAGCTTGTGAGGATTTTGTAAAATGATTGTTACATGATCTCTATCATTATAATATACAGATAGTTGGGGGTTTTCAGCTTTAAGCTTTTCCATAAATATTGTGTTTATATGTGTGATTGTTTTTCGTTTTAATGTGCGCATGTGATTGTTTATATTTCCGCAAATTGATGATCAATAGTAGAAGAGTTTATGTATTATGCATGAAGCTCAAATAGTGTGTGATCAGGATAATATCAGTGAATAATTTAACATTTATTCAAATTTATACATGGTATCAGAGCGTTATTGATCATTGGAGCAATTGCAAAACATTGAAGCGATTGAGTTTTGTGCTGGTGGAATTCGAATTTGCAGCAGTGTTTTCTTGGTGTCGAAGTTGAGATGTCTTTCAACGAATTGTGATTGGAGTATGCCCTTGAGGGAAAATTGAATTATATTTCATGGAATGAAAATATGGAGGCAGTGCTAGATGAAAATGGGTTGAAGGAGTTCATAGATGCTGAAGTCCTAAAGCCTACTTCTAGCGATGTTGCCGTAATTGAGGCTTGGCAAAAGAAGACATCAAAGTGTCGAAGGATTCTATGGGAGGGTGTGAAGGATCACATAGTGTCTAGCCTTCATGGTAAGGCTTCTCCATTATTTATGTGGAAAGCCTTGATAGATTTATATCAAAGCAAGAGCGACTAGAGGAAGTTGGCACTCAAGGATAGACTCATAAACATAAAGATGGAGAAAGGCGACAGTATGCCCAAGTACCTCACGAAGTTCATCCAATGAAGGGATGAGCTGGGAAGTGTGGGGGTGATCGTAGATGATGAGGACTTGGTGATGTTGGTTCTCCTTGGGCTTCCGAAGAGTTGGCATTCCTATCGACTCTCACGGTCGAGAAATTGCCAGGATGGGAGCGACTTTGGTCGGATCTTGTGCAAGAGGAGATAAGGCAAGAGTACTGTGGACCGATTGTCATCAAAGAACTCGATGAAGAAAATTTCACTTTTGGTCGCCAAATAAAAAGAATGGGAAGAGCAAGAAAGCTTCTCATTCCGGTGCGAAAGGCAAGAAGCAGGACATGTCCAAGGTGAAGTGCTTTCACTATCACCAACACGGACATTATGCCACAAATTGTCTGCAGAAGAAGAAAAATAAGCAGGTTTCTAGATCTGCAGCTGGAGAGGCCTTAGCCTCATAGTTTGAGATGGATTTTTTGCTAATCGCATGCTTGGTCTCAAGTGTGATGGGTTCAGTGTGGTTTCTGGATAGTGGTGCATCTTTTCACATGAAAAGAGATCGAGATTTGTTTACTGATATGGATGATAAAGATCTTGGAGTGCAAATTGAGATGGGCGATGATGGTAGATACAGTACGACCGGTATCGGTACCATTTCCTTTGAGAGGGAGTATGGTAAACCCTTTGTATTGAAGGAAGTGATGCATGTTCTAGGATTGAAGAAGAATCTTATCTCTATGGCGATGTTAGAAGACAAGGGATATGATGTTGTCTTTAGCGAGGGAAAGGATTTCCCCGCGTTAGCAAGGCAAATCGGTGAGAACCTAGAGGATAGGGTTTTGAGTTAAGAACCTTATCAATTGTAGGGTAAGGTTGGCTGCTACAGTTAATGGCAGTGCGTTAAGAGGTGGTGAGCCGGGATGATGGCGAGCTGTGGCACCGGAGATTGGGCCACCTTCACCATGGAGCTTTGAAGATACCGCAGCAGATTTCTACTGGGCTTCCTAAGGGCACTCTTGCGCAGTCAGATCAGTGCAAGGGGTGTACCTTGGGAAAATTTGTGAAAGCCACTTTTCACGAGAAGGATAGTCGCGCCACGACGATCCTTGAGAGAATTCACACAGACGTGTGTGGACCTTTCTCAGTAGCTTCGAAAGCAAAGCATAGGTATTATGTGATATTTGTTGATGATTTTTCTCATAAGTGCTAGATCTTCTTCATGCAGAAGAAGAGCGAGACATACTCAAAGTTCTGTGAGTTCAAGGCACTGGTTGAGAAAGAATCGGGGAAGCAGGTGAAGGCTCTAAGGAGCGACAATGGTGGTGAATTCATCTCTGGCGAATTCAAGGACTTTTGCAGCGCAGAAGGAATTCGAAGAGAGCTCATAGCACCTCATAACCTACAAACAGTAACGGGGTTGCCGAGCGGAAGAAACGTAACGATCGTGGTGCCGCATGATCGTGGCCTACCCATTCACTTCACTGGCGAGGCATGCACACGCAAGATTATATGTGCAACCGTTGTCCTCACAGGATACTTGGCATGAGTACACCCGAGGAGGCGTTCGGTAAGAAAGCCTGATATTTCCCATTTGAGGATTTTTGGTTCACCTGTTTACATTCATGTGACGAAGGATGCCAGGAAGAAGCTGGAGCCGACCGCAGAGGTTGGGATATTTGTGGGGTACACTGATACGCCCCAAAACTATCGTGTGTATTTTCCAGATAGTCGCAAGACTGTTGTGTGATGGGATATCAAATTTCAAGAGGAGAAAGCCATGAAGTGTTCGCTTGAGAGGGAGCCACACTTGCATGTAGAGGAGGAGCTATTAGTTCCTAAGGATGAGCCTCAGGATGTGGATCAGCCACAAGATGAGGTTCATGGAGTGGAAGAGACCACTCATGCAGAGCCAACCATGAGAGGGCAGAAGCGCACTACAGAAGCTGAGCGACTGTTTCAAGATGCAGAGAAGGTTGTAGGAGCACCTACATCATAGCGCAGACAGAGACAGTCACTTGATAGGTACACTGGATACATGGCTCTTGTGAGCAAGTGTATTGTGACAGAGCCATCCTATTTCGAGGAAGCTGTGGAGGACCCCGCATGGGTAGTTGCCATGGTGGAAGAGTATGATTCGATTGTCAGAAACAGTGCATGGGAGATTGTCCTGAGGCTGGACGGGAAATCAGTGGTGGGTTCGAGATGGATCTACAAAGTGAAGCAGGAAACTGATGGGAGTGTGGAGAAGTACAAGGCAAGATTTTTTGCTCGAGGCTTTTCACATATTGAGGGGATCGATTATGAGGAGACCTTTGCACCTGTCGCAAGGTATTCTTCCATACGGACGATTCTTGCTCTCTCAGCGCAGATGGGGTGGCACATTCATCAGATGGATGTGAAGACTGCGTTCCTTAATGGAGTCATTGAGGAGGAGGTGTACATAGAGTAGCCCGAATTTTTCGAGATCTTCAGTAGCGAGTCGCATGTGTGCAGGCTCAAGAGAGCGTTGTATGGGTTGAAACAAGCACCTCGTGCTTGGTACACACGGATAGACAATTATTTCACCGGACTTGGATTCTCCAAGAGTGAGGAAGATCCTAACCTATACAAGATTGTGGTGGAGGGTAAGTTGCTGATCATTGTACTTTATGTAGATGATTTTATTTTGACAGGTGATGAACTGTTGATACTCTCATGCAAGGAGGATCTTGCAAAGGAGTTTGAGATGAAGGACTTGGGCCTCCTTCATTATTTCCTGGGATTGGAAATTTGGCAGCGCAGTGGTGGACTGTTTGTTTCTCAGGGTAAGTATGCCTGGGAGATACTGGAGAAGTTCAACATGCATGGCTGCAAGCCTATTGATAAGCCTCTTCCTGGTGGTTGGAGGAAGGAGGATTCTACTTCAGCAGAGGTAGTGGATGCCACTGTTTATCGACAGTTGGTGGGGTCGCTTATGTATCCGGTCAATACACGGCCTGATATATGCTATGCAGTTAACCAACTTTCACAAGTTATGGTTAAGCCTACCAAGCTCTACTGGAAGGCAGGAAAGCATGTATTGAGATATCTCAGAGTCACATCGGGATATGGATTATGGTACAGACAATCGGATGAGGTGAAGCTGTGTGGATTCACGGATGCAGATTGGGCAGGGAGCCCAACGGATAGAAAGAGCACATCTGGAGGGATTTTCAGTATCGGGTCGACAACAGTTTCTTTGTACAGCAGGAAGCAAAGATCCACGACACTCAGTTCAGAAGAGGCTGAGTATATGGCAGCGAGTTTGGATGCATGCGAGGCTATATGGATGAGGAAGATCCTGCTTGGGTTTTTCGGTTCACACTTAGATCCTATTGTGATATATTGTGATAATCAGAGTTGCATCAAACTCTTGGTTAATCCAGTATTTCATGATATATCTAAACACATTGACATCCGGTATCATCATATCAGAGATTGTGTGTAGTGGAAGATCATGTTACTTTCATACATTCCCAAGGAGGATCAAGATATTGATTTCTTGACGAAGGCGCTCACCAGGAGAAAATTCGAATACCACAGAGGCAAGATAGGGGTGGCAGATAATCATTATCTTTTTGGGAGGGAGTTTTGAGATTGCAACAAGATGATGAGCTTAGTGGAAAGAAGTCACCTTCACTAAGTGGGCTCGCAGGCTATTTTTGGCGCATAGTCTATTTTTAGACTATGTCTATTTTTAGACATGTCGATCATGTTCTATGAGTTGCAGGATGCTATTTGTGGATGGTTGGTCAAGTCAGGAAAAATAGATGGAATTATATTTTTAGACATATCAAGGAATCTATTTTTAGATCGTCACTCTAAAAAGATATTTTAATATTACTAGCTCTTAATAATATTTGGACTATAAACATTATCTTATCCTCTCGGAGCACTTCAGTTTGATGCCTGGATGTGGCACATGCAGCTGACAGAAGGAATTACACTATTACTTGGGTTTAGTTGAGCTATTGCATGGTTGACTTCAATTGGAACTCATGTGACAGTAGCTTGGTGGAGTTGATGAGCACGCTAATGGAGTTGTGTTCGTGCTTAACTTAGTTGAGCTAGTTGTATCTAGTCTAACCGATTGATACAATTAGTGAGAGTGGTGTGGAATTAATTATTAATTAATTCACTAATTATTAACTCATAAATCAACTAAAGAATACATCAGTTAACTGTAGTGCATGGACAGTTTCAGTGGAGACCCGTGAAGAGGTAGGTGAAAGTGCAAGTGTGACTATTAGTTGTGACTATACTAGTGCATGAGAATTGCACACACATTGATGGAGATGCCAATGAGGATTGCGCAGTAGAGGCAGGCTAACAGGTGGAGCAGATTGGAGCATGTTTTTTGTATGATCTGAGCTTGTGTAGTGTGTAAAAATTGGAGATTGTACTAAGAGATTGTGAGGAGTTTGTACAATGATTGTTACATGATCTCTATCATTATAATATACAGATAGTTGGGGGTTTTCAGGTTTAAGCTTTCCCATAAATAGTGTGTTTATATGTGTGATTTTTTATGGTTTTAATGTGCGCATGCGATTGTTTAATTTCCGCAAATTGATGATCAATAGTAGAAGAGGTTATGTATTATGCATGAAGCTCAAATAGTGTGTGATCAGGATAATCTCGGTGAATAATTTAACAGTTATTCAAATTTCTACAATGTCCTTGTGTTTCTCAACATTCCCATCATAATACTGCTTTACCTTGTAGATCCATCTCGAACCTACCACTGATTTATCAACCGGCCTTAGAGAAATTTCCTAAGCATTGTTTTTGACAATGTATTCATACTCCTCCACCATTGCATCTACCCATGTGGGCCCTTGCACTGCTTCCTGAAAGGAAGATGGCTCAGTCGCAATACATTTTCTCATGAGAGTCATGTATCCAGTAAATCGGTCAGAAAACTGTCTTTGTCTGCACTGTGAAGTAGGGGCTCCTACATTCTCTGCAGCATCAAGTCTCAGCCTATTAGTTTCTATGGTATGCCTTTTGCTAGTTCAGATGGTTGGATTTGTGTGAGTTGACTCCTCCACTCCATGAACTCCTCCTATGGCTAATCCGCATCTAGAGACTGATCTTTGGGAACTAACAGTTCCTTCTCTGCATGAAAATCCAGCTCCCTCTCAAGCGACAACCGCATTGATTTCCCCTCATCGAATTTTATATCCCGCCACACCACAATAATTCGATTGTTTGGAAAAAAAACATGATAATTATGGGGTGTTTATATGTACCCCACAAATATCCAAACTTTAGTAGTCGGCTCTAGCTTCTTCCTGGCATCCTTGGTCACATGCACATAAACATATGAGCCAAAAATCTTAAAGTGTGAAACATCCGGTTTCTTACTAGTGAAAGCGTCTTTAGGTGTAATCATGCCAAGTACTTTATGAGGAAATTTTTTTTTCACATAAACTGCAGTATTTCATGCTTCTTCCCACAAATTCATTGGTAGGCCCCGTTCATGCAACATCGCTCATGCTGCACCCATGATTTTTTCTATTCTTCCTCTCTGTGATCCCATTTGCTGTGGGTTATGAGGCACTATGAGTTCTCTTCGAATTCCTTATTTTCTGTAGAAGTTATTGAATTCATTAGATAAGTATTCTCCACCATTATTTCTCCTCAGAGCCTTCACTTGCTTCCCCGACTCTTTCTCCACCAATGCAACTCACAGAACTTTGAGAATGTTTTGTCCTTCTTTTGCATGAAGAAGATCCAACATTTACAAGAAAAGTCATCAACAAAAATAACATAGTACTTATGTTTTTCTATTGAAGCAACTGAGAATGGTCCACACACATATGTGTGAACTCTCTCAAGGATTCCTGAAGCACAATTCTACTTTTCATGAAAGGTGGACTTTACATACTTTCCCATGGTGCAACCCTTACACTGATCTAACTAAGAAAGTGTTCCCATTGGAAGTCAAGTAGATATTTGCTGCATGATTTTAAAGGCTCCTTGATGAAGATGATCCAATTGCCTGTGCCATAATTTGCACCATCTCGGCTCACCACATTTTTCTCCTTTCCCATCATGGTAGCGCAGTAATCTACCTCTAGCTTGTAGATATTCTTAACTCGAATCCCTATCCTCTTGGCTTGAACCATTGTTTTATGTCGCAGGAAAGATTTTCCATTGCTGAAAACAACATCTTAGCCTCTTTCCTCCAACATTGCGACTGAGACAAATTTTTTCTTCAGACCTCGAACATGCATAACATCTTTCAATTTAAATGGTTTACTTGAATCCCTTTGAAAGTTAATTGTACCAATTCCAGTTGCAATGTTTCATCCATCGTCACCCATCTCTATATCCATTTGGATATATTTCTCCTCTAGGTCATTGAAAAATTCATTATCTCCCATTATGTGAAAGGAAGTGCCACTCTCCAAATACCACACCGATCCCAATGCACTTGACACAATGCATGCAATCAAAGATAAGTCAAGCTAGAATTGTGAGGCAAGGGCCTCACCAGCTGTAGCTCCAACAACTTCCTTGTTCTTCTTATTTTGTGAACAGTTAGTAGCAATATTCCCATGTCCGTGACAATGAAAAAAATTCACCTTGGGAATATCTAGCTTCTTTCCTTTAGACTCAAATTTAGAATGGAATTTATTTCCCTTCCCCTTTTTTGCCTTGGCAGCCAAAGCATAATCCTCTTCATCATCATGCTTTGATGAAGAGCCATCTCTGGTATTCGGCCTGAACTCCTCCTGCACTAGATCCGACCACCATTAGGGGAATTTTGAGGTCTAAAATGGGCCTCCTAAGGAAATTATAAAATAATAGTGGAAAGAATAAAATAAGATTTGATAACATCATCAAATTTTAGAGGGGAAAAATAAAAAACTACTTTTTCAACTCGTATTTTCAACTTATCTCCCAAAGTTTTAACTCAAATTTTGAGAGGGAATACTCATTAGATGCAAAATTTAGTTCCTCATCCAAGGAGTACCTATGTTGCATACTTTTGATGGACCCTGCTAAGAAAAAAATGAGAAATATATGAAAAGTGTGATTGCAATTACGTTGGTTCATGTATTTCTCATTTTTTGCTTAGCAGGGTCCATCAAAAGTATGCAAAATGGGTACTCCTTGTTTGAGAAATTAAATTTTTCATCCGACGAGTATGCTTACTCGAAATTTGAGTAAAAACTTTGGAGATAAGTTGAAAATATGACTTGAAAAAGTAGTTCTATTATTTTATTATTTTTTAATATTTTTACTCTTTTTTGGTTCTCATAAAGTTTATTTTGGTTGTACATTTTTCTTAGGAGGCTTAGTTTAGACCTAAAAATTCCCTTACTGAGTCGTTCCCAATCTGGCAATTTTTCTCGTCCCTTGACGGAGTCTTCATAACTGTGCCAAATATTAGGATGTCCCAAGAGAGCAAATCTCACCAAATCATCATCAACAACAGTTAATACCACACTCCCCATTTCATCCCGACATTGGACAAACTTCATGAGATACTTTGGAATGTTTTCACCATTTTCCATCTTGATCTTCCCGAGTTTATCTTTGAGCGCCAATTTCTTATGGTCGTTATTGCTTTGGAAAAGATTTGTCAAAGACTTCCACATAGCACATGGTGTGGCTTTCCCATGAAGGCTTGAAACAATGTGGTCTCTTACTCCTTCCAACATAAACCTCCTAGCGTTTTGCACTTTCTTTTTCCATCTATCATCTGTCGAAGCAGGCTTAGGAACACCATTGTCAATGAATTCCTTCAAACCATTATCTTCGAGCACCGCCTCCATCCTGTCCTTCCAATAAATGTAGTTCGAGATTCCCTCTAGTGAATACTCTAACCTCAAGCTAATGAAATCCATTTCGATGTTAAATCAGTTGTGGCACCAAGAAAGTCTTTCTACAAATTCGAATTCTTTCCACCAACAAACTCAGCTCCTGCTTCACAATTTAAATTTCCTGTGCTCCGATACCATGTAGAAATTTAATAAAAAATATTTATTACCTAGATTCTCTTGATCTAGAAATTATATGCCACTATTAAATACAAAATTGCTTCTACAAAACTTTTGTGGAATTTAAAACACAATCGCCAATAGCAATATCATGAAGAAAGATCAATCACATGTAACACAAATAATTTACTCGAGGAAAGATATAGCTAAAACCATGACTATATTATATTATGTATTATATCATGGATCATGAAACATTTACATACAAAGCTCCAATCCAAGAGCTCTCAGTACAATAGCTAACTGTCTCACACTGTCATACAAAAATTGGCAAGTTCCTTAGACAATTTACTGTCTCTAGACATCCTACCTCCACTGCGCAATCCTAGCCAATAGAAATCCCTGACTGAATGGAATCCTACTTGCCTTGATTGCATGGGAACATCCAATGTGTGTGTGGTTTCATGTGTGCAAACGATAATGTCACAAATGATAGTCAATCTATCCCTTTCACCTACATCTCAATTGGGTCTCCGCTAGATCTGGCATGCATGTAGTTAAGAGTAGTAAATATTCAGTTGTATGTGAGGCCAATTATTTTGAATTAATTAATAATTAATTCACTTGATCTCTCACTAGTGTATCTTCAATTACAACTAGCACAAGTGAGTTTAACTCACTTAATTGCGTTAAGCTACTTTACAACTTTCATAACTACACTTCCAACTCTGTTACAACTTTGAATCACTCAGTTACAACTAATTCCACTTGCATGTCCCACAAACCAACCACTCAAATCGAAATTCCTATAGCTAACTGATTTTCCACTTTAGTTAACTATTTCTAAGTGCCCATTGAGAATAGATTATTATTTATTGTCCAACTAATATTAAGGGATAATAATAGTCAAAATGCATCTATAAATAGACATGCAATCTATAAATAGAACTTGCACATACATATATAAATAGAATTTTCTCATGCATCTATAAATAGACATACACCTAAAAATAGCCTGAGGCTCCATCTTAGTGTAAGTGCATAATTTTCACTAGGATCTTCTTGTTGAATCTCAACAGGTTCTATTGCTTTCTTTTTGAAAATGGTTCTGCTAATTTGTAACGAAGTCCCTTGTCTTTTATTTCACCTTGGCTCACATGTTTTCTGGCAATTTATATGTATGATAACACTCTTAGATGTTTCATTACAAGGTGGACTAGCTATCATATTCATCAGTATTGATTTGTTGGTAAGATGCTTCATTTTTGTAGTGGAATTACTTTTTCTTGATGTTCTATGCATGCTTTCTGGTTTATGTCAATGCAGTAGATCAAGTCATTGGGTTTCTATATTGATCATATAAAAGTTCAAGAGGAAAAATGACCCTTTCTCCAGCTCGGAAAATAAGGAGGAGTCCTTGGTTATGCATTGGTAGCTATAGAAAGACTGGCTCATAAAATTCTGTTGGTGAAGCAAACTGCAAAAAAATCCACGATCATCCTTCAACTCACCTCACAAAGAAGAAGATTTCCTTGCCTATAAATTAAATCCCCAATTATTAGAGAGTTCAAGAGAGGAAATTCTATTGCAAGTGTTGTAACCGGCTACAATGAAGTAAGGGTCGAGAACAAAAGGAACCCATTTAAGGAAACTGCTGGCACAAAATGCAGTGAGGGTGAAACTGTGAAGAGTCCAAGAAAACCCTTAAAAAGGAAGCCATATCTCATCTCAAAAGTGACAAATATCACGACTTAATGACTTAATAAAACATATGACAACAATAAAAAAACTGTCCTCCCCAAGAAGATCTTCCAAAAAAAAGAATCATCACAAAAGAGATGAAAATTCCAACTCAAAGGGTTTTAGGTTTGATCCCAATAAGGAACTACATGCAGACAACAAAGAGAACATGTCTTCTCCCCGAGCAGGTGATTCCAAAAAGAAATTTTCATCTTTGGATGGGGCACAGAAGCGGACAAAGTCTCCAGGAGCACATGTTATTGAAGGCATAATTTATGATTCTAAAAATGGAAAGACTTGCCACCAGGTGTGTGTGGGGATCTTTCTCTCTCTCTCTCTTGATATGAATTCTTCATTTTATGATTTCACAAGGATTTTTAATTCCGATCACATCACTTTATATTATAGTAGTGCCGGAAAAAGACACTGGAATGCATGGTGTCTTGAAAGAATGTCATTGTCAATAAATCATGCACACAAAATTTTTTACCTATGTTTTCTTAATATACTATTTTACTATACCACCAGCTTCACATTGGATTACATCCATAAAATCGTCCATTACGGTGATATTTCTTAGTTTCTATCCTCTCATGCACATAGGTGTTTTATTTCTGATAGTTTCCTTTTTCTTGACACATGAACATGTGAATTCTTTGAATGTTTCCATAATAAACAGTCTCTTGGAAACTATTCATTTTGGAAATGTCAATGTGAAAGACCTTGTCAAGAAATTGAAGCATGTTCAAAGTTCCATGGCTTCTGTAGAAGCAACTGAAAGTTCTCCTCTAAAGGAGAAAAATAGTTCACCTCTAGTGTCTCCATCAAAGGTTGGGAAATATTAAAACTCATTGGTCAAGTCTTCAACTCCAAAAGTTCATAAGTTGCAAAAGCCATTAGATGAATCCTCTCCTCTTCCAAGAGCTATTTCACAGGGTAAAAAAGCAAAAAAATTAAGTACTAGCTCTAAAACTGTAAGTAACAAAGGTCTTGATTCACATAGAGAGTCTATTCTAGTTCTGAGGGTGGAGAAGAATCATAAGAGAATTAATATGGTAAAAATGGAGGTCAATTTTAATGAGGGAAATCTGGAATGTAATATTGACAATGATGGGAATAGGATATTTGATACCAAAAGTAATTCCAAGAGAAAAAGCAAGGTCAAGGATGAGACAGATCTTCCAATAAAGGGTCTTTGTGAAGAGGGGCAATTGGCAAGTAACATTGTAAATGACAAAGAGACAAAGTCAGATACAACAAAATCCCCTTGCACTACAAAATATGAAAATGATAATGTTTGAGATAAGGCTGTGACTGCAAGTAAATATGCACAAAATTTTCTGGCTATTCATGAAAGCACAAGGCCTATCGAGGGGAAAAACGGGGCTAAAATAAACCCGAAATCAGACAAAATTCATTCCTCTAGAGACTAGTTCACAAGGAAAGAAGTCAAACATTCCACCTCATAGCCTCATTTGCATTGTCACGTCTAAGTCCTCCATTGAAAAAATACAAGAACATCTTTGACATCAAAATCAAGTTCTGCATAAATCTTTTCTGTTTGCGGGTGTGAGTGGTCTCCTACAAGAAAATCATGAACTTGTTTATTGACCTCAATCCAAATAAATCCAATGTTTTTTTTTGACATCTCTGTCTCTTATCATTTTTCTCACCTTTTCAACCTCATCCCACATGCCAGCTACAACATAAATGTTTGAAAGTAGAATGTAAGGTGCAACACTTGTAGGGGTTAAATGGAAAAGATGTCCTACTACTTCTTTTTCCTAGCTCTATATTCTTATGCACTCTACAGGCACCAAGAAAACATCCCCACATGGTAGCATCCAGTTTCATTGGCATTTTGTTGATAAATTCTAGAGCTTCATCAAGGTACCCAGCATGACCAAAGAGATCAACCATGAAACCATAATGCTCCATTGAAGGTGTAATCAGATAACATTATTTCATGCAATCAAAATTATTTCTACCCTCATCTACCAAGCCTGCATGATAGCATGTTGACAACATGAAAACTAACGTAAAATTTTCTAGTTTCATGCCAAGGTCTTGCATTTTTTCAAAGAGTCTGAGTGCATCCTTTCCACAACCATTCATGGCATATGCTGCAATCAGCACTGTCCATGAAAATGCAGTGCGTCAATGCATTTTTCCGAAATCACTTTCTACCAAGTTGCACTAGATTCCCCGAGAACGCATTGGAATACCTCAATCCATCTGCCTGAAAGAATATAGGAATCAGGTATTTAACTTTAAAAAGATGCGGGTCCTTGGTTCAGGGAATTTTCTTCAACCCTAGGATCCATTCTCTTCAGATCTTGAGATTAGATCAGTCCTTGGCAGTCTGTGTGGCTTCTATAAATAGAGAAGAAAGAGTAGTGTACCATTGAGCATTATCATAGGGTTTGGTCACCGTATTCCCGCATTCCACCTCTAGATTATGCTCACTAATGAATCCAGAATCTTGTTTTGCTGCAAGAAACAACGTCGCCTAAGCCACATCTAGAGTGTTTAGCCAATGTTCCAGCATGACTGAATTCTCTTTCGCTGATGATAGCCATACCTTGACAATGCCTAATGATATAAACACCATGATGCTTGCATCCCTGGGTACCCAACCACAACAATCAGAACAACTGCAGGTGACAATGGCATCAGGACCTCCTGCCAACATAGACATAGGTGTCGAAGACTTATTTAAAATCTTGTCAAAACCATCAACTCTTCTCGATTATGGATTTCGATGTGACAACAGGGATTTTCAGGAACTATTTAGGATATTGGAAACCCTTGAATCCTCTAATTAGGCACTAAAAAATGGAGGTCGATGAACTCAGGAACATAGTAGTTATAATGGAAGGAGAGAATGGTTCACTGAAACATTTTTTGAGGGAAAACAAGGAGAAATCAGTTCACCACCACCCCTCTAATGACACTCTACACGCTAAAATTCTCAATATGAAAAAAAAAACATGAGGAGATCAAAGCTCAGAAAGCAGCCTTTAAACAAGAAACAGAAACACACATCAACTCATGGGCACAGGTTGCTAGAGGATACCCCCCTCGTTCCCCCTCTAGCCGCAGTTGAGGAGGTGGTAGAATCTAAACTCATGGAAAAATTCTCTAAACAAGTGTGAGAATTGAACCTCAAACTGAGAGGGATTCCTTTGCCTCTCACATCCTAAGACCCCATGGTGGTTGGGACCTTGTTCCTCAATGAAAAACTAGATCTCCAGGATGTGACCCTTGATAGAGCTTGGCTTGGGTATGATTCCACTCTCTTTCTCTGGTTTAGGTCAATGGATGATCACCTTTGGGCTCTTAGACCTAAGCGAAAGCTATTCTCACTTCCTAGTAAGATATTCCTTGATGAATATCTCTCTAAAACACAGGTTGCTAAGCTGAAATGCTCTAGGGAGTTGGTTACAACACCACATCAGGTAGGGAAATGGGAAGTTATCAGGAACCTTAAAGCAGTGATTTGGGACATGTTTTCACCTGGGTGGAAGCCCCGTTCCCGGCCCTCCAAATGACAGGCTCGTTGGGGGAGGAAAAAATGGGCATCCATTTTCGTTAGGTGTTGGAATGGGAATGGGTCTTTTTGGGCATAGCCAATTCTATTATATGATGCTCTTCTACTGTTGGATATATTATTCATCACTAAGATGCATGAGAGCCCTGTTCGACTTCTCCTAGACATTATAGGTTGCCATAAGTGCTCAGCTTGTAGGCAGGAGACAAGGAGTTCTGGTGGTATCATAGGTTTTGGGGAGTTTCTGTGTTCATCAAAGATTCCTTTCAAAGTGGGATTTCTTTGGTGATTGCGGATGAGTTTGTGAGGTTTACGTGGGTTTGGGTTCGAGGGGTCTCTCCTCTCCCCAAGGACATTTAAATTGATTTTTGTTACTTCCCTCCTACTTCGTCATCATATGTAATTCATAATGGACCTGACAGGGACCCCTTTGTCAATTTGTATGACAGAATAGCCCAGTATTAAATAGTTGGGGAGGTTATTCTTCTAGGTGACTTCAACTCTCGCACTAGATCCCTCTAGATCCCTCTTCACAATCGGTTTGAGGACATGTACTGCATCCAAGATATCGATCCAGAGTCAGTGGGATTTCATAGGATGTCTGATGATGCATTGGGGTCCCTTACCGCCTATGGTTGACATATTTTAAACTTGGGTGAATCTCAAGAGCTGTTGATTCTTAATGGCCTACCACGCTTTCCAAACTATCGCTTTTTCACATGTCGGACTTATGGTGGAGGAGAAATAATTGTTGATTATGTCCTCTCTAGCCATAACTTCCTCCCCTTCATTCATCACATTTTTTTTTCGCCAATCCCCTTAGCTGACCATGATCTTCTTTCTTTCTCTCTTTGTGTTGAACACCCCCCCCCCCCCCGCCCCCAATTCTCACCCCACCTCCCCCAAGGGCTCACCAGATACTACTTTTTGTTTTGATGAGGGTGACCCAGACATCTTCTCTTCCCACCTTTTCCAGATGCTCCCCCCCCCCCATGGAATAATTCTCACTATTTGACTCCGCATCAACTAAGTACAAATGTCTCTCATCCATCATTTTGGATGATGCCCTTAAGTCCTACCCCCACTCTCGTTGTCCCACTTCCACCTATATTAAACCCAAATATTTCCCTATGAATCGATGGTATGATGAGGAATGCAAATCTCTCCACTGCCAGCTTCCACATGCATTCATCCATACTCACCCCTCCTACCCCAACATCAAAACCTCATATCATCGCCTCCTCTGTCGCAAGAAACATCTCATTGTCTCTCATAGAAGACGTGACTTGTGTACCTCTCTTTCTCACTCCCCTAGATACTTCTAACATACTATCCTCCCCCAGTCCATGTTCTAGCATGTGTCCACCCTATATGACTAGGGAAACCCTAGATTCAGGTGACCTATTTGCCCTCTTCAGGTTTCATATTATATGATAGTGACATCAGAGAGGCCATTTGGGTGATGAAAAACAACAAAGTAGGAGACGAGCATGGTTTTTAGGCAGAGTTCTTTAAACATGGTCTTCATGCTCTGGTTCCCTACTTGGTTGATATCTTTAACCATGTGACATGTATAGGATTCCCATTGACATGGTATCAACATATTATTCACCCGATACACAAATCGAGGCCCATCTCAGATCCCAACAATTATAGGACTATCATGGTGGGACACACATTCTCCAAACTATATGCTACATCCTTCCACCTCCAAATATCAAAGGAGCTTGAGTGGAAAAAAATTAGAGCTAGAGGAAACGCTGGATTTCAACTTGAGCACCAAATTATTGACCACATCCTTACACTTAGGGCCATCATTGAGGAGGCACCGCATTGCTCTTCGAAATTCCATTGTTGTTTTGTAGACTTTCGAAAATATTTTGACTCGATCCCTAGAGAAACATTATTCTAGAGACTCAGAGACATTGACATCTCAAAGACCCTCTTGTTAGCCATCATGTGCTTATATGAGTCATCCATGCAAAGTACATGCGCTATCAGATTTTATCGAGAGCACTATTGGGGTATAAGAGGGTTGTCCCTTGTCCCCCACATTATTTGAGATCTATATTGACGAGATGGAGTCCTTGTTGCGTGAACGCATCTAGGACGGTGATGGTTTCCTTCTACATCATGTCTTGATTTCTATCTTGTTGTTTACATATGACATGTTCCTTTGAGTCCCATCCCCTGACAGATTGCAGAGGCAGCTGGATGCCTTGGCCCTTTTCAGTGATCTTCGACAGTTGATGGTTAAACTAGGTAAAACCAAGGTTATGATCTTCAATAAATAGAATGATTTCCTTTGTGACCTACATTTATTTTTTATAGGAGAGGAGATTGAGATCACCAGCTCATACACCTATATGGGTGTACTATTCATAGGACCTTGCTTTAGCTTGTGGCCTGCACTCCAACATCAAATCAACAACGAATATGGATCCTTGGCCCTTCTTGAGAGACAATGTTTTTGGAATCATCTTCAGGACATATCAACCAACATTTCACTGATGGAAAGTCTTGTTTGACCCACAATTCTATATGGTTCATAGGTTTGGGGTCCTAGCTTACTAGAGTCTGATTGTTCTTTTGTAGAGAGAGTGTATATCACCCTTCTTCGTTGCATAACTCGGTGCAAGAAGACAGTTCCTTAGCCCATCATTCTTGCAGAGTTTGGAGCTCACCCCTTTCTCCTTAAGACAATGTTTGGTATCATCTCTCTTCTTCACCATGTTTGGTGTTTTTCGGATACAACAAAGGGTGAGACTTATATCCATACTTGACCTACCTTTCATCAGAGTCCATTGTAGTAGCGAGTTCTTTGACTCGATCCCGATGTTGGTATGTTGGAGTATCAGATTTCCTTACTTCAGTTGGTATCAAGATAGACCAACTCCATCCATTCAAGTATTCTTTGTGTGCATCGGGCCACCTTCTACCAACCAAACAAGAGATGAATAATTATTCGAGAGGATATTTATAGGAAATATGTATAGGTTATTTGGATAAACCCTCAGGATGGGTTATGTCTGAAGATGGCTTTATATGTTGAGCACTTCATGTTGTTGAGGGATGGAATCATTGTTTGGCCCCATTACACGCTTCGCCATTGGATGCACATGCTTCAGATTCCCTTGGGTCAGATCAGAGTAGGTTCTCATAAACTACAGATTGAGACTAACCATGATATTGCTTGGATAGACAGGATTTTCCAGTTGTGCTACCTCTGAGAGACTGAGTCGGAGGAGCACTTCATCTTCCGCTACCCCATTTACTATGATATTCATGGGAGATTCCATCACTTGTTAAGAGGGATCTAGAACTTATGTAGCTTCTTTCGATACCCAAAACAGAGATGTATATCCTTGTTCATACAGGAGGCCACGAGACTTCACATACAGATTCTCCAGCCTCCTCCTAGAGTAGATACTATGCAGTGGATTACGTCATTTTTTACAGCGCTCCTATCAGCAAGAGGCATGAAGCAATAACTAAGTAACATTGTTGCCTTAGAATATAGATTAGTGCAGGCTAGAGGGACCTATGAGTCATTATAAGACTAGATATCTTATTAGCAAGAAATTTATATTGCCCAGTCATCAGTGACATATCACTTCTTCTTGGCAGTGGTGTAACAGAGGCTCCAGATCCTCCCCTAGCCCTCCCTCGGGACAACACTCCATATTGAGTTTTTTTGCATTCGACCTCAAGTGTTAGGAGAGAGATTTAGTGGACCATTATCTTGTGCCCTTTCCACTTGGATTCAAGGAATTTCCTCATTTTGGTTTCTAGGAATTATGTTTTTATGGTTTCATTTCTTATTTCTTGCTCTTTATATAGGAGACCTTTTGGTAATCCTCCTTGTATCGACATCATTGTACTCTGCAGTCCCATTGACCTACTTTTTTGGTCATTTATTGGACATAAATATAATTATCTTATCTTATATTTTATTATTCCTCTGAAATAAATTGTAAAGCTAGAAATCTGATGCGAAAAGAAATCAAACATGTTCTAAAGGTTGATGTGATGCAAACAAAGAAAATAAAATCAGACAATAAAGATAAACCTCGAAAGAAATATGTTATCAAGGGGATCAGTGATCACTCTATTTATGTCTCTGATTTTAAGTTAGAGGTTTCTTAAGAAAAATTAAATTTGAAGAAGAAGAAATGAAAAGACAAGAAAGAGGTGGATGAAATAATTTTTCCTCAATGGAAGCCAATGCAGTTGATTGCAGGCATAGAATTTTCGTCAAATGATGTTGGATCAATATTGCAGTTTCTGGAATTTTTCTCAGAATTTGAACAAGTATGTAATTTATTATACAAAATATGTTTTAAGTTAATATTTATGGTTCAAACTAAATTTTTTTCACTGTGGATATTTTCTTTTACATTTTCGTAGTTATACCTTCAACAATACCAATTTTTTTCTACAAACACACTAGTGTTGGATATGTGTTATATTATTTCCATGATTAGTCCCACGCGATGGTATAGGTGGACACTTTGAAGAATTTTGCAGATGCATTGACGAAGTCTATGAGCACTCAGAAGTTCTCTTGGTGTAGATAAACAGTGGGTGTTTCAAAGCTGGACTGATTATTAATCTCTGTTGTGGCCCCCTGCAGAAAGAAAAAAACAAGTGGGATAATGTTGGGTATGTGTTATATTCTTTCCATGATTAGTCCCACGTGCAGACCCACTCATGGGTGGATCCACCCATGGGTGGATCCACCCATGGTTTTTTACATGGGTTTGCACATGGTTTTGGGGGATGATGGTTTTCGGCCCCTGGTATTTTTTAGATCCGATCAAGGGAACTATGGTTATGCCTTAATCCAGGGTTAATGGATTGGGGTTTATGTATGCTTCGACATGTATATATATGTGTTGTAACATTGAAAGGAATATAATGAAAAAATCAACCTGGTCGTCCTGATTTTGGATGCAGTGGAAAATCTCTGTGTATATATGTTTTATGCTCTCGCTATTGTTTTTTTTTTTTTTTTAAGATTCGTTTGTAGATAATTTCTATACAGGGTTAAAATATACATTTGGTATCAGAGCTTGTTTGGCTTCAAGGGGATGCCTTTGCTGTTGAGGGGTTTTTTTCTCGGGCCTGTGGTAGACCCTATTCAGTGGGAGATCTATGGGATCGATTCTTACAGTGAAAGAAGATGGTGAGCAGTGGAAATATAGAGATTGAGACATTTAATGGTCAGAATTTTGAGTTGTGGAAGCTCAAGATGGAGGACCTGCTAGTGGATAAAGATCAATGGATTGCAGTAGATCTAGGTACTAAATCAACGACAATGTCATATGAAGACTGGAATAAGTTGGATCGGAGGGCAAAGAGCACAAGAGGGTTGTGTGTGTCAGATTTGGTATTTTTGAATGTATCTAGGGAAGCTACGGCGGCGAATTTTTGGGACAAAATTGGGACTTTTTACCAATCTAAGTCTCTAGTGAATAAATTTTTCATGTGGAAAAAGTTGCATAACCTGAGGATGAAGGATGGAGACTCAGTGAAAGAGCACCTGAATGCCTTCAATACTGTGGTAAGCCAGATTTCATCTATTAATATTAAACTCGTAGATGAAGATAAGTGCATCAGTTTGCTGTGTTCTCTACCAGTTTTGTGGGGCAGTTTGGTTATTGGAATAGGTAGCAATACAACTAACTTGAATTTTGATGACATTGTCTCAGCCTTGTTGTCAGAGGAAGTGAGATGGAGAAATATGGCAGGTCATAATGGAGATTCCTTATCTGTACGAGGAAGGTCCCAGAATAGAAACAAGAATAAGGTTTAAAGTGGGAGATCTAAATCTCCTGGAAAGTTTGTAAAGGTGTGCTGGAAATGCGGAAAGGAAGGGCACTACAAAAAGGACTGCAGATCTAAAGCTATGGAGAAAGGAAAGGGATCTGATGATGCTCCTTCTGTAGAGGAAAAAACCAGCTCAAGTGAAGGTGGGGATGTGTATTTGGCTTCTTCTTCAAATACACATGTAGATCACGAGTCATGGTTGATTGACTCAGGTGCATCCTTTCACTTCAATCCCCATAGGGAGTGGTTTTACGAGTATGAGAAATATGACCGTGGTGATATGTTCCTAGGGGATGGTAGGAAGGCTAGAATTATCGAACATGGAAAATTCAAGCTGAAGCTGCAAGGTAGAAGGATTATAACACTTCGTGGTGTTCTGGACATTCCTGCATTGGCCAGAAATCTGATTTATGTAAGCTAGATGGATGAGGGAGGTGTAAAAATCATGTTTGAGAAAGATACCTATAATATTGTTCGTGGAGCACTGGTATTAATGCAGGGAGTTTGGATTGGAGCTCCATACAAGATTCAGGGGTGCACTATTATTGATGGGTGAAATAGCTCTGTGGTTCTCGAAAGTGGAGCAGAAAGCCTAGAGGTCTCTCGAGAAAAGACCATGTTATGGCATCAAAGGATTTGACATATTGGAGAGAAGAGTCTTCAGATACTGCATGGAAATCATATGGTAGAAGGTATGTCTAATTTCTCTCTAGATTTCGATTTCTGTGAACATTGTGTAGATGGGAAGCAGAATCGGGCGAGTTTTCCTTATAGTGCTAAGAGGGCGAACAAGATATTAGAGCTTGTGCACAGTGATGTGTTTGGACCTGTGTCGGTTCCATCACTAGGTAATTTTGTGTACTATGTTTAATTCATAGATGAATTCTCAAGGAATACATGGATATATTTCTTGAGGAAGAAATCTGAAGTCTTTGACAGATTTAAAGAATTTAAGGCTTTGGTGGAAAACGAGATAGAGAAGAAGATAAAGGTTCCGAGGACAGATAATGGTGGTGAGTCCTACAAGAAGGAATTTGAATAGTTCTGTAAGAAGTGTGGTATAGCATGGTAGAATACTACTCCATACACACCTCAACAAAATAGAGTTGTAGAAAGAATGAACAGAAATTTGATGGAAAAGGCAAGAAGCATGCTCAGTGGTACCGGGTTAGGACAAGAATTCTGCGCAGAGACAGTGGAGACTGGATGTTACCTGGTTAGCAGATCACCTTCATCAGTGTTGGAGAATAAGAATCCACATGGGGTATGGATTGGTAAGAAACCCTCTCTTTCACATCTGAGGGTATTTGGATGTGATGCATATGTACATGTTCCAAAGGAGAAAAGCACCAAGTTGGATAATAAATATGAAAGGTGCATCTTTATTGGATATAAGGATGGTTTAAAGGGTCACAAGCTTTAGAACCCAGAAACAAGGAAGGTTGTGTACAACTGAGATGTGCTATTTAGAGAGGTGAAAGACGTTGTTAAAGATGAAGTCCTACCAAAGGAACTTGAGAAGACAGAGTTTAAGCTAAAGGATGATGAATCAGACTCTACAATAGAAGAATACTCAAAAGAGGAAGAGCCACAAACTCCAGCTATGAGAAGATCAGTTTGGGAAATAAGACAACTAGAAAGGTATAGTCCATCCACTTTCTGTTCAAATTTTTATTTAACTATAATTAATGATGATCCCAGAACCATCAAGGAGGCAGTAGATTTAGAGGATGGAAAACTCTGGAAGGAGGCCATGGTTGATGAAATGGAATCCTTGCATAAAAATCAGGCATGGGATCTGGTGGAGTTTCTGGCTGGAAGGAAGCCCATCAGGAGAAAATGGGTGTTTAAGAAGAAGATGAATGTAGAAGGAAAGGTGAAAAAATACAAAGCTCGGTTGGTAGCAAAAGGTTATTCCCAGGTGCTGGGAATTGATTTTGGTGATATTGTTTCTCCTGTTGCCAAAGTTACTTCTATTAGATTACTTTTATCTATTTCTACTGCATTTGATTTTGAGGTAGAATAGATGGATGTGAAGACAACATTTCTTCACGGGGATTTGGAAGGGGAGATATACATGAAAAAACCTGAAGGCTTTATGGTGAAGGGGAAGAAAGAACTAATATGCAGGTTAAAGAAGTCTCTGTATGGGTTAAAAAAATCACCAAGGATGTGGTATCAGAAATTACCTATATACAGGGACTTGGCTTCACCAGAAGCAAGTAGGATCATAATTTTTATTTTAAATTAATTTATGACTATGTTATTTGTTTGGTCTTGTATGTGGATGATATGTTTTTGATTGGAAATGACAAAGAAATTATCCAATATTTGAAGATTCTCCAAATTCGACATGAAGGATCTTGGTGCTGCAAACTATATTTTGGGCATGAAAATTAAGAGAGATTGGGAAAAGAGGAAGCTTTGGTTAAAACAGAGGAAGTATTTCGAGACTATATTGCAAAGATTCAATATGCAAGATAGTAAACCAGTGAATTTTCCTATTCATGTAGGTGTAAAGTTGTACCAAGACACAAGAAGAAGAAGAGGATATGTCCCATGTTCCATATGTAAGTGCAGTGGGTAGCCTGATGTATGAAATGGTCTGTACTGGACCAAACATTGCACATGCAGTGGGAGTATTGAACAGGTTTATGTCAAACCCAGGGAAGGAGCATTGGACAATGGTGAAGCGGGTTTTCAGATATTTGTGTGGAACTAGTGATTATGGCTTGTGCTACTAGGGAAGACCAGGATTGGAAATAATGTTGGACATTCATGGTTTTGTTGATGTAGACTGGATTGGAGATCTGGACCAAAGAATATCTACAAGTGGGTACGTGTTTAGCCTATTTAGAGGTGCAGTTAGCTGGATGAGTAAAAGACAGTCTATAGTGGCTCTTTCAACTACAGAGGCAGAATACATGGCAGCCACTCATGCAAGAAAGGAAGCAGCTTGGTTGCAGAGATTGTGTTCAAGTATGGGGTTGGTGCAACAAGCTATAAGGATAGATTGTGATAGCCAAAGTGCAATTTTCTTGGCTAAGAACCGTGCTTATCATTCAAAGAAAAAGCACATTGATTTTCAATATCACTTTGTGAGGGATATGGTTGAGGATAAAAGGGTGTTGGTGGTAAAGGTGGACACTTTGAAGATGTTGCAGATGCATTGATGAAGTCTGTGAGCACTCAGAGTTCTCTTGGTGTAGAGAAACAATGGGTGTTTCAGAGCTGGACTGATTATTAAGCTCTCTTGTGCCCCCCTGCAGAAAGAAAACAAGTGGGAGAATGTTGGGTATGTGTTATATTCTTTCCATGATTAGTCCCATGCGTAGACCCACTCATGGGCGGACCCACCCATGGTTTTGTGCATGGTTTTGCACATGGTTTTTGGGGACGATGGTTTTTAGCCCTTGGTATTTTGTAGATTCGGTCAAGGGAACTACAATTATGTTCTAATCCAAGGTTAATGGATTGGGGTTTATGTATGCTTCGACATGTATATATATGTGTTGCAACACTGAAAGGAATATAATGAAAAAATCAAGCTGGTTGTCCCGATTTGGGATTGAGGGGAAAATCTCTTTGTATATATGTTTATGTTTTATGCTCTCACTATTGTTTATTTTTTGTTTTTAAGATTTGTTTGTAGATAATTTCTGTACAGGGTTAAAACCTACAACTAGTGTGACAGTATGAAGTGCAAAAAGTTTAATACTGGTCAGTTTACACCATGATTTGGGCTAACATCACTTCCTACTTATTTAGTTCTTGATTTCTACATGTTAGATATAGCCCACAACACCTTTCCATTATTTCAGAGCTATGCTTTTACACTAGTCAAAAATAATTGTTATAGAAGTTCTTTGATTGTTAAAATAAAAGTAGTATTTGCAAGGCAGACTTTTGGAAGTATTTGTAAATGAGGTCTTATAGACGTACCTTACCGATATATGACATTATATGCTATGATCAGTGCAAGTGAAATACCAAAGCCTCTCTGATCATCAAGAAAATATGGTTTTGTAAGGTCTCTGTATTATAATGAGTTTCCACTGTGTTGCTGTCCACATGCTTCTATTGCAACTATGAAATTTTAGTCCCAATTGTCAGGCCTTGGCCTTGATTCTATTTGAAGTAGCTCCTCTTGTTATAGGGATTAGACACATGCTTACCATTCAAAATTCAAGTATATGATAAACTTTGTATTCATAAACAAATGAGTAATGATGACTCAGAAATGCCACTAAATGTATGAAAAAACTAATGTTCTACAGGGATGTCTCCCTTAGGGTGGGAGGGGGCACCTCCATGTTTCCCATGTTCCCAAGGTGTATTTTTCTTGTAGGATGCTACAAGAAACATTTTTACACATATCTCTTTCTGGAAACGTGGTGAAACATAGAGGGAAATGCATTTTCCCGAAAGGGTTTTTATTTTTCCCTTTTTTGGGACGATTGAAGAAAAATTTCTCTACATATCTCTGTGGGAGATGTAGATGGAAAATTTTCCCTAATGTGAAGGATGTATTTTTCAAAAGGAGGATTTTAAGCTTTTCCCTATAAAAAAAATGCACTTTTGGATGTCTCTTATAAAAAATGAGTTTCCAATTTTTATGGTGTCCCAAATGCTTCTACTTTCTTGTTTGACCATCCCTATATGTGAAACCAAGACTGTGATTCATTGTATTCCTTCTCCAAGGGACTCTTTATTCAATTCATATTCGTTCTTTCCAATGCCATTGAAACCCTTGCCTAGTCCAATATACCATCATTTCGACACAAGTCATTGATCCACATTGTACTTTTGACTAATCAATGCTCACTAAATTGTACTTTGTCAATTTTGGACTTTTGGCCATGTTATTAGAACCCCATTTTCAAGGTTCCTAGTGTAGTCAATGTTCTTTATCCACATTTTTTTCACTGTTTCAAATGCAAGTGAAAGCCACACCTAATCCAATATACCATCATTTTGACATGAGTAGTTGATCCACATGGTAATTTTGACTAATCAATACTCATTAAATTGTGCTTTGTCAATTTTGGATCTTTGGCGATGTTATTAGAACCCCATTGTCGAGGTCCTTAGTGTGCTTGATGTTCAAGGTGATCAAAGGTTATAAAGATTTTTTCCACTTTTAGTGGTATGTAGAAGTAATTGATTGATTTATAGTAATAAAAGTTTGTTCCAATTATACATTGCGTAAGCTTTTAAAAGCCTAAAAAAATATCTATCACTTTTCAGATAATATCATTAGATTGCTTACATATATAATCACAAAATGGTCTGCATTTGTTGATGCATTGGTGAGAAGCCAATCCTCATTCTTTGTATTTCAGGACTGTTCCTCGAGTCCCTAGTTATTGGTGAGACACCAATCCTCATTCTCTGCTCAACTTTTGCTACCTTCTTTGCGAGTGCATTCTTCAAGCTAGAAATTTGCAACATCAAAGACCAGGAAACCTTTGTGTGCTCTAGAGGACAAGATTCATTATCATTAAATTATGCTTTGTCAATTTTGGACCTTTGGCGATGTTATTAGAACCCCATTGTCGAGGTTCTCAGTGTGCTTGATGTTCAAGGTGATCAAAGGTTATAGATATTTTTCCACTTTTACTGGTATGTAGAAGTAATTGATTGATTTCTAGTAATAAAGTTTTTTTCAATTATATATTATGCGAGGTTTTAAAAGCCTAAAAAAATCTCTATCAGTTTTTAGATAATATCATTGGATTGTTTACATATATAATCAAAAAATGGTCTGCATTTATTGATGCATTGGTGAGAAACCAGTCCTCATTCTTTGTATTTCATGACTATTCCTCGAATCCCTAGTTATTGGTGAGACACCAATCCTCATTCTCTGCTCAAATTCTGCTACCTTCTTTGCTAGTGCATTCTTCAAGCTAGCAATCTGCGACATCAAAGATGAAGAAACATTTGAGTGCTCTAGAGGACACCATTCATTATCATTAAATTGTGCTTTGTGAATTTTGGATCTTTGGCGATGTTATTAGAACCCCATTATCGAGGTTCTTAGTGTGCTTGATGTTCAAGGTGATCAAAGGTTATAGAGATTTTTCCAATTTTAGTGGTATGTATAAGTAATCGATTGATTTATAGTGATTGATTGATGTTTGAAACAAGAAGATATTGCACTTGTTTATTTTATATTTCAATCATTTGAACAACAAACTCATATATAAAGGTATTCTTTCTTTGTTTTGATATCTATAAAAAGTCATTCAAGGCTTGATAATTCACACCCCAACTCTCCTCTGTAATCACCTTAGGACCAATCTATAGAAGCAAGGCACAAAAATTAGAGCAAAGTATTTCTACGCAAGAATTTCTTCAGAAGTGAACTCATTCCCTTATTAGTTTTGCAAGACAGTGATTCAAAATGCAAAGATGGTTTTTATTACCATTGTGTATGTCTTTCTAGAACTTTTTTTCCCATATGAAAAAATGCAAACATTGTAACCATCCATAATAAATCTGATCAATGGCCTGGTATCCAAAAACACTTCCTCTGCTGTTCAACATGAATTATGTTATGATTTAAGAGATTGCACCTTACAATCATGTAAAATGTTTTCAACACTCTAAAAAGAGAGCCAACCTTGAGTAGAAGATGCTCCAAATACTTTGCTGAATGTGAATTATTTACGTATATCCTTTCATCGCTTTGCAAGATTTTCAATCATAATTTTACCATCTTCCCCACTATAATCCACTATACTCTAGCAGTTGGATTGGCCAGGCAAGAATGGTCTGACTCGACAACACACCCTTATGCTTCCTAACAAGAATAATAAACACAGACTCAAAATGAAGTTCAATAAACAAAACAACATAAATTTGTTATCCTATCAAATGGCATCTGTTGTGCTTTCACTACCAACTTCGTCAAGCAAGTATGCCCTGCCTCAGCTTCTAAGTTTATGTTTTATAAGCAGAATAAGATAACACGTCACCATGCAAGAAGAGGCTAGGGTGAAAGCAGACTACATAATTCCATATTCTCTCCAAGAATTACTAATGCTCATCTTCCAGGCCCGAGGCAAGGTCGAATACTCAATTCAAACACATTACTCATAGTCACAGGAAGATGAAGCATAGATAAGCTTTTTATACATATGCACCTATCTAGAAGAAATCTTACCCAGTTCATTCATCCATCTCCTACACTATTGAACCAACTACGTTTCCAACTTCCCAATTAGTGGGAGCGCAAGATTCTTTAAATGCACAGTAAACTGCACTTTTCTAGCATTTTTTGGCCTTTTATGTCCCTACTACAAGCCGTGGATATGTTCCCCCCACATCGAATTAGCTAAAACTATTAATTCACACTAAATTGGGAATAAAGATGCAACAGATTTGATATATACAATTTAAAGAGTCCTAATTCCTACTACGTTATAATATTTTTTAGACATTCCAGTTAAACTGTAACACTATGACAAACGAACAGGAAGCACAACTTTTAGATTCTGAACTTGATTGTATAGTTTTTTATTTTCCTCTAGAAATTTGTGGTAGCCTATTGTAGCCTGGGCTTGTCCATGCATATGCTTTCTTGTGCAGAAAATAAATACAATCAAAGTTGAAGAAAGCAGGAAAGTGTGGTTCAAATAATAACAACTACTTGTGCAAAGCTCATCAAGATCGTACAATTATTTATTCCATTCCATTTGCATCGCTTGAACACATTCCTTTGTGTTATGTAGCATACATTTTATTTCCTTATGATTTTATGGAAAAATTAGAACAATCCCTATGTTTGAATCACAATTTCACACACTCTTATAATATTTAAATACTTACTCCAATTCCCCTTTGTTGGAGATCAAAATGTGTTTGCAGATTTGGAACAATTTTTTCATCCTCATTTGCATCACTTGACCTATTAGAGAAGCAATCCTCATGCTGTCCTCATATAACAACATAAATTTCCTCTTTTCCCTCATCTGCGCTGACATCTGTTAGCCACCTATGAAATTTGTTATACCAAAAGGTGGCTAAATCATTTTTGGAGCCTTCAAGGAACAAATTTTATTACAAAAAGTGTTGGCTCTTGAAGACTCTTGAAGGCCTCATGCCTCTGTATAAAAATCTTCCTTACTGTTCCCATTTTATACTCTAGAATTCTGTTGATTTCATGAGAGACTGCTACAAAATCCCCTTTTCTCTTTCCTCCATTAAACAACTAACCTCATTTTCTACCCCTTTCATTTTCATCAAAATCCTGCATTTTCATATTTTTCTCCTTCCCCTCCATCAAAACCCCTTTGTTAAGGTTTAAGACTCATTCTTTACCTTAATAGAAACTCTCACAACCCTTGAAAAATATTGAAAACTACACAAAAATACATATATTTTTTTTAAGCCCCCCTTGCATAAAACCCCGGTCATATTATTTTCCATACACCCATGGCCCCGCAAGCGAGCGCCAAGCCAAATCACAAATATAAAACCCTCCTGACAACAAACCTTTGTTTATATTTGATTTTTGGGTTTTTAATGTTTTTTTTCATTATATTAAAAAGAAAACCGGGCTGAATTCATCGCACCGCTTTTGAGAGGGAGGCATTTTTTTCCATTTGGTAGCGATCAGCACCACTGGCCAACGCGTGGCCTTGACCACTATTGAAAAATAGCCCTCATCGCGCATTAAAGTTTGGATGTGGAGTGAGCATGATATCAATGAGCGTCGTCCGATCTGAGGCTTCTCATCGAACGGTGATCGCACCCAAAAGAAGCTCGACAGATAGAATAAGGTACAATGCGGTATTAAAAGCATCTTCACCGTCGATTTGATCTGCAGATCGATGGCCCAAAAGCAGTCACCCTGGTCCCCATAGCCATGATAGAAGTTCCGTAGAACTGGTGGCCACGAGTACCCAGTAAGCATCCACGCGGCATCAACGAATCAGGGCGGGTCTTTGTGGGTTCCTCGTACAGTCATTTAATCCGGACCCGGGGGCCTTTATACAACATGATTTTATTAACCTTTTTTGAAGTCCAGGCATGTTTTATAAGGTTTGTCGTTACCCGATCTCCACCGTTAATCACGTGGGCTGATCTCATCTGACGACACATGTTCCTCCCGAGCTCCCCACTAATTTTTTAATCATTTTTCTCCAAAAAAAAGGTTTTTATCCCTTTTTCTCCGTTTTTCATTTATTTTTTGAATAGAGCGACTCATTCGCTTTGAATTTTCGCCCTCGCTCCCAACCATCAATCTCTACACGATCGACAGTTCCGATTTAATTTCCTCCTCTGCTCTCCTCTGACCTCATCTAATCAATCTTGACCATTCGATGATGCCATCCAACATCCATGCTCTCCCCACATGTCCTTCCAAAGCAGTAAACCTATATATGCATGATTTCATAATGTTTTTTGTATTTTGCAGGGTTTAAATGTTTTTTCTGCCATGCTGAAGAAAACTCAAAGGCAGAGGGTGACGATCCTCCCGCCTACGATTCATCAAAGGAAATCATTCATAGGGTTCAACTCCACGTTTCATCAATAATTCATGAGGCATTGATGCCACATGACCCCTGCGCAGCCCTACACACCAACAAACTAGTGAATCAGGCACAAATCAAAGAGTATCAATGTCGAAGAAAAAATATACCAGAACAGAAGATTGAAGATAGATCTGTGGGGATTATGTCTAAGATGGTTTATCAAAAGCCTAATCCCCAATTAAGACACAGTTTAAAGAGAAATCATAAAGGTTCATCAGACCGAAAACTTCCACCGCCACAGCTGAGACAAATCGATTCCTCCCAGCTACCACAGTGCCACCTGTGCCTCAAAGCATTCATATAAGAAGCCGAAGTTATTGATTAGGATCAGATATTTGTCTCAAGCACAACCAGAGAGTAAATTCTGCAAACAAACTTAATGACAAAATATCAGCAGAGTTACTTTGACACCACACAGAGCCTCAAAAGTCAATAAGAGATCCACCGAGCTTAAATCTTAATGTAAATCATTTAATACAGAAGACACCTATGTAATCTTCTTCATTGAGCCCCCCAAAGGCCGAGAAGCCATTAAGTATTTATTAATTATATTTAGAGATATTTTTATTAGATCTCACCTCCTCATTCTTCTATAAATACTACTGCAGAAGATGAGAGAGGGGTTGGTTGAGTTAGCTACTGAACATTGAAATGTAATTGAGCTTGAGACTTCTACTTGTAAATAGTGTTCACTGGCCCTTGGAGCTCTTCTTGTGATAGATAAGTTAGGTTCAGATGTGTAGATGATTGCTAAACTAAAGCATTGGACCTAAAGTTGTAACTGGTTTGGAGCATCAATACAAGCTGATTTATGGGATCCTGGTCTATGTTGACGGTGATTTTTTTCTCATTGTGATTCGTTATTTTGTTTTTGTTTTCACTGTGTTCATCATCTCTTATAAAGAAAAACATGCATAGAGTTAGGACCTACTTTATATCAGTACCCTTCTCTGACTAAAAATCTTTATTTGAATGTTTTCTTCCAATCTGTGTTATTTAGGAATGATTTAATTCAGTTTAAGCATAAGAATGTTGGCGTTCCCTCGTCTTATTGTTTTAGTTGAATATTGTTCTTGGATGTTACTTTCATTTCATGTTAAGTAGAGATGAACTAAGGAATATATGGTGTGCCCTGGTCCTAGTTTTATCCCAAAAGACTGTCTGAATGTTTCCCTTGGAATGTGTTAAAAGCTGGCTAGTTTGGAAGTACTTACCAGATCTTAGACCATCCTTTGTTATCATTTGTGTTTCCCCTATTTTCATATGTTTTATATTTGAATTTGGATCAAAGGCTGACTTGTTTGAAAGTACTTAACAAATCCTAGATTACTTCTATGTCCTTCTTATGTGTTTGTCAAAGGCTGGCTAGTTTCAAAGTACTTACCAGATCCTAGGCTACTCTTTGTTCTTCATTTGTTAAATTCCCATTCTTGATGTATCATTTCATTCCATAAATCAAACTTTAAAGAGATACTTAGACATAGATGACTTGCCCTATGGACCACTCTTTCCCCTCGCTATTTCAATTAAATCCTATTATGAATCCATAGCCCAATGGACTAAAACCTGCAATTATCTATCTTTCTGGCCAAAGCTTGTTCTGTTTTCTTGCAACTTCTCACCTTTGAAACTCTTTGCACTTAGAACTTTCCACCTCAAATAGTAATCATGATCAACCCTCCAAAAACAAAAAAAAAACCCTCGGCCTTCATAACTAGCCTAACATCATTACCCAAAACTCCAAAGAAAAATCCATCTTTGCACTTATTAGAGAGATCCCTCTCCGGATTTAGGAGGGCTAGATCCTAGAATCCCAAAGTGGTTGAAACGATGTTGTTTCTATGATCAGACTTTGCCAATATTTCTGATTACATATTCCTAAAATTTCTAGTGACTCAACTGGGGATTTTTAGTGATTTTCTTGTTCAAAACTTTAAAATATCTCAGAAACCCCTTTACTCACTAAAAATTTGCTATATTAACCAGCTGAGCTACCAGCAACTAACATTTCTGGCAACTCCGCTGGGGACGAAGTTGAATTTTCACCTTAGGTTCCCTTAAAAACTTCATAAAACCTTGTGAGTAAAAAGCAGCCTTTTCAAGCACTACCAAGAAATGGTAATCATGATGAAACTTGTTTGAATTAGTGACAAACTAGGTAGACCTTAGGATTCTCATAAAAAATTATCTAACCTTGAAAGATCAGCTGGCTTAGCCATACGAGTAGACTGTCTTTGTCTCATAACCGTAGCTAAGTTTTGAAACAAATTTAGGACATTCTTAGAAACCACACAACTGAGAAATAACTCAGAAAAACCAAAAATATTTCAGATTGGTATCAAATAAATATGGTGGTGGACCATAAAACCTTTTACCTCCCTAGGAGCTAAGAACTTCCACTTGGCGACTCCACAATCCTGAACAGACCTTAAGACTCCACTGGGAAGAACCCTTATCATTATAATATCATTCAAACTGAGTCATAATACTGTAGGATTAAAGTTTGTATAGACAGATTAGTTAACCATTTAAAGACTGTCATACCTGGTTAAAATTTTCTTGTTTATTTGGGTCTGAAAAACACACCATAGTGGCTCCTAGAAAGATTCACACTAGAGCCTACCCTGACCATGATCCGCCTGAGATAGTTGATAACCCAGAAAGCATCCTTAGGAAGTCTCCTAGGATTAAATTATCAACCGTTTTCAGATTACCTTTGAGAGCTAATTCAGTTCCCGAAAATCTTTCAGCTCTACAACAATCACAAGTTGACTTAGTAAATCCTTTTAGAACTAGGTATCTTGATGATTTAGATCAGTTAGATTCTGAGTCTTCACTTTGATCTCCTGAAACAAGTGAACATCCTAGTACCAGAGAAACAACACCTCCTGATTTACATTTCCTTCTTAACTTAGGTGTCTCTCATCCAAGATCAGCTCAAAAATCTACTCCCCGTCCATCCACTTCTGCTCACCCTACATCCATTGTTCAAACCACTCCATTCCAACCCACTTTACCTCTCGTAAATCCACCTCCACCTCTTGCCATGGCTACATGGTATGCTCCCTTAGTCCTTCTTATACCATTAGTCAATCTTCCATAGGACTTGTCTACTCAACTTAGTGTTCCTAAATTGATGTCATAAATTGTCAACCAGGGCTAGTAAACTGTTGAAGTGAAGTGCACCATATGTGCCTAGGTATCTTCTTCCTACTTCGTTGTGCTTAGTTTTTTTCGAGTGTTTTTGGTTTTTTTTTTTTATACTAAGGGGAAAAGAACTGAATTTCTAGCAAAGAGAAGTTACTGATCACACTAAAACAGAATAAAATCTACTTTAAACTATGAATGGCACCTAAGAACCGAAAATGCTAATCCACAGATTGTAAAGCTGATAAGAAAAGTAACTCATAACATTAAACTCAGTCCAATTCATTTCATTAGAGGTATGTTGGAACAAACTGAGAAAAGGATTAGTTTGATGTAATGAGGTTCTCTTTAGTAAACAACAACTTAAAATATCACAGAGAAAATATCATCCATTGTTAGAAATTTTTTAGAACATTTTGAGAAAAGATTATCTGCAACATAGTAAGGAACCCTATGCTAAAATAACTTATGACACTAGAATTAACTCATTATACAACTCAAAATGTTACTATCAAGCCTTGGTCAAAGGTTAGAGATCTCTTGGAACAACTTGGGAAAAAGGTTGTTTGTAAAATTATGAGAAATTGCAGAATAGTCAAGAGCTCAAAATGATATAACTAATTCTTGTTCATATGATAATGATGTGTTAGAAGAAGTTAAGAACAAGAGTAGATTATAAAATAATGAGGGTCTTTTAAGTCTAATTAACAGGACTGAAATGCAATTAACTAATAGAACTGAAATGCAATGAACAAAACTGAACTAAAATGCAATTAACTCAAGAGTACTACAACTATATTTCATTCACGCATTAGTGATATATTGGAACACCTCATGAGAAAAATATTGAATGTAATATTCGATGTAAGTAAATGAAATAAGTATGATGGAAGAGGATAAACTCAAAAAACTGCCTAAGTTAAGAACAAAACAGAGTTAAAGGTCACTTATCTAGAAAATATGCACAAAGCATTTCGGATAGTAGGGGCCCTCTACCATCAGATTGGCACACGAATCCTTAAGTCCTTAAAGTTGCTTCAGATCATGCATCAAAGTTATACTTCTTTCATTAAAGGAAAAACATTCAGAAACAAAGTATCACAGTCTTTGAGAACTAACAACAAAACATCAACTAACTGTTTCTCGGTTCACTGAGTTATTTTTATAAGCAAATACATAACTGTCATTGAGTAGAAATAGGCATAGGTGTCTTTTATAATGAAAATTGAACTAGAACTCCTGTTGAGGACTCGTATTTTGCTGAAGACACCTGCAGAGTCCTTATCCTTGTAGAAGTCTGCTTCTTGGTTTTGGCTTTGTCCACGTGCATAACCACTTTCAGATGTTTGCTCAGCCTTCGTGGAGGACAAGGAATGATGTAGGAGAGTTCTGGAATTTAACCATATGTGTCTTTCCCTCAAATGACACCTGTAACCTGTGTAAACATAAATATGGCTACGTAATATGCGACTAGCTACAAAATGACTGCATTCTGTAGCTAAGTCTGCTCAAAAATCACTATGACAAAATAACCACAAAATTATAATAAGTCAGTCATTTCATGCATTCTTAAAATGATTTTAATCATTCCTATTGATCTTTTAAGCCTATAGCTAATAAAGGACAAATGGAATGAAGTGAAATTTGATGAAAGGAAAGGACATTTTTAGGGCTCAACATACCCCCACTACAAACATTTTGCATGTCCTCATGCAATAAATCCATGTATTCTGAAATTTAAGCCAAGACATCTAGCTTCCTTTTTCTGCTTTGCTTGGTGTTCAATGGCATCCTAGGCTTCCTTATGACCAATTTGAACCTCAAATTTATAAATTCCCTATTCAAATTCTTGTTTTTCTTCTTCATTTTCTCACTAGCGTTGTACAATTTTTCCATTTGCAGAGAGAGAGAGTTGTGTTCATGTCACTTTTCAGTTTGAGTTGTTCCCTTAAAATTTCATTTTCATGTTTTATATGCCTATTGAATACTTCCAATTCATATTTGTCTCTTCTCAGCACTTCAATTGAATATTCTTGCGGGCTAGGAGTTATTTCTCTGTTTTCTGAGGCTCTCTTTTCTAATGATTCAACATAATTATAGATCTGTTGTTGGGCTGGGTCTTCCTCCGAAGTTCCTCTATCAGGATTTTCTTCATACTGGTACTCAGGAGATCTGTCAATTGGTGTCTCTTCATCTTCAATATCTATGGTTCCTGTTTTTTTAACTCCTGTCTTCTTTAATATACCTTTAAGCCTATGACTTCTTCTCAGTTTAGATGGTCCCTCACCTCTCTTCTTAGCATCCTTTCTTATTATCTTTTCCTTTTTGAGCTGTTTCTTGATTTTGGCCAATTTTTCAGAGATAATCTCCTCACTGTCTTCTTGTATTATTTTATCAGTTTTAATTTCAACAGATTTGGCAATTTTTCCTCTCCTGCTTCTTCTTACAAGTTTTCCTTCAGACATAGTTTCTTTAGGTTCTTCAAAATGATTTCTCAAGAGGAACTCATCCCAAATGTCTCCTACATTTTTCAAATGATGCTCAATTAGAATGTTAACTAGGCCATGATGATATAAGGTGGTTTCTAAGAACTGAATCCTTTTTTGGACATTAGAAGCCATCCTCTTTAGGCTATGGAGCAAGAAAAAGGGTAAATTTATCTCTTCATCTAGGAAATTCATCATAAGCTGAATGTGATAAACATATAGGGTGCCAAACCTTCCTTCACAGGTTATAAAATTTTGTAGAATTAGCAATCTATTTCGCCATTAATTTTTCGAGGCTGAACTAGGAATGCCTTTCTTGAAAACTGAAATATCCATACCTGGTTTTTTTAGCATCTGTCTCCATGCTTCATTGTGAAATTATTTGTTTTTAAACCATTGTTCACCTTGCCTTGGCAACTCTGTCGCTTCTGCTATAAAGGATTCTGTGATAATGAACTTGACATCACCTATTTCAACTTCTGACCCATTGAATGACCGGGAAAATGACTTGGTGACCTCCTTGTGAAATCCATTGAACTTCTCCAAAACTTTAGCCATCCAACCTATTGTAAAATCTCTTTAATCTGTGGGTAACCTTCTAGATATTTGGTTCTGAATGGCTCAGACCTTACAATAAATCCCATGGCTTCTTTTCCTCAACTTCAATTTACTGCTCTGTTACTGCTCTCCTATATGAGGAAAAAAATGGCTGTAGAGGGTTGTTTCACCCTAAAGATGACTTCTCTGTTTCTGTAGACAGGAATTGGCTACGAAAAAATGACATGAAGTGGATATGGGATGAGTGAAATACGGTGAGCGTAAATCATACGAATGATTGAGTTTGAGAGTTGTCATGGAGTAAAATACCGTGGAGAAATCTCATGAGGATTTCAAAATCATCAATGAATATTTCGGGTTAGTGATGTGACCTAATAGGTCACTTCAAGTACTGACTGTTAACTTTTAATAAATGATGATTTGATATGGAGCGGAATGGAAGGGATTTGTTCAAGGATTTTATGGTAGGCTTGATCAATACGAATAATCAAAATAACTTTATGAAACATACATATGACTTAACCATACTATATCTTTCATAATCTGCTATCATAATAATTTCACACAATTTTACCGTAGCCTTTCTTTTGATTTTTATTTTTTTAATATGCTTTGTCTTTCCTTTGAAAATTATTGATATTTCAGTCTTCATAATCCTTTTTATTTTTCTTTTTGAAGTAGGTGTGCAGGATCAATTTGTTGCTGAACAAGTGGTTGCTGAATGGTTGGCTGCAGAATGTCTGGCTACATAATATCTAGCTGCAGAATGTACCTATAAAAGCTTTGAGACATGGAATGAAATGATTTGAATATGGATGGAATGAAGTATGAAAAAAAATGGATCATAAAATATAGTGGAATGAAGCATGAATGAAGTGAAATATGATGGAATGAAATGGATCATAAGTGGAATGTGACATGTAAAATGAGCCTGCACTTATGATTTTATGATAATTGTTTGCAGGAAAAGGACAATTTTGAAAAGCTAAAGTGTCAGAAGGATTCTGATTTTCACCTTATATTTTCTGTATAAACATGCTAATCAATGATTAGTTTTCATGTTTATACTTTATTTTTTTAATTTTTGTCTTTAATTTTTATTTTATTTTATTTTATTTTATTTTTACATCTGATTTCAGAAAATACAATTAAGTTGATGAAGAAGAAGGATTCTTCTTCATTAACTTCACATCACTGTTCTCCTGGAATATATTGACAAATTCTTCTCTTGAAAGTGGCTTATGATACAGTTTCAATCTATGACCATTTACACGAAAAGTCACCTTATCTTCATCTATTGTCCTGATTTTTATTTCTCCATTGTCAAAAAATTTCACAATTTCATATGGCCCAAGCCAATGTGTTTGGAATTTATCTTGAAAATATTTGAACTTTGAATCAAACAAGAGGGCCCAGTCACCTTCTTTGAATTTCTTTTCCTTAATGTACTTAACATGCCATCTAGTCCTTTGCTATTGGACTGTATTTTTTTTCTGGACTGCATCCTGTCTGATCTCATCTAATTCATTAATCGGCTCCAATCTGTGCTTTTGTGCTTCTGTTAGATCAAGTCCTAACTGGATTGCCATTTTAAAAGTTTGAATCTGAAACTCTATGGGAAACAAGACTTATTTTCCATAAACAAGTTCATAAGGGGTATGACCTGTTGTGCTTCTCCATGTAGTTCTATAGGCCCACAAGGCTTCAGGAAGCATATCTGCCCAATCTCTTCTATGTAAATGAACAGTCTTTGTTGGGATCCCTTCAATGACGTTATTAGTAGATTCCACTTGGCCATTTTCTTGTGGATGATAAGGAGTAGATTTTTTGTGTTTGATTTTGTATCTCTCCACCATTTGTTCCACTAGCCTTGATGTGAATTGAGCTCCTTGATCTGTAACAGTTTCTCTTGGGACACCAAAACGAGTAAAAAAATCCTCAAAAATAAAATTAACTACAGATGCTTCAGTAGCAGAAATTAATGGCTTGGCCTCTACCCATTTGGTAACATAATCAGTGCAAACTAATATATATTTCTTTTGTCTTGATGGAGGACTAATAGGTCCCACAAAATCTAAAGCCCATTTCTCAAAAGGTTCAAAATGTACCCGAGGCTGCAATGGAATCTCACCTGAAGGAGAAGGTTTCCATACCCTTTGGCAGCTGTCACACCTTTTGACATACTCTTTAGCATATTTAAAGAGGGATGGCCAATAGTATCCTAAATGAAGGATCTTATAAGCTGTCCTTTTATCAGCAAAGTGTCCACCACAAGGTTCATCATGACATGCCTTGAGGATCTCAGGCATCTCATCTTCTCGAACACATCTCCTAATGATAAAGTTTGGACCTGTTTTGTATAACTCATTAGAAACCCATGAATATTTTGCACTGTCATAAATGATCTTTATTTTGTCTCTTGCATTCATTATTGAAGGAAATTTCCTTGAAACTAGATAATTAGCAATGTCAGCAAACCAAGGAGTTTGAGTAGAAATTGCAAAAAGATATTCATCAGGGAATTGATCTTCAACTGGAGTATTGTCTTTAATGTTTTGGAGTCTAGATAGGAAATCAACTACTATATTTTTTTTCCTAGGCCTATCTAGAATGGTGATGTTGAATTCCTGTAAAAGAAATAACCATCTTATGACTCTGCCATTAGTAATTGATTTGTTCATTAGATATTTAATTGCAGAGTGATATGTGTGAACAAAATTTTCATAGCCTGTTATATAGTGTCTGAATTTATTTATGGCATGAACAACAGCTAAGAACTCTTTTTCAGTTACAATATAATTTAACTCCGAAGGGGTCAAATTTTTACTTGTATAGTAGATGGCATAAGGAATCAGGTCTTTTTTTCCCAATATAGCTCCTAAAGTTGTATCCGAGGCATCTGTTGAGATATGAAAAGGTAATTTCCAGTTAGGTCCCATCAAAATTGGTGCTTCAGAAATTTTTGTTTTCAGGGTCTCAAAGGCTAACTAGCAATCATGATTCCACTTGAATTCATAGTCCTTGGTAAGTAGTTTGAAAAGTGGAGATGCTATCTTGGTGAATTTTTCTATAAATCTTCTGTAATACCCCGTAAATCCTAGAAAACTCCTAACATCTTTTTGACAACTTGGAACAGATAAGTTAGATATGACTTCAACTTTTGACTCATCAACTCTAATACTATCCCCTGAAATGTGATGCCCCAAAACAATCCCTTCAGTAAACATCATAAAACACTTCTCATGGCTTAGTGAAATATTTGCTTCTTTACATCTATTTAAAACTTTTTCCAAGTTTGCTAAGGCTTCTTCAAATATGTTTCCATAGACTGTGAAATCATCCATATATACCTCTACACAATCATGTATTAGATCTAAAAAGATTCCTAGTACTGCCCTTTGAAATGTTGCAGGTGCATTGCATAGTCCAAATGGAGATACTCGGTAAGCATAGGTACCCCAAGGATAGGTAAATGTGGTTTTGTCTTGATCTTCAAGTGCTACTTGAATTTGATTATAACCACTAAACCCATCTAAAATTGAGAAGTACTTTTTTCCAACTAATGTATCTAACACATGATCTATGAAAGGTAGGAAAAAATGATCTTTAAGAGTAGCTTTGTTTAATTCCCGGTAGTCAATGCATACCCTCCATTTACCATTTTTATTTGGCACAATTACAAAAGGAGAAACCCACTGAATATCTGAAATGGGATAGATAAAGTTGACATTTAACAATTTCTGCAATTCTTCTTTAACAATCTCCCTAAGGTTTGGATTCATCCGTCTTTGAGGTTGTCTGATTGGTTTAAAATTTTCCTCTATGTAGATGTGATGAGTGAAATTCTTAGGTCTTATCCCTTTCATATCAGTGTACTCCCGTGAATATGCAGAAGAATGTCTCTGTAATATCTTGACTAGCTTTGCTTGTTGAGATTTCTCTAGGTTCTTGTTTATGTTTAAAGTTTTACTTGGAAATATCTCAATTGTAGAGCTGCCAAATTTATCCATGGAGTAAAGAGACATCTGTCTTGATGATAAAAACTCAATGTTGGATTCTTCTTGAAATTGTTCATGTTTGTATTCTGACGAGGATTCAAAATTTTCTAAGGTATTTAGAATCTGGCTATCTTCACTAATTTCTAAAATTGTGAAGAGAGGTTGTATGTCTTCTTCATCCTCAATCCATTGAGTATCATCTAATTCTATAAATTTTTTTGCTGGAGGATAGAAGGTAAATTTCTTGGTTGAACTACCATCAGAGATGTACATATCACTGAATCTACAGCTAATGAAAGCATCATTTGTAGCTAACCAAGGTCTTCCTAGTATAATAGGATGTCCTCCTAGATTATTTTTAGGAGTTAGGATAATAAAATCCATAGGATACTCCCAAGAATCTAAGGACACTAGAATGTCTTCTATTACCCCATCAAGTTTAATCACAGATCTGTCTGCTAATTGTAATAATGTGGGTGAAAAAAGAAGATTAGGAAGTTTTAGTTTATCCATGATTTGTCTACTCATGATATTGATTGCTACTCCTAAATCAATAAGTTTGTTTTGGATCTCAGTTCCATTGATGTGTATTTTAACAACTAGATTTCCTGGGTTTAGATACTTTGGAATAGCAATATTACCCATCATGATGACTGCTATTTTTCCCGCCAGTTGAATTTTCTTTGTCTCTCTTATTCTTTTTCCTTTTTTTTTCATGCTCAACTCCTTTATTGTCTTTGCTAAGATTGGAATTTCCTTGATAGCTTGTAATAATGGGATCTTAATACAAACATTCCTTAGCTCATCTAGGAAATCATAATTAGGCACCATAATTTGTTTTTCTACACCCCTATCAATTTGTAATATTTTGGGAAAGGGAGGTGTAGAGGTGAATATTGATGGTTGATCTAATATAGGAGTTGAAATTATTGGTTCTTTTTGTTTTTATTTTTCAGTATTTGGGTCTTGAAAAGATGTGTTCTCTTCAAGACTTTTATTTACCCGTAGAGAATCTTCCTCATAGTTGTTTTGCTCTTGTATGATTACAAAAGGTTTCTTATTTTCAAGTATTCTTCCAGACCTAAGTTGAACATCATTAATGTCTAAAGGAGTAATCAAATAGGTTGGGAACTGTTGGCCTTCTATCATGTATGTGTTCTGAGGATTTTTATTGTTGGGGTTTGGAATGGGTTGGGCAGGTAACTGATTTGCTTTATGAGGAAATGGTAATGGAAGTGGTGGATTTTTATGTTGTGGATTTTGTTAAGGATTTTATTGAGGAGGGAATTTTGGATATGGTGGATAATATGGTGGATATTGATAATACTGAGAGTATCTTCCATAGGGATTTTGTGCTCCTTGTGCCCAAGTTTGAGATTGATTTTGGAATTGGGGCCAAGGTTGCTACCAAGAATTCCAATTTTGTGGGGGTTGATTATACAACTGATCATGGAATCCTTGTGATTGAGGTCCTTGCCAAGGCCTCCTAGAGACAAAATTGAGAGATTCTGTGGAATTTTTAGGGGTTTCTTCTTGAAAGAAAGCTTTAAGACCAGGAAGTGAAGGACAACTCTTGGTCTCATGTTTTTATGAACACATTACACAAGTCTCTACTATTTTTTCTTCCAAAGGGCACTCTCTCAAGGCATGCTTCTTTCTACATTTGGGAAAAAAGATTGCTAAGGCATCATATTCAACTTTTTTCTTGTTTTGTAACCTAAGGGTGTCTATTTGTTCACTAATACTCCATAAAATGTCAGATTTGAATTCATCAAGCATATGTCCTATTTCTGCCCTACTTACTGTCCCAGAAGCAGACTTACTTGCTTTTTCAAGAGCAGGGTCTCTTGGTCCTTTTACAGTTTTAGATTTCCCTCTTGAAAGGTTGATACATAATTCAGGTATTTCAGGTAATGTGAGCTGAGATATATCCCCTTTTCCCATAATAATAAGGATATCTACCCATTCATCCCTAATTGTCTTCAACAAGAGAGCTTTCAAAGTATCTTGGTCTAAGTTTTCCATTTTTTCTCTCTTGTTGTTATAGTTAAACCTTTCCAACAAATCTTCCAGATTTTCATCCTCTTTTTGTAGAATTTTAAACACTTCCTCCTTATGGTTGACTAGCATAAAGTAATCCAAATACCTCTCTAGAAATTCCTGTTTCATGTCTTCCCATGTCCTAATAGAACTGTTGATCAAAATTCATAAACCATTTTAATGCTGCTCCTTTCAATGTTGAAGGGAATAGTTTAAGTTTTTGGGCATCTTGTAAGTAATCATAGGTTATACATAGGACTTCAAATTCAAATAGGAAGGTTTCAGGATATTCATTTTTGAGTCCATAAAAGTTTGGAAGGACAAAGGGTGAAATATTTTTCATAGTTGCATTGGTTTCTTCATCTACTATAGGAAACCCAAAAGAGCTTCCCGTTTCCCTTCTACCCCTTCCTCTGCCTCCTTCTTCACCTCTACCTCCCTCTCCTTCTGCACCTCTACCTCCTTCTCCTCTACCTCTACCTCTACCTCCTCCAAATAGTGTATGTTCTCCATTAAAGACTCCTCCTCCCCCTTCTTCTACCATGGTTGATTTTTCTGTGGAAGTGGAAAAGTTTATGTCTCTGGCAGGGGTCCTTGAATCTTCTTCTAAGACAGGTTCAGTGGATGAAGTGGAAGGTATTTCTGATGGAATATCTGATCTTAAGTCTTCTAGGAGTCTATGATCAGTATAGTATGGGATGTGGGTTTGAGTTGGAGGTGTGCCACCTCTTGGTCTTGGTGGAACAAGTGATGTTCTAGGAATCAAGCTTCTGCTTCTTATAAATCTACCCCTTGAGTCTCTTTCTCTATGCATATCATTGTTTTTGAGAGGTAAGAAATAAGGCTACCTAGTTACACTTCCCCGGCAACGGCGCCAAAATTTCTACTCAACTTAATGTTCCTAAATTGATGTCATAAATTGTCAACCAGGGCTAGTAAACTGTTGAAGTGAAGTGCACCATATGTGCCTAGGTATCTTCTGCCTAATTCGTTGTGCTTAGTGTTTTTCTAGTGTTTTTGGTTTTGTGTTTTTATACTAAGGGGTAAAGAAATGAATTGCTAGAAAAGAGAAGTTACTGATCACACTAAAACAGAATAAAATCTACTCTAAACTATGAATGGAACCTAAGAATAGAAAATGCTAATCCACAGATTGTAAAGCTGATAAGAAAAGTAACTCATAACATTAAACTCAGTCCAATTCATTTCATTAGAGGTATGTTGGAACAAAATAAGAAAAGGATTAGTTGGACGTAATGAGGTTCTCTTTAGTAAACAACAACTTAAACTATCACAGAGAAAATCTCATCCGTTGTTAGAAATTTGTTGGAACATTTTGAGAAAATATTATCTGCAACATAGTAAGGAAACCTATGCTAAAATAACTTATGACACTAGAATTAACTCATTCTGCAACTCAAAATGTTACTATTAAGCCTCGTTCAAAAGTTAGAGATCTCTTGGAACAACTTGGGAAAAAGGTTGTTTGTAAAATTATGAGAAATTGCAGAACAGTCAAGAGCTCAAAATGATATAAATAATTATTGTTCATATGATAATGATGTGTTAGAAGAAGTTAAGAACAAGAGCATACTATAGAATAATGAGGGTCTTTTAAGTCTAATTAACAGGACTGAAATGAAATTAACTAATAGAACTAAAATGCAATGAACAGAACTGAACTAAAATGCAATTAACTCAAGAGTACTACAACTATATCTCATTCACGCATTAGTGATATATTGGAACAACTCATGAGAACAAGATTGAATGTAATATTTGATGTAAGTAAATGACATAAGTATGATGCAAGAGGATAAACTCAGAAAACTACCTAAGTTAAGAGCAAAAAAGAGTTAAAGGTCACTTATCTAGAAAATATGCACAAAGCATTTCGGACAGTAGGGGCCCTCTACCATCAGATTGGCACATGAATCATTAACTCCTTAAAATTTCTTCATATCATGCATCAAATTTATACTTCTTTCATTAAAGGAAAAATGCTCAGAAACAGAGTATCACAGTCTTTGAGAACTAACAAAAAAACATCAACTAACTGTTTCTCGATTCACCAAGTTATTTTTATAAGAAAACACATAACTGTCATTGAGTAGAAATAGGCATAGGTGTCTTTTATAATCAAAATTGAACTAGAACTCCTGTTGAGGACTCATATTTTTTTGAAGACACCTGCAGAGTCCTTATCCTTGTAGAAGTCTGCTTCTTGGTTTTGGCTTTGTCCATGTGCATAACCACTTTCAGATTTTTTCTCAGCCTTCGTGGAGGACAAGGAATGATGTAGGAGAGTTCTGGAATTTAACCATATGCGTCTTTCCCTAAAATGACACCTGTAACCTGTGTAAACATAAAGATGGCTACAAAATATGCGACTAGCTACAGAATGACTGCATTCTGTAGCTAAGTCTGCTCAAAAATCAGTATGACAACAAAACCACAAAAGTATAATAAGTCAGTCATTGCATGCATTCTTAAAGTGTTTTTAATCATTCCTATTGATCTTTTAAGCCTATAGCTAATAAAGGAAAAATGGAATGACGTGAAATTTGATGAAAGGAAAGGACATTTTTAGGGCTCAACAGGACTATCAGTCCAAAATTCCGTTATATGATGCTAGCAATGCTACAACTGCATCACAACATGTGGATAAGATGAATGACTAGTTCGACAGAAATGAAATTGATGATGATTCTATCAAGCTTAGATTATTTGCTCTGAGCTTAGGGGGAGAAGTAAGAAAATGTTTTAAAGGATTAACCCCCCATAGTATCAATGATCTCCAAGCTTTCCACCAGGCATTATTAAAAATGGGAAGTAAAGAAGAATCCTCTCCAATTCCTTTCCGATTAAAAGAACCTCCATAGAAAAACCGGGGAAAGTGTACAAGCTTATTGTACCAGATTTAACAGTGTGTATAATGCACTTTCCCCAAATCTAAAACCTCCACAAGGCTCAACTTTAAACAAGTTTCCTAAAGGGTTTGACCCTGAGATGGCCTATCAGTTGAGAGAGAGAGATATCCTGCAATTCTTGAAGAGATGCAAAAATGTGCTCTTTCTGTGGAAGTCAACTTGATGGAGAAGAGAGAAAGAATGAAAAATGAAAAGAGAGTGTCCTTCAGAGAGGAATCTACACCCTCTACTTCCAACTCAAATATGGAGAGAATGGTGGAAGAGATGATAAAGAAAATGAGCATCCTTGAGAGAGCACAAGCAAACCAAAACCAAACTTCTCCTCAAAACAGAAACCAGAACCATAATCAGAATTTTAGAAGAAACCAATCTCCAAATAGACCCAGGGAAGATGATCAATAGATCACTCCTCCCTTTAATCAAAACTATGTAAGTGAGGTTGAGGAAACAAATGAGATAATAGAGGAAGATGATATCAACATGCTGGGGGTAGATGATGATGACTTTGAGATTCATTACGATAGAAAACAAGGCCTTTATACACCTTATGATGACAAAAGAGATGATGATGAAAGTTATTATCAAGACATGGAAAATGTCATCAGAAAGTCTCAGAAATAATATGACCTTATAAGCAAAACCAGTCAACAAACTCCCAACACTAAAACCTCTGAAAAATCGTCACAAAATAGCACTACAACCAAGCCTAAATTTGCCAAACTGAAAGGTAAAATAGTGGTTGTTAATTCTGATAGAGGTAAAGAGAAAGGTACTCAAAAAAATGAAAAACAGAGTGCAGACCTTAGTAGTACTAACACTTCAGATAGTACTCCTTTTAAAACCATTTTGTCAAATATAAATAGAACAAATCAGCGAGCTGATGTTGCTGATAGACTGGCAGCTAGTAAGGCTGAGACACGTTCTTCAAAGAGTCAAATTCCTTTCAGCCTAGAGCATGAAATTTCAAAGATTAAAATCTATGTTCCCCTCATTGAGTTAGCTACCCAGCATGTATATAGGACCCAAATTTTGAAGGCTTTAAATATTGAGGATAATAATGACACACTCAATCTTAATGATGACCAGCTAGAGCTTATTTTTGGTCCTAATATTGAAGGTAGATATCAAGAGGGACCTATTCCTACCTTTTATATAAGTTTAAATGTTCATGACAAAATTCTGCACAATGCTATGCATGATTCCAGGACTTCTCATAATCTAATGCCTAAAGCTGTAATGGAGAGCCTTGGTCTAGAAATCACTAGACCTTACAAAGACCTTTACTCCTTTGACTCAAGCAGAGTAAAATGTTCAGGATTAATCAAAGACCTCTGCGTTAACGTAGCCCAGATTCCAGCCAAATTCTTAGTAATGGATATTGTTGTGGCTGATGTGCCCCCAAAGTATGGAATGTTATTATCAAGATCTTGGGGGGCTAAGTCATAAGGGACTATGCAAATGGACATGACCTATGCGACTATCCTTGTTTTCAATCAGACTAGAAGACTTTACAGGGAGTCTCATATGCAATACACAGTCACAATTCAATATAGACCACAAAATTCTCCTCTCTATTCCATAAACATAGGCCTGGATTCATTTATCCTTTTCAATAATGAAACTTTCAGCGAACCCATGACATTTTTCGATCTATTGACAGATAGAGAGGAGGAAGAAGATAAAGTAGGAGCGTCAGAACAATTTGCTGAACCTGTAAACTCTAGCAAAGAAAACACAGGTCTTGAGCTACAAATCATGTGTCCCTTGCTTTTAAACATTGAGAGTCAAGAAAGCAGTCCTTAACCCAATAAAAAATCTGAGGAAATGAAATGAATTCAACTAAGTGCTGATATTCGACAACAATCAGAAAGCATTTTAGTTGAAGAGGACTATCACCAAACAGAAACCGCAAACAATCCTCTATGGAGTATGTATTTTGATGGGTCATGCACTAGAACCAACGCTGGTGCGGGTGTCTGGATCTGCAATACTAAAAACAACCACACAGAAAGCATTTCCTGCAAATTAAATTTTCATTGTTCTAATAACATAGCGGAATATGAATCCCTGCTTCTGGGCTTGCGTTTGTTGAAAAATTTAGGAGCCAGAAGAATCAATGTATATGGGGATTCAGAGTTAGTCATTAGGCAAGTCAATGGGGAGTATAATGCAAATCATCCTAGACTTAGGGCCTACCAAAAAAATGTCATGGACCTTTTAAAAACATTCAAGGAGTCCAAACTAATTTTTGTTCCAAGAAAAAGAAATATTGCAGCCCACAATTTAGCCTTTGCAGCTAGAACATGCTTAACACTATATAAAACCAAAGACTGCATAACTCAAATGAAATTTAGACCAGTTGTGCCTGATAATGAAAAATATTGGTAGGTGTTTGACGGAGACAAACAAATAGAAGACTTCATGCAATTCAGAAATGAATTCGAACTAAACAGTTCGGACTCAGATTATGATACAGACTGCAGTGAAGAAAATTTTCTTGGTGAAGAAGAACTATCCCCTGAACTTGCCAACATTAATCTACTAACAAGCAAACTTCAAAACAAAACACAACTAAATGCAGAATTAGAAACAACGGATTTAGAAACCCTGCAGTCTAAGGATGAAAGTTTGCCAAAGGGTTTGGCACCCTTAGAAGAGTTTTTTGATTTTAACGATGTGGCCAAGAAGCCGAAACTGGAACCTGTAGAGACTGAAGTGGAGGAGTGCAATATAGGTAGTAAACTTAAACCAATGATGATCAAACTATCTAAAACTTTACCAGCTCACATTAAAATAAAATACATAGAGCTATTTAAATAATTTTCTAATGATTTTGTGTGGAGTTACGAAGATCTTAAATCCTATGACACTGAAATAATACATCACAAAATTCCCCTCAAAGAAAACGAAAAACCATTCAAACAGAAACTACAGAGAATAAACCCTGTCCAGTTGCCCTTGGTTCAGAAGGAGAACATGAAAATGTATGAAGCTGGTATTATTGTCCCTATTAGATATTCTGAGTGGGTGTCTAATCTGGTGTCAGTTAGGAAGAAAACTAGAGAAATCAGGCTTTGTATAGACTTTAGAGACTTAAACAAATCTTCATTAAAAGACAACTACCCTTTACCTAAGATGGATCATATTTTACAAAGGGTGGTAGGGTCTAGAAGAATTTCTTTGCTTGATGGCTACTCAAGGTACAATCAGATCTTAGTTCACCATGCTGATCAATTAAAGACTACCTTTACTACACAATGGGGAACTTTCATGTATGTGAAAATGCCCTTTGGTCTAATGAATGCTGGAGCAACTTTTCAGAGAGCCATGGACATAGCATTCTCGGAAGAACTGGGCTTCTTCATCATTATATACCTTGATGATGTCACTGTGTTTTCAAAAATAGATGAAGAGCACTTAGAACACTTAAGAAAGGTTTTTGAGAAATGCAGGAAGTTTGGGATATCTTTAAACCCCAAGAAGACACTATTTGGTCTCCAAGAAGGTAAAATTGTTGGGCACATTATTTCAGAAGAGGGTATTAAGATAGATCCAAAGAGGATCGAGGCCATATTGCAAATTTCTCATCCTCGAAACATCAAGGAGTTGCAATCTTTCATTGGAAAGATTAAATTTTTGAGAAGGTTTATCCCAAACTTGGCTGAGCTTCTTAGAAATATCACTAACATGTTGAAGAAGGAGCAAGGGGTAAAGTGGACCTTGGAAGCAAAGAAGTCCTTTGAGCTGGCGAAACAAGCATTAACCAAAACACCGGTTCTAATAAGTCCTAATTTTTCAAAAGATTTTTATATTTTTTCGTTTTGCATTAGAACATTCCATATCTGCTTTCCTTTTACAGAAAAATCCACAAGGGCAAGAGCAGCCTATTGCATTCTTTAGCAAGGAATTGAGGGATGCCCCTCTGAAGTATAACATTATGGAAAAGCAAGCCTTTGCTTTGGTTAAGTCTTTGAAAGACTTCAGAGTATACATCCTTCACTCACACATCGTTTCCTTTGTCCCAAACTCAGTTGTTAAAGACATTCTAATGCAGGACCCAGATGGTAAGAGAGGTAAGTAGATTGTTGTTATCCTTGAATATGATTTAGAGATAAAACCCACTAAACTCATCAAAGGCCAAGGTCTGGCTAGATTAATGGCTGAATCAAATTTTGAAGTTCTTGATATAAATATGATTAATGCTTTGGATGATCAAGAGGAAATCTCAACTCCCATTGTTAAAGACCATTTTATGAATTCCTCTTGGTATGATGATATTATTTATGTTTTGATTAATTTAAACACACCTCCTGGCTTAAAAAAGACAAAGGTAAGGTTCCTAAAGTTAAAAGTTGTAAACTATTGCATTATAGATAGATGTCTTTATTGGAAAATGCAATTGGTGTATTGCTTAAATGTTTGCCTGAGTTTGATGCAGAGAAGGTTAAGCATGAGTTCCACAAAGGATAGTGTGGAGGTCATTTGTACTGGAAGACAACAACCAACAAAATTTTGAGGGCGGGTTTCTATTGGCCTACTCTTTTTCATGATGTGCACAAGATGATCATAGCCTGTCATAAATGTCAAATTTTTGAAGGCAAAAGAAAGTTGTTACCCCTACCTCTGCATCCAATCACTATTGAAGCCCCTTTTCAACAATGGGAACTTGAATTCATAGGAGATATCCATCCACCATATTCTGCCCAGCATAGATGGATTCTCACTGCCACAGACTATTTCACTAAGTGGATAGAAGCCATACCTTGTAGGCAAGCCAATGATTATGTTATTATAAAATTCATAGAGAGTAATATTCTCTCTAGATTTGGCTGTCCTACCAATATTGTCACTGATAATGAAACAACATTTGGATCAAATAATATGGTTGAATTATGTCACAGATATTAGATAACATTGGGGCATTCCAGGGCCTATTAACCTCAAGGTAATGGAATTGTCGAATCCTCAAACAAAATCTTAGTGAACATAATAAAGAAACCGTTGGAGGACAACAAAAAGTCTTGGCACACAAAGCTAGTTCATGCACTTTGGGCTGACAGATTGACTTTGAAGAAATCTATTGGTATGTCACCTTTCCAGCTTGTGTATGGTACTGATGTAATTTTTCCAACCAGCCTTGGTGTACCAGTGATGAAGCTGATTCAAGAGTTTCAAACTGAAGATAATGACATAATCAGAAGAATAAATAAGACCATTCATCTTCAGTAGACCAGAGAGGAGGTTTATAACAAAGCATCGCAAATGCAGGACAACATTAAAAAGATTTTTGATAGAAGAAAAAAGGCCAACAATTTCAATATTTGGGACGAAGTTTTGAAGTGGGACTCAAGGAGGGAAGACAAGGGCGAGAATGGAAAATTTGACAACTTATGGCTTGGCCCTTACTCTATTCATTCAGCTGCTGGTAACAATGCCTATTTTTTACAAGAGTTGAATAGAGCAGAATTGTTTGGGGGTCCTGTCAATGGCAGGATGCTTAAGCATTACTTATCTTGATCATTTTCATGTTCTGAAAGCCTTTTTATCTTTTCCTCATTGTAAATACTTCACCCATCATTGCATTCAAAGTTATGAAAATAAAAAATACAAAAACAAAGAAAGAAAGAAAAGAGGGCAGATTGTGAAAACAAGAAAGGTATAGCCCCATACCAAAAAGAGAAATAAATCTGAAAGTGTGCAAGCTCAAATGCCACTCCTGGACAACACACTTCTAGTTAGTCAAATAGCTTAATCTTGACTAATTAGTTTTAAATTTTCTGTTGATAGGATAGTGAATTCGATTTTCCAAACTGTTTAATCTTGGCTTATCAGTAGATAGTTTAGGATATAAATTAAAGGTTCAAACATGCTCAAAATCTGAACCTAAGTTTCCAAATGGAATGACTCAAATCTATTTCAAATTCTGAGTCGAGAAGGATGTATATCTGGTTCCAATCAGCTCAAAATCTGAACCAGTTAGCAAAGGAAAGACAGCTCAAAATAAAAGTCAAAACAAATCTGTAAAAAGGAGGAAGGAAATGCTTTGAAATTTCAGATCTTAAGCCTTCCATTTTGTTTTAAATTTTGTGCAAAATAATTTCTATGTGCAGCTTGTTTTTATGCCATAGACCAGCATCAGGTTAGATCATTCAATCCTGACTTGATTTCTTTTTAAATTTATATTGTAGAGTTTAGAGAATAAATTCTGTTGGACAGTTTAATCCCAACAGATGGTAGATTAGGTAGAGAATCATATGGGCTCAACTGTTTAATCTGAGTCCATGGAGAAATAAGGAGTAGAAATAGATTAGATTTCTTGCTTTCAAAAGAAAAAAATGTTTTAAAAGAGTTTTCCAATCCAAGTGCACTCTAATGAATAAAAAATGTTAGATCAGTAGGATTGGGTAGGTAGAAAGCTTGTTGATGAGAGAAACATTGTTTTTATGGCTGCTAATATGTTTTAAGAGAAAGATCATCCCGGCAAAGGAAGGGCAGCCCAATGGATAAGACACTAATCAACTTCCCAGAGAATGCAAGTCTGAAGTTCTTGATGCCTTCAAAAAGGCACCATCCCCAAGTGGAGCCACTATTAGCCACCTGTGAAATTTGTTATACCAAAAGGTGGCTAAATCATTTTTGGAGCCTTCAAGGAACAAATTTAATTGCAAAAAGTGTTGGCTCTTGAAAAATATTGAAGGCCTCATGCCTCTGTCTAAAAATCTTCCTTACTGTTCCCATTTTATACTCTAGAATTCTGCTGACTTCATGAGAGACTGCTGCAAAATCCCTTTTTCCCTTTCCTCCATTAAACAACTAACCTCATTTTCTACCGCTTTCATTTTCATCAAAATCCTGAATTTTCATATTTTTCTCCTTCCCCTCCATCAAAACCCCTTTGTTAAGGTTTAAGAATCATTCTTTAGCTTAATCGAAACTATCACAACCCTTGAAAAACATTGAAAACTACACAAAAATACATATTTTTGTTTGAGCCCCCCCTGGGCTGAGTCCTTAGACATTTCCACTCCATATGCCTTGGCACTGGAACCAGGTGCTGAGCTATTTTGGGAGTTTATCGCATCAGAGGTAACACAGTGCACAAGTCTTCCCCCTTTATTGAAATCTCCGATGCTGATTATCCTTGTGCATAAAACCCCATTTATATTATTTTCCATACACTCGTGGCCCCGCAGGCGAGCGCCAAGCCAAATCGCAAATATAAAACCCTCCCGATAACAAACCTTTGTTTATATTTGTTTTTGGGTTTTTAATGTTTTTTGTTGTTATTTTAAAAGGAAAACTGGGCGGAATTCATCGCACAAATTTTGAGAGGGAGGCAGTTTTTTTCCATTTGGCAGTGATCAGCGCTGCCGACCGATGCGTGGCCTTGACCACTTTTGAAAAACTGCCCTCATCGTGCATTAAATTTCGGATGTGGAGTGAGCGTGATATCAATGTGCATCGTCCGATCTGAGGCCGCTCATCGGATGGTGATTGTGCCCAAAAGAAGCCCAATAGATAGACTAAGGTACAACGCGGTATTAAAATCATCTCCGCCATCGATTTGATCTATAGATCGACGGCCCAAAAGCAGTCGCCCTGGTCCCCACAGCCACGACAGTAGTTTCGCAGAACTGATGGCCCCGAATACCCAGTCAGCATCCACGCGGCATCAACGGATCGAGGCGGGTCTTCGTGGGTTCCTCGTATAGTCATCCAAGCCGGACTCGGGGGAATTTATACAACATGATTTTATTAACCTTTTTTGAAGTCCGGGCATGTTTTATAAGGTTTGTCGGTACTCGATCTCCACCGTTAATTGTGTGGGACGATCTCATCCGATGCGCCCACATTCCTCCCGAGCTCCCCACTCATTTTTTAATCATTTTTCTCCAAAACAAAGGTTTTTACCCCTTTTTCTTCGTTTTTCGTTTATTTTTCGAATAGAGCGACTCATTCGCTTTGACTTTTCACCCTCGCTCCTGACTGTCAATCTCTGCGCGATCGATGATTCCGATTTAATTTCCTCCTCTTCTCTCCTCTGACCTCCTCTAATAAATCTCGACCACTGGATGATGCCATCCAACAACCATGCTCTCCCCACATGTCCTTCCAAAGCAGTAAACCTATATATGCAGGATTTCATAATGTTTTTTGTATTTTGCAGGGTTTAAATGGTTTTTCCGCCATGCTGAAGAAAACTCAAAAGAAGAGGGTGACGATCCTCCCACTTTAGATTAATCAAAGGAAATCATTCGCAGGGTTCAAATCCATGTTTCATTAATAATTCATGAGGCATCCCTACACACCAACAAACCAGTGAATCAGGCACAAATCAAAGATTATCTGTGTCGAAGACAAAATATACCAGAATAGAAGATTGAAGATAGATCTATGGGGATTATGTCTAAGATGGTTTATCAAAAGCCTAATCCCCAATTAAGACACAGTTTAAATATAAATCATAAAGGTTCATCAGACAGAAAACTTCCACCGCCATAGTTGAAACAAATCGATTCCTCCTAGCTACCACAGTGCCACCTGTGCCTCAAAGCATTCATATCAGAGGCCGAAGTTATTGATCAGGATCAGATATTTGTCTCAAGCGTAGCCAGAGAGTAAATTCTGCAAACAAACTTAATGAAAAAATATCAGCAGAGTTAATATAGAAGTCAGTAAGAGATCCCACCGAGCTTAAATCTTAATGTAAATCATTTAATATAGAAGAAACCTATGTAAGCTTCTTCATTGAGCCCCCCAAAGGCCGAGAAGCTATTAAGTCTGTATTAATTATCTTTAGAGATATTTTTATCAGATCTCACCTCCTCATTCTTCTATAAATACTACTGCAGAAGATGAGAGAGGGGTTGGTTGAGTTAGCTATTGAACATTGAAATGTAATTGAGCTTGAGACTTCTACTTGTAAATAGTGTTCACCGGCCCTTGGAGCTCTGCTTGTGATAGATAAGTTAGGCTCAAATGTGTAGATGATTGCTAAACTAAAGCATTGGACTTAAACTTGTAACTGGTTTGGAGCATCAATACAAGCTGATTTATGGGATCCTGGTCTATGTTGACGATGATGTTTCTCTCATTGTGATTCGTTATTTTTTTTCTATTTTCACTGTGTTCATCTTCTCTTATAAAGAACAACATGCATAGAGTTAGGAACTACTGTATATCAGTACCCTTCTCTGACTGAAAATATTTATCTGAATGTTTTCTTCCAATCTGTGTTATTTAGGAATGATTTAATTCAGTTTAAGCATAAGAATGCCGACGTTCCCTCATCTTATTGTTTTAGCTGAATATTGTTCTTGGATGTTACTTTCATTTCATGTTAAGTAGAGATGAAATAAGGATGATATGGTGTGCCCTGGTCCTAGTTTTATCCCAAAATACTATCTGAATGTTTCCCTTGGAATGTGTTAAAAGCTGGCTAGTTTAGAAGTACTTACTAGATCTTAGACCATCCTTTGTTATCATTTGTGTTTCCCCCTGTTTTCATATGTTTTCTATTTGAATGTGGATCAAAGTCTGGATAGTTTCAAAGTACTTACCAGATCCTAGATTACTTCTATGTCTTTCTTAAGTGTTTGTCAAAGGCTGGCTAGTTTCAAAGTACTTACCAGATCCTAGGCTACTTTTTGTTCTTCATTTGTTAAATTCCCCTTCTTGATGTATCATTTCATTCCATAAATCAAAATTTAAAGAGATCCTTAGACATAGATGACTTGCCCCATGGACCACTCTTGCCCCTCACTATTTCAATTAAATCCTATTATGACTCCATAGCCCAATGGACTAAAACCTACAATTATCTATATTTCTGGCCAAAGCTTGTTCTGTTTGCTTGCAAATTCTCACCTTTGAAACTCTTTTCACTTAGAACTTTCCACCTAAAATAGTAATCATGCTCAACCCTCCTAAAACAAAACAAATCCTCAGCCTTCATAACTAGCCTAACATCATTACCCAAAACTCCAAAGACAAATCCATCTTTGCACTTATTGGAGAGATCCCTCTCCGGATTCAGGAGGGCTAGATCCTAGAATCCCAAAGTGGTTGAAACAATGTTGTTTCTATGATCAGACTTTGCCAATCTTTCTGATTACAGATTCCTAACAACATCAACCTTTAGATTGAAGTTTTAGTCTTGGATGTTAATTAAAAATATGCACCTACTACAAGTATTTAGTGATGAACACAACAATATTGCAGCTCAAGCTCAACTCTATATTTATCAAAGTCCATCTCATAAACATCTTTAGTCAAATCCATTTTAGGCATTGAATTTTAGCTTTTTTGTAGCATAAGCATTAACATTTTCTGTATTCGTAGATAATTATATTCTAGCAACTTGAAACTAAAGTAAATTCTACATATGCTACAGTAAGGATTCTGAGAAAACCTTGAGCTCTCATAAAGCTATTGTTAGTGCTGCCCAAATTTTTGACTTTGGTAAAGAATTTACATCCCCATTAAAAACAAGGTCATGTACTACCTCCTTCAATTGCAGGCCACAATAACACAGCAGATGAGAATTCACTTATTAAGTTATTTTTCATATATTTCTATGCATTTCCAAAAAGCCTCTCTTGTTAACTTTTCACATAGAGAAAAATAATTGATGTGGAAACATGATATTGTCGATTTACTAATAAGAAACACCTGATCTATGCTAGAATTTCAATAGTTACATCTTCACAAATTATTTTGCCTCTAAAAATCCTATACCCGATTAGCGAATATGGTCATTAGAATAACCCATCCCTTTAGCCCCTTGACTCCTATGGTCTAGGTTAGGTAATTTTTTAAATCATGTGAAATCACTCATCAAATGAATTACGGTCTAATCTATTTTTTATATGCTGACAATATTTCAATTTAACCAAGCATTTTATGTGTGCTCAATATTTCCCCTTTTCAATGGAAAAAGTTATAATAATGAGCCAAAAAAGGAAAAATTTAGGTTATAAAATGAAATATTCCCAGAGAAACATCGTAAAATGTGAGAAAGGTATAATGATGAGCCAAAACAGGATAAGGTTATGCTATAAAATGCAAGAATATTTGAGTTAAACTGCAAAAACTTGTCACCAGTTCGTTATAACACCCTCCAAAACTGAGGTGTAACCATAGAACCCAGGATCATACAAGATAAACATGTAAAATTATCATTTGAGAAAATAATATTTCCTTGATACAAAGCTCTAAAGAGAAAAAATCCTCAATTATAAATGATACTCAGTAGTCTACTTGCTCGCCTTGCATGGCTAGACGCTGCTCAAACTCTTCCATTAATTTAGATAACATAATTTCCACAAGTTGATAGAAAAACATAGGAGTATTAAAAGATATTAGTGAACATCATAGATATGTAGAGCGAATAAAAGTCAACAAATTGTTATTTTCGAAGAAAAAATTAAAGATCTTAATGTAGGCACTTCTTCTGGTTTTTTGTTAGACAGAATTGACAGGATGAGCCGATTAAGTGGTTGTGACGAAGGATCATGCTCAACATAATTCCCACACATTTTCTCAGTGTGAACACAAATAATTGTGTGCATCATTATATATCATCTTAAGTGAACAAAATAAAAAAGACGAATCAATAACAGGTTCTCTTAAATACCATCCCATTTGAATTCAAGGATTGATCCTGATTCAAATTCTACCTGGCAGATTATCCTTCTGGTAAGTTTTAACCAAGATTATTCAGTAAAGTGCTTGAATCTACAAATGGCTGATAATTCTTCAATATAGATCGGGTGAATGGACCAGAGTTTCTCCCTGGTTTAATGGGTGGTTTTGCAACACAAGGTGGCTTCAGGTTACCCCCATACTTCCAAAAACCATTTCCTTCAGTTTTCTTCCAATCACTTTGATGTCAAAGCTAAAATGAAGTTGAAAACTTTCATCGACGATCCTCCTTGAAAGAAAGCTCGATTAAGATAAGTGTAAAAAGGATAAATTGAGGCAATCAATTTATTGCTTGTAAGATTTAGGGCATCTTCTAACAGACTCTTTAAGGTAAAATCACAGTAAAGGTGTGTGAGGTGACTGATTTGTTCAAATTTTTTCCTTAACATTATGGTGTGCAGAAATCACTTGCAAGTCATGTAGAGAGAGGCTGATGCATTAGCAAGCACTATAAGAGTACTTGACAGGAATTTGGGTGGGAATTATCTACTTGGACGTTGAGGGCCTAATATGGCTAGTTTGGATGGTGATAGATGGGCCAAGCCAGTGGATGCTTTTGATGATGCCTATGATATGTAGATGGATGCGGATGTTAGTGTTTCCTATACTATGTTTCGACCTGGCCAAGGTTAAAATACTGGCTTTGCAAGAAATACCTATGCAACACAAATGTGTATGAATGTCATCATTCCTAGAGGGCCTTATCTGCAAGCACCACTTCCACAAGTTGGACTAGTGAGAGATAATTCTGATGATGATAGGTGGCAGCATGCTTGTGGTTCATAGAAGGGTTTTATTCCTGCTCCATAGCTTTCTCTATGCACAATTCATATATCAAAGAAATGATATGAAGTGGGAAAGGTTTCTGATGAGGATTAGCTGATATAAAGACAAATTAAATCCATCCTTAATAAATTACACCCCAAAACTTTGATAAGCTTTTTGAACAGGTCAAATAAGTGAAAATTTACTTTGCATCATGTCTTCATGGTATAATATCTCAAATATTTGACAAAGCCTTGATGGGGTTGGATTTTTGTGAAATGTATGAAAAATTATGTTTTTAGCTTGTTGCAGGAATACCATAATTTTATGAAGATAATGATAAGGTTGTTTTCAAGCGAGTTATTTTGAAAAAATGTGAGGAATAAATTTAAAAAGATGAAAGAGAAGAGGCAGAGGTCGAGAAAGCAGAAGAGCATGGTGAAAAAATCCTTTCAGTAGAAGAAAGACGATAGAATAATGTTGCAACACGACGATGAATTCTAGGAAATATAAGGTTTATTGGTGAGCTTTATAAAGAAAGTATGCTGACCGAAAAAATTATGCATGCATGCATCAAGAAATTAATTGGTGAATTTCAGCATCCAAAGGAGGAAAAAGTTGAAGCTTTGTGCAAAATGATGAGCACTATTGGTCATATGATTGGCCATTCAAAGGCCAAGGAACATATTGATGCTTACTTCAATAGGATGACAAAAATGTCCAATAACCAAGGGATTCCCTCTAGGCTAAGATTCAAGTTGAAGGATCTGATTGATCCGAGGAGGAATGCATGGCAACAAAGGAGGAAATTTTAGGGCCCCAAGAAAATAGAGGAATTGCATAGGGATTTCGTGACAAAACTACATGGATATTGAGGCCACTCTCGAGGTACCAATATGGGACATTTAGGTCATAGACTTGTGACACCACTTGATCATGGTGTGAGAGGACCTGCGATGCCACCTTACACGGCAGGTGCACAAATGGGTTCGATTCCACATATGGGTGGGATTAAAGGTCCACAAACCCATATGGGACCACGTTACCATGGATTCACCAATAAAGATGCTCGAATTGTGGATAGGGCTCAATTTGAAAATTAGTCTATGCCAAGCCCTTCAACACAAAGAACTTCTGATGATGGCCACTTGAATCTTGGTCCTAAGGGAGGTATTGGAAAGGGAATAGGAGGGAGGGCTCAGCCTATTCCATATTCTAAGAGTGATCTAGAATACATTCCACCATTCACATCTCTGATTAATAGCCGAATAGGTGCAGGTCAGATTTCAGGTTGCAATTCTGACTAGATGCCAGTTGGTATGAGAGATGAAATTTTGACAAGGACTTATGCTATAGAAAGGATTTTATTTGCAAAATCACGTGTCCAGGAATGAATTTTTTTGGATAATGACATAAGAGATTTTAATAATTCATACTCATCAGGCGACAAAGGTGGGAAGACTACAAATACTCAATTTCAACTATAAGAACATTCTTCTCAAAGAACTTTGAGTTCACAACTCATTGAGGTTCAACTTGGGAAAAAATATGAAATGGAAATCAAAGAATATTATAGGTGCATTCCTTTACAGAGCTTCCATTCATTTTCATTATGTCTTTTAGAGAAGTCGACAAGTTTCCCTGAATTTTTCTTAATTTTTCATGACAAATCATCTAGTGTGAGATATTTGAAGGAGGAAATTTTTTGTGTAGATGACCTTAAAGCACCATTTTTCCATTCAACTATGGTTTCACTTTGGATATTAGATTATTTTTTCAGGAAATATGTTGAAATTCATCTTCTGGGGAATCTACTTTCACATTTATGCAAGTTTGAGCCTTTCTTTCTAAATCAAGGACAAATTACTGAAGGGTAGTGTGAAATTTTGTGTTTGTTCTTATTCAAGTTTTAATTTATTTAAGGATTGCTAAAATATATGGTCATTTGCGATTATGAATTATAACTGTATATAATTTGATGTTTCTAGGTTGGAGACTGTACTATTTTCATTGGAGGATGCTACTGTTGATGTGCTCAAGGCTCCTGAGTTCCTTGGTCATGTAGGGTCAAAATCCACTAAGCTGATTCCATGTCATTAGAGCAATTTTGCGTCCTTCCTGGGAAACAAATCCATTACAGAATAGGAGTTTCCCAAGAAGGAATTTATAAAATGAAACCAAAAAATTACAGGAAATGTTAGTGAGTTTGTCTTTCCAAGGCATATGATAGAGAAAAGTTTCTTTATTTAGGGCTACTCATCCATATAGGGTTCAATGTGAAATTGGTTAGCTAGATAATGAATTGTCTTTCCTCAATATATGTGAAATTCTAATTAATGACTTAGCCTATTCTTCTATCATGCCTAAAAGAGACCATGGGTAGATATGACTAATGACTCCTCTGCCATTTTTTACTGTAGAGTACGTGGTCTCAATAGGGTTATAACAGAGTAAAAAATAACTATAAGCTTGACAAATATGCAAATAGGAATCTCCCTAAACTTGACATATTTACTCTTTGTTGATTATGTTTTGACTTTGGGTGATAGGACCAAGGAAAATGAAATTATGTTAAAGGACCCCACTCTTGAAGAATTGAAATTCCTACCTTAAAAACTACCAAAAACTGAGGAGCTACAAGAATCAACAACATTTTTGACTTGAACCTAAATAGTCTTATTATCTCCAAGTATTTCCCTAATCACAATGACCAGTAGATTCTCCTCATGGATTATTTCTCTCATTCTGTTTATTAGTAACATCCAAAAAATGTGTCCCTACATTTGAGTCTTGGGAAAAACACATATAATTGTTATCATTTAAATTATCCATATCTCTTGGAGCCCAAAAATCCATTTGCTTTGGATAAGCTTTATTTATAACCTCAAAAGCAACCCTATTATAAGCTGAAGGACCATTATGTCCTCTTGAGTCCTGACAAAGTATGATGGAATGAAATTGGGTGAAGACCAGATCCAGGTTTACCATGTTCGAACCTAGGTTCATTGAGATGAAGACCTTGGTTTGAATATATCCACCATACAAACTAGGACCACCCATACTTATCATTTCCATCTCTCTTTCATCATCAAGACTAACATACTGAGGATATATAACCCATGGAGGCCCATGGTAGTCATTTCAATGTAATTTATTAGAATATATGCCATTTCTTATTATGAAATTTACCACATCTGAAAATGGCATCACTCACATCATTTTGAAGAAGTCTACAAATTAGGTCAACATAATTTTTTTTCACATTTAAGACTTCCCTCACATTTGTTGTTTCTTGAAGCTCGAGCACTTTCATAAAAAAATAGGAAAAGTCAAATAACAAAAATGGTGCACTCTCTTTTCATTTTCTAATATAATAATGAATTTTTATTAGAGAAACTGTTTGTTTGTTTGTTTTGGTTAGAAAAGGGTTTGCTCTTGGTTTTATGTGACTTTCGATTTATCATATGTAGCATGTTGAGAAATGGGAAAGACTTTGTGTGACATTAATCTTGCCGAAATTGATGTTCAATGAAAGGATACATAGTTTAACCAAGCTAGAATTCAATTTGCTAAAGGCAGAGGAACATCTTAAAAAACTGCTTAAGAATACACTATATACAAAGTTTGACCATAAGTAATATATCCATTTTTCTTTTGCAGATATGTTCTTTTTTCTACCCAAGATATCACAACAAGAAAAATATTGATATTGTAGAATTGTTTGAGGACCTTATTGAGGTCAATTTTTCTAATGTCCTATTTCATTGATACTTTCTCATATGTAATGAAGGCTTTAAATATGAATTAATATGTTCATGAAACAAATCAGATTCAAATATTATAGATATAAAAGATAAAAAAAATGTCAATATATTTGTTTGATTGTTACTTGACTCTATTGTGGGTAGGCTACAGGAAATGTGATTGGAAAAAGGATGGGGAGACGATGCATATCACATCTTGGATATGGTTCATTTGCTGTTAGTGATCGCTTAGACACCTAAGCCATCAAATTTGACAATGTTTCTAGTAGGAATTCCTATGGTTTTTAATGTTGTGATTATTTCACCTCATGGTTATTTTGGCCACTAAAATGCTTTAGGAATGCCAGAAACAACATCAGTGGACAGGTAAACAAATTTTTTATAATTGCAATTTCCATTCCATGATATCCTCTCTTTATTTTCTTATTGCATTTTGGACGTTTCTTTTGATTTGTTTTCTTTCTTTTAACTATGAAATTGAAAATACTTAGTACCATGTCCATTTAAACAACAACCAAATCTTGAAGATGAAATTAGTATTACACTATATTGATTGGAATCCTTATAGCTATTTTGTGTTCAAATATTTTCATGATTATTAGAAAAAGTTACTTTCCTGTTGTTATTTGAGTATATGATGTTTATATACTTGACTAAGTTCATGCATTAGAAAATGAAATGCTATTGTGAATAAAATGACAAGGATTAAACATGACACCTCAGATTATTTAGTAAATTAGTATTCAACTTTCAAGGAAATCTTAGGAACAATCATGTCAACTGAGTTATATGCTAATAATTATTTGGCCACATTATAGTGGAAATTATTGCCCCAATGAAGAAAATTTGTTCAAGTTTCTTACTTCTATGGGGAGAAATGGCTTTGACATTGCTGATGTTGAGGTATATGTCGTATAAACTATTTATAGTCTAATTTAGATTATATTCTAGAGTTCATTGTCTTTCATGTTTTACACTCATTGCATCTTATTTCGTTTTCAGAAAATGAACTCAGTATTGATGGTAAGAAGCAGGAATTGAAAAAACAGGGGAGCAATAACATTGGAGCAACAAATGCAAAAAGAGAGAGATGAGAACTCTTTTGGTGAAACTCTTAGTGCCAATATCCCTGATAAGACACACATATAAAGACTGATGGTCAAGTCTTCAGAGTTGGTGAATTCACCTGCAATACCTTGAAAACATAATGATAATTTTTTGAAGTGATGAAAGAATATTTCATGCGTAAATTGTAGTCCAATCAATATTAAGTTGGAAAATCATATTGTAATACTTTAACATTTCATATAATATAATTTATGTGGTTGAAATTATTTATAGTTGCACTTGATATTGTTTAGTATTGTTATTAAAATATGTGACTTTGTGTTTTCATATTAGATGAACATACACATTGTATAACATTTTTTAAATCATAAAAAATAATTTATGTTGATTAATAATGAACAAAAAATAGATTTGAAACTACTAAATTAGTTGTTTATATTGATCAATGATGAACAAAAATAAAATTAATATATGACTAAATTAGTCATTTATAATGATTAATAATGAAAGTAAATGAAATGAATATAAAATACTAAATTATTCGTTTATATAATGAATAAATGACTACTGCAAATGATAAATTTGTGATTACAAATGACGACTAAATTTTGCATATATGCGACTATTAGTAGCTAATTTATAGTATCTTATAACACGACTAAAATTTAGACATATTTTTTCTGTCATTCAAACGATGACTAAAATTTTCATTTATATGACTATTAGAAGTTAATTTACAGTATCTTGTAACATGACCAACATTTTGGTCATATTTCTTTGGTCACTAATTGGTTTTCTCAAGTGATCATATAGTAATATATTTTGTTGTATATTTTTTCATTAATTGTGCCAATTAATGACCAAATCAAAGATTAAATCAATGAAAAAATTAATGGCCAAATAAATGACTAAATAAATGATTAAATCAATGACTAAATTAATGATTAAATCAATGACTAAATTAATTACCAAATATACTACTAGAAAAAAAATTGAGATAAACAATTAATGACTAATCTAAAAATGACCAAAAGTTGGTCGCATTATAAGATACTATAAATTAGCTACTATTGGTCACCGACTGAAAAATGGTCATTTATATGTAAATTTTCGTCATTTTTTTAGTAATTAATTAGCAATTTTTTACTAGTGACTTGTTGTTGTCATTATCATGTGGAATTTCAATTATATTATGACACCTTCCTTAATTTTGGTAAAACATTTTGGAAAAATTCCCCTCCTCCTTTCACTATTCATGATTTCATATCCCAAATTCTATGTGCAAGAGAAAGTCATGAATTATTTTACCAAAAGAAATGTGTTGGTGGTAAAACTATGATAATTGTGGAAATTTGACTTTATTTCACAAAAAATATCTTATTGATATAAATGATCAATCATTTTCGAACATAAAAGTGAAATGGGAGAGATATGAATATATCCATACATCGATTGATTTAAGTATTAGTACAAGTGCTAGAAGGATTGATTTACAACAAGAAGAAATTTCTGTGATAGAGTTTTTAAATAATTTTGAGACAAAAATTTATAAATACATGGAGAATTCTCATAGAGATCGATGGCAGTACCTGGAATTCAAAAAATCCTGTGAAAATTTTCCGCTAGGGACCATTTTATCTGTTGATTTTGCAGAAAATTACACATTTTTTGCACAAAATGAAATACAAAGTGAATATTATCATTCTCACCAAGTCTCTATGCTTGTCCATGTTCTATATAGCCACATGGAACAAAATTTTGGTCAGATAGAAAGCACCAATGAGAATTGACAATTTATTAAAGAATATCACTTCTATATTAGCGACGATCATACACATGATACACATTTTTTACAACATTGATTTGCTAAGATTTATGACTTATTGAAAGGTCATAGAATAAAATTCAATGAATATTGGATATGGTCAGATGGATGTGTAGGTTAATTCAAATATTCATGATCATTCTTTTGGTTGTGTCGTATTCATATGAAAACCCACATTAAACATTATTGGAATTTCTTTGAGACTGGTCATGGAAAAGGAGAACATGATGACGCAGGGACATGTATAAAATGAGAACTTTGAATATATAAAATGGACCACTCTGCAAATCGACTTGTCTCAGCTGAAAAAGTTTTTCAATGTTGCATCGCTGCACTAAGCCATGATATTAACCCATCAAGGGAGGTACGCAGGTATGTACATATATACATTAACTTGTATATATTTTTAATGTATGATAATTTTTATTAATTTTCTAGTTCTAAACATTTATAAATTATATAGTTTAAATAATATCACGATGATTATATTTGATATATAAATTTTATTTTAAATAAGATGTTTGAATTCTTTTTTGAATTTATTATAGGCTATTTGGCATATTGAAGTCCAAGATGTAGATAGATCGATTACATATGAAACTGAAATAGTAAAAGGCACTCGAAAATTGCATTCAATTAAAACAAATGTGTATTGAAATGCGTTTGCATTTGATAAAAGAAAAGATTCTTGTTTTTTTCCTGTTTTCATAGAGGACACACAATCAAATGATGCTTGTGAAAACAAAATGTATGTAAAAACTTGGAAACATACAAAAATATACAAAGGGGAAAATGGTAGTTGTAAGCTTCGAAGAGATGGAATCAAAGGAGATTATAGTATATTGTGAAAGTGGTCGAATTTCTGGTATTGTTAGAGAAGGTCAAATTTCAATTGATTCCAAAGGATATATATATGTTTTATGTTTTTAAAATAATTTTGAATAAGTATCTAAATAATAGTTAAAATATAGATCTAAATAGATATAAAAAATGGTCCATGTTGATAAAGCTAATTTCATGTTAATTATGATATGAATTTACACTGGTTTTATTGAGTAGGGGATGTTTTTGTTGTTGTTGCGCCAATTAACAACATATAAAATGTCAAGTATTACTTGATGTGTTGCACTCAACAAAAGTTAAAGTTATTGGAAGACTATGATGATAACAATTTTATATATGAAAGAGGGTTTATTATACTGAAAGGTTAGTTTTTCCAAGAAAATCATCAAATTGAGAGTAGTATTTACTTTCAAGACTATCAACCTGATGCCATAAGTTGTGAATATAGTCACTTGGTGTGTGCAACGCGCATAAAGTTGATAACATTTCAAAAAAAAAAATAAAGTTAAAAAATGGACAATGTCAAAAGCAGGACATGAACAGATCATTGAGGATGGCATTCCATTAAATTTTTTTAATTGAATTTCCCAAAAATTTCTTCTTCTTGTATTCATATTTGAGAACTTAGAGTTCAAGTAAATTGTTAGCCTTTATTTTTTTGCACTCGTAAGTTGTACATTCTAGCTAGTACTAGATATTACAAAATTGTTTTCATTAATATGCCACAACTTTATTGTTAAGTTAAAAAAAAAATTCAAAGATGTCCCAATACTACTTTAATGTAAGGATGTAGCACATCACAATTTTCTTGTTTTTGTTGATTGTACAACTATCATGTTTGCATTGCATTTTTCTTTTTTATGTACCATCATTTTAGCTTTTCAAATATTTTTATTGCTATGTTATTACCATGTTTTATAAAGAAATTTTATAGTATGTTTACATGAAAAAATTTATATTAAAAGTTAACTATCAACCGACATCCATAGTCTCATTTATATACATGAATGAAAAATGTGCATACCATATTTATAATGCAATTTTAAGTTATGATTGTTTTAGACATCTACACCAAATTATAAGATTCATTCAATGCAAAATGTGCAATGTTTTGTAATTTGCAGTTTTACTAGATTCATTTTAAATAACTTGACAAAAGAACTTTAAACAAAACCTAAGAATCATTTACTAACATTATAGGAATGATCATGCAAAATGTACCAACTAAATGCAAATTTACTTTCATTGCTACATATTCATGAACTTAAATATGTAAAACCTTTAAGCATCAAATCATGCATCATACAAATTGTACCATGTTTTATAATGCAATTTTATAGTATGTTTGTCCATGAACAACTTTATATTAAAAATTAACTATCAACCAACATCCATAGTAATCTTTCTATAGATGAATACAAAATGTACACACCATATTTTATAATGTAATTTTAATTTTATTACTGTTTTAGACATATACACCTAATTATAAGATCCATTCAAATGCAAAATTACCATGTTTTATAATTTTCAATTTTGATAGATGAATTTTAAATAAATTGACAAAACAACTTTAAAATAAACCTAAGAATCATCTACTAGCATTATAACAATTATCATGCAAAAATTTACCAACTAAATGAAAATTTATTTTCATTTTTGTACATATTCATGAACTTAAATATGTAAAACCTTTAAGCATCTAAACACGCATCATGCAAATTATACCGCTACTTAGGTGTGAAGTTGAGGTCAGATACAACCATCAGTACTATATAACCAAACAACTAACCGCTACTCAGGTATGAAGTTGAGGTCAGATACAAACCATCAGTAATAGATAATGTTAGACATTGGAAAGTGTTAGAAGATGAGGAGCATATTAAACACTTCAGTAATTGATCAAGAGAAAGAGAATGTGATAGATGAAAAAAATTCTAGTTGGGGAGAAACCATTGCAGGACACAATATTTTACAGCTAAAGGGTAACATTATTCCTAGGGGTTTGGTTCCTTTGGAAATATTTTTCAACACAAATGATGTAACTACCAAATAGACTAAACAAGAAATTGAAGAGCAAGTGGAAGATTGCAATATTGTTTCAGAAAAGGGTCCTCGGATAATCAAACTGGAAAAAGTAGCTCCTCATAAATACAAACAAAGGTATCTATACCTTTTCAAAAATTATATGGATGTATTTGCTTGGTCTTATGATTATTTAAAAACATTTTACACTAATATTATTCAGCATAAGATTCCTTTGAAGGGTAGGGTGAAACCATATAGGAAAAATCTTAGACAAATTAATTCTCGTTTACTCCTCTCTATTGAAAAAGAGGTAAGAAAATTTCTCCCGGCCAAAATCATCGTGCCTTTAAGATATTCAGACTGGGTAGAAAATCTAGTCCCTGTCAGAAAAAAGAATCGATAAATAAGGTTATGTGTGGAATTTGAAAATATTAACAAAGCCTCATTAAAATAAAATTACCCTCTGTCTAAAATGGATTACATTTTGCAGAATGTGGTAGGATCAACCCGGATTTCTATGATGTATTTTTTTTTTCTAGATACAACCAAGTAGATTTGCATCCTTAAGATCAAAATAAAATCATTTTCACCACGTCTTGGGAACCTTCATGTATGCTAGAATGCTCTTTGGCCTCGTAAATGAAGGAGCCACTTTCATGAGAGCTATGGATATAGAATTTGTGGGAGAGAAGGGAAAGTTTGTAGTAATTTACCTGGATGGAATTAATATATTTTTAAAAATAGATGAGGAACACATTGAACACCTATGAGTCACTTTTTTGAAATGCAAAAAAATATGGCATGTTCCTAAATCCTAAAAAATCTTGGTTTTCTCTAAGTAAAGGAAAGTTGTTGGGGAACATAGTAGAAAAATAGGGGGTGAAGGTTGATACCAATAGGGAGGAAGTGATCCAAAACATATGATTACCAAGGGATAAGAAATAAATCAAGGTCTTCTTGGGAAGAATTAACTCCTTCAGGAGATTCATACCAAACTATGCTGAGTTAGTCAAAGAAATTACATAAATTTTGAATAAATTTAAGGAGCTAAAATGGACTCTAGAGTCTCATGAATATTTATCCATAATTAAAAGGTATTTTTCATAACTTCCTGTGCTAGTTAGCCCAAATGATCTCAAACCCTTTTTTATATTTTCTTTTTCTTCTCCTCATACAAAATTTGTTGTATTATTGCAGAAAAGTAGTGAGGGACATGAGAAAACAATAGCATTCTTTTTTCAAGTGTTGCAAGAGGTTGATATAAAGTATAGCATCCTAGATAAGTAGGCTTATGCCTTGGTTAACACCCTAAATAATTTTAGAATCTATGTCCTTCAGTCTAGCATAATTTTTTATGTTACTATAGGTGTTGTGAAATATATTCTGGTACAAGGCGACAGTTAGGGAAAAAAAGGAAAATGGATTGCCAAAATCTAAGAGTATGACATGCATATCAAGCTTACCAAGATAATCAAAGGGTAGGGGCTAGCTAAAATTATATTAGAAGCAAATTAACAAGCTTTGGGCATAAAATTATTGGCTAGAAGAGATGGAGGAAGTGGGAATGTGGAGCAACAACATGAGATTGAACATCAACCCATAAAATTTAGATGAAATACATTTTTTCTCACTGGTATAAATATATCATTAATTACATTCCTTTTCTGAGGTTCCCAGTAAATTTTGATAAGGTGAGGGATAGGGCTCTGAGACTGCAATCCCAAAAATTTGTTGTCTCTAATGGCCAATTGTACTAGAAGGACCCTCTAGGGATTTTTATTTTATATTTGGTTGAGGATGAAATATACAAAGTGATGGATGGATTTCATGGTTGTGTTTGTGGAGTAATTTAAAGTTGGAGCGATAAAACACAAAAAATCCTCAAAGTAGTTTTTATTGGCCCAAACTATTTAATGAGGTTCATACTTATGTTCAGGCTTGTGAGAAGTGTCATGTTTGTTGAGAAACAAAAAATAGCACCTTTTCCTCTAATTCGTGTCTTTTTTGGAGAAATTTTCATATAGGGGTGGTTATACTTCATTGTGGAAATACACCCACCTTCCAGCGGTTAACACAGGTGGATAACCACAACTACGGATTACTTCACCAAATGGGTAGAAGAAGTCCCAACCAAGAACGTAAATAATGTTGTAGTCATTTAATTCATGGAAGAAAACATCCTTACCAGGTTTGGTTTCCCAAAGAAGGTTTTCACTAACAATGCTCAGGTGTTTAAGTCAGCCAATTTTATTGGCGTTTGTCAAAAGTATAACATTAGAGTAGGAAATTCCACCACATACTACCCACAAGGAAATGGATTGGATGAATACTCAAATAAAAACATGGTAAGGAAAATAAAAAAAACAATATCAAAAAATCAGAATAATTCAAACTCACATCTAACGTTTTCCTTGTGGGCCAATAGGGTTACCAGCAAGAGATCCATTGGGAAATACCCTTTTGAATTGGTTTATGGAAATTCTATAATATTCCACATATATCTAGCTATACTTATAGCCATAATCTTGTAATATCTTGAGGAAGAGACCAATTCATTAAGCAGAATGATAAATCAGTTGGTGGAACTTCAAGAAAGTAGAGAACAAGTGCATCATAAGTTGATAAATTATCAAGAGAAAATGAATTCCTTGTTTGATAGGAAGGAAAAAGATAGACATCGTCATCCAGGGGACTTAGTTCTAACATGAGATGTCAGGAGGGAAGATAAAGGAAAGCATGGGAACCCTCTATGGTTTTGGCCCTTCGAGATTGTTGAAGAAAAAGGGAACAAAACCTTTCTCTTGGAAAATATAGAGGGTGAATTACATGGAATTCCTATAAATAGGAAGTTTCTCAAGCTTTACTTACAACACTTCAAGTTTCCACTCTCACTCATTGTAAATACTGGTGAGCCATCTGTAAATAACTAGCACTGTTTTAAGCTTCTGTTACCTCTTTTTGTTTCATCAAATTTTCAATAAAATGACTCCATGCCCAAGGAGTAAGGCACTAATCTGTAGGTTCTCAGTACATTGTATCCAATACACTGCCCTAGTTAGAGCCAATGTCTTTTCCCTCTATGATTTTTTGAAGAAGATGAGGAGCCATTGGTATGGCCTCAGAAGTTAAAATATAGTTAAAGCACAACACCCCAGAAAGTTGTTTTTATATATGCGCACATCGTTGGTTAAAGGTTGAGAAGTTTCTAGGTGGATCATTGTCCATATCCTCCTCACCATCCCCAGAAGCACTTTGAGGATGTAACCAGTGCGATCGATAAGCAAGAACCCCCTCCCAGAGTTGAAAAGTCAAGATTTGATATGACAACTGAGATTTATTCCTAGGGGTGAGCATGGGTTCCAGCCTGTTGCCATTCAAGCCGCCGAAGGAAGGTGGAGAGCACATGCCACGTGGGCCAATCTGGTGATGCATTTACAAACAAGCATGAATTAAAAGGTAAATGGTAACTTAGTGGCCCCTCACTCCTATTAACTTGTCCCCTGCCATTGTCCAACCCCATCGAGCCAGGTGTCCCCCCCCATTATGTCACCTCCATGTCACCTGACCGTCGTCCCCTCCAATTATAAAAAGAACTTATCACATCATATTTCAAAAATTTCTTACCAGATATTGGTACACTCTCTCCCACTATTCGCCTACACATTTTGCCATTCAAGCACTCAAATGTCCAAGTATCTCCTCTTAATGTTATTTTTTAGCTCCTCTACAACAACCAGGTAACTAGTCACCCTTGTCCACCTGCAAGTTTTTTAGATAGTCATAAAAATTGAAGAAGGAGGCCCCCAAGACCCCAAAAACCCATGCGGCCAAATCCTCTTCTAGCCTCAACCCCCTCATGGAAAAAAGGCCGAAATTGTTGACCCTGTTTGTGCCTACCACCATGCTCACCTCTGTTTTGACCTATTTGGAAACCATGTTAAGGTGGAAGACCCCTTCTAGGTAGTAAAATTAGGTTTTTATGACTAGATTACTCCCACCGTGCACCATATTCCTAAATTTTCATCTTGGCCAACTACAACCTACATTGAGAAGAAGAATTACCTTCTTATTCCCATGGAGCCACAATTCTTGAAGCAACCAAAAAATTGATCTGAAAGGCCTTGGTTTACCCCACATCTTGTGAACCCCAACAACTCACTAATGTCACCCTAGTCTATCACTACTATACCCTCCCAAAAAATGAACAATAATCTTTCCTGCAGATGGCCCTAGCCCTTGGCCTACAATCTCTTCTTATCGTTGAAAGTTTCCTCACCACCCTCTTTGTAGAACCCATAAAAACCATTATGTCTCTCATTTATCATATTCTAGGGGAGGATGATGTTAATATAGCTAACAAATCCACTTTGGGCTTTTTAAGACAAATTATGCAGCGTGACCACCTATTTGATATCCCATCCTTCTTGTCTAAGGCCATAAGATTCCAGTTGCACCATTTTTCTACCACATCCTTTTTTATATACAATTATCTATTGTTATATTTTTTTGTATACAAACATGTAGATGATTTCCAGTGCCTAGGCCTTAGTATGATTGCTACTAAAAAATAGAGGAAATTTGTGTTCGATTGGGATGTTTTTTTCATAAGAGGCCAAACTCTGATGGTTATTCACAATTTATATCAACTTATATGGCCATTGCATAGAAGATTATCTATGGTGTTCCTCCCCTGAGAGTTATCCCCCAAAATAAAAAGCTTCTCTAGCTTAGCAAAGACACCAGGGTAGGGGATTGATACATTTTTCAAGGTCACATAGAAATCATGGTTTATGGGTGTGAAATTCCCCCTTTCCACCTACCCGTGTTCATGCCCATGAGGATATTTTCTCTAGGATACAATAGGAAAAGCCTTAATGCATATCAAGTCCACTTTGTACCATAAAAGAAGTGACTTATGTTTAAATGGAGAAGGCTCGTGGGGACTTTTGTTGTTAATTCCAGGCAAGACTCCAAGGAAGTTGAAGCTCTACTAAAAAAAAAAATTGACCTAGGGGATGTCTTGCACTATGACCCTCATTTTGTCATTTCCTAGAGGAGAGAGAAGATAAAAGCTTCAATTTATGAGCAGGAATCTAGGAATGAGCTTGAATGGAAATCTAATTTTGATTCATGGCCTATGAATAAAAATATGGATATCAAAACTCTAATGATCAAGGACAAAGAAAAAAAGAGGACTATGGACCAAAATGGAGGTACATAAATGGGAGATATACAAGCTGGGAGAAAGAGAAAGAACCCAGGAGACAAATGAAGAGGAACTTGAAACCACGTTAGTGGAAATAAGACCAGATTGACCAAGTTTCCAAGTGACCTTGGAGGATCCATCACTGGTTGCTACCTCTTCCTCTTCAGAGGTAGTTATCATAGGCACAAAAGGAAGTGTAACTGTTACTGAATAAAGCTAGCCTACTAGAATGGCCATTGAAGAAAGAAACAAGAAGTCGAGGGAGGAGATAAAACATAAAATGGAATCTCACTCAGTTCCATACCAGATTAGACTACTAGCTACTATGGATTTATAAAGGAACCAAATGAAGCTTTCATTACAACATCCACTGGCACAATCTCGACCTTCCATTTCTTAGTTCAAAACTTTAGATGTTTCACTAGATCTTGCAAGTGTTCCCTTGTCAGATAAGATAATTTTCTACAGAGGGGTTGGAGAAATTTTATATGGTGAGCTCAACAAGAACGCCATGACTATAAGCAAGGCCAAAAAAATTGTTGGAAACGACTGCAACTAGGTTGAAGCAAGAGAGAGCCAAATCCATGGCTCTCCACATGCAGAATGAGAGCTTCAAGGAGTTGGTCATGAAGCTAGGTGTGAAATTGAAGGATAAATCTACTTTCGAAGCTCTTTAGTTAGAGTTCTCAGACAGAAATCCAAGAGCTAAGGCATAAACTAAATATCCTAGGAAGTGAAAGTGTTCAATATAAAGAGCTTGCACAGGTAGAGGACAAAAATTACATCTTAGCCAAAGAGCTTATTGAAAATAATAATTAGATAATGGCCCTTAAGCAGCATGAAGAAAAGCTGCAAATGAAAAGAGACTCACATATATGTGTATTGATCATTCTTGAAGATCCTCAAAACCCAATTGAGTAGCTAAATAAAATCCTTACTGAACTTCAACTTTAATAAGGGGAACTTAAAGAGGTACAAAATAATTTGGATGCTACCCAAAAAATCCTATAATAGAAAGAGAAACAGATAAAGACTGCTATGAAAAATGTTGACATCCTCAACAAGAATTTACAGGCAACAAACTAGGAGGTTTCTGAGCTGAAGGGAAAGCTGAAAGGGAGCATGTCATTGCTGCAGGAAAAATAGTTGGTATGGGATGAAATCATTGAAGATATGGGAAAAAAATGGAAGTTCATAACTTTGATGGATGAACAAAAATAGTGATAAAATATTATGAATACTTCATCCTACCAAACAAAGAATACGGGGAAAAGAAATCCCATATTTACAAAATATTTATTCGATTTGTGAATGAAAGGCCACTCATTGAGTTGAGGCCTATATATGTGGCAGATAGAGTGAATAATATCATGGAGATTGCTAAGATTTTCTATAACGAGGAAGCTAGAGTCAAATTTAAAGAGTGCTTGGAGGTAGTATTGAAGAACATGGTTTCTTTCAACATTGAGCTCGAAAGGATTGTCCAAGTTAGATTTCCTAGCTATTGGGACTTTGTGGGGGTGTTAATTTAATGGGAATAGTACAACCAAATATTGGTAGAGGCCAAGAGAAAATTATACTCTTCCCATGAGAAGACTGCTACTCTAAAGGGAAAGACTATGGTAAACTATCTGAAGAAGGATCTTAGGATGGTGAAGACTCTATTTCTTTCTAGATTGGATTATTTAGGCCTAACCAATCTTAAAATTTCAAATTGTCTATTATTTCGCCCCCGTCAACCAGCTCCAACATTTTGGAAGAGATGCAAGTAGTTCTTCAACCTACCTATGGTCCAAATCATTAAACCCTTGATGCATCCTCCACCTCCTGCCTATCATGAATATAGATACTGTTGATTGTTTCGACCATGACACTTTATTTTTATATTTTATGTAAATGTTGTATTTGAGTCAGCAAGTTAGAAGTTCGGTTAGGAAAACTATGCCATGAAGCACACTGAACTTTTTTTATGATTACTCACTGAAATGAAATCAAGAAGGAATATTTTATGTAACGATATCTCCCTTCGAGGCCTTATAAAAAAATCTTATGATACTAAACCAAGTGTTCAGAATTTTGAATTTTGTTTCCAAAAAGAGAAGTGTTGTAAACTACTTATAAAATTTATGTTCTATGGAAGATTAATACAATTTTTTTTGGCTTTTCTGGCTCATATGAATGTGTAGTATGTATTATTTCTATGTTTGTTTCCATATGTGTTCAATATTCATCTCAGATTGCATGTAATATTAGATGTTGGATGTGTTTCATGAATTTAGGGATTCATCTAATTCAAATGTTGAAGAAATATGCCTATATTGATAGGACATTAAGTCCTTAAAATGTGATCCATGTATCTTTGCATTCCATCAAGATCCTCGTCTCTTCCATTTCACTCTAAATTTTGATGCATTATATTCTTATAATTAAGCCCAGTGCATTAGTTTTATCTCTTGTTCAAGTATTCTTCCACATATACTATAACGACTAATAAGCTATAGGTTCATGTGATGTTGGCCACTTTAAATCTAATATTGATGCTTCTGTGAGTAATAATTTGCACCAGGTTGTTACATTTCACCTCATAAGGAATGTTATAAATCAATTTTCTTCCAAATATAATAAATATTCAGTGTGCTATGAATCTCCAGCTAATATTAAAAAAACTCATCAATATGTCCTAAGAAATGGTCTCTCTTCAACCCAGGGGTTGTCTCTAGGAACTACAACAAAACCGATGACTTCACCAATGGGCCAATCATCGATAATCTATCTATTAATTTCCTAGATGTCGCCCTCAACCCAAATTCCTTGGTTATTTGAGTCAGAAATCCCTTGATGACCCTCCTATAATTATACAGCTAATATGTCATCATACAACCCTGTGAGATAGTCATTGACAACTAATTCGACACAAATTAGCCCATATGGCCATGCATCTGATTTGGTATCCTAAAAACATTGTTGGAAACCACACATTTTTGTAATTTATTTCAAAATTCCTTGCTCGGCTTCACTCAACAATCACACACTCTACAAATATCATGCACACCTGTCAAGATTCAATTGAGGGAGTTATTCCCTTCACTTGCTGATTTTTTCTCTTCACTAACTGAAGCCTAACTCATGAGGACAACTAGAGGTATTCACTGGATAAGGCAAAAGCTAGAAGACCTTTCTCACTAGATTTTAAACATAGTTATCTGATGTTCAGGAGAAATAAGGAATTTGAACATATATAGAGACAATATATGATAGTATTATGGAAGCCATTAAGGCTAAATATATGGAGCTTAGTTATTATATAGCTATATGATGAGCCCCATTATTGCAAAAATAATAATTTAAATCTTGAGGCTACCAACTTAAATTATAAACAGGGGGTTCATACAAACTTAAGAGCTATTAGAACTATATGTGAAACATGCAATATGTCATTATTTCATTGATCTTATGCAATGAAGTGAATTCCATGAAATCCAAGCCTAAACTAATTGCAAGAATGAAAATGTTACTCTGATTGCAGAAAGGAAACATAATTACTTTTGCAGAGAGGAAATCCTAGTTACTTTTTCAGAAATTAAAGGCTATTCTACTTTTCATGAATGTAAATGTTAATCATATTTGTAGAAATGTAAATATTAACCTATTTTTAAAGTGTAAATGGTACATCAAAAGGAAGCCTAATATATTCAACGAAAATAATTATACTAGAAATGGAAACCATAGATTAATATGTCTTAAATAAAATGAAATCATTCTTCAACCAATTCATTCAAGATAGATTTTGTCAATAGAGTTCACAAGGTGCTTCATGAAAATAATCATTATGCTCTTCAAGTCATGAATCTGTCCACTAATCCTAACTGAAAAGGTGAATTACAATGGAGTAAATGAAAGAATTAAGAGGTATTTTGGTGTTAATCAATCATCGATTCAAAGCCTAGGTGTTATTATTCAAACCTAAGAGAAAAAAAGCAAGATTTTGGAGCAAATATGGTCAAGTTTACATGTGCTATAAGAGTGCTACAGGTGACCCTGTTTTTCTACATGAGTGAGATAATTTACTGAATGCCCAAGTAAATCAAATGAAAATGAGATGGGATTTTTTTAATATTAAGTATGATTTCCTAGGATTCCAGTCCAAGTGTATTAAGTCCAAAATATTGCTGTTAACACATGCTAAAAAATAACATATACTTAATTACACTAAAAAGCGAAAACTCAAGAACTAGTGAGCTAGTTAACCTACCAAATGCGTAACCTAATAAAGTGAAAATTATATGGGGAATTATTTTTTATTAACTTGAATGCTTTTATTACCTAATATAAGTGGAATCAACTCAAATTAGGCTCATTAACACGTTCTAAAAAATATCAGAAAATTACTAGTATTTTGCTACAAGGTACTTCCATAAATTCTAGATTTGTGAACTAGTAAACCAATCCAAGTATCTCAATAATGAATATGAATTTTAATTTTTTTTTTTTTAAGGATGAATCATGCTTTTGAATTTGTAAATAACCTATAAAATAACTCACTTTGATCATTTAACCAATATGACCTACAACAAAAGACGCATGAATAGTAAATGAAGAAATAAGAGATGCAAGTAAAAATACATTCTAAGGAAATAAAGAAATTATACAATATGGATATGAGGCTCCTACGATGGAAAAGCCCAAGGAAATTCAGAGTCCTATGAAACAAAAAAATATTTAGAAGCTAAAAATGGCACCAAAATTCATTATTTAAATCAATCCAAATATATCCCTCATAGAAATTAAAGTGGAATTGCTATAAATCAAGTTTTTTCCATAAGAATATTAATAAATGCATTCCCCTAGAGGCCAATTCAATTTTTTACTCCTAAAAATAGCTGAGGAATAATTCTCCTTGGAAGGAGGTAGATTTCCCCTCTATAATCCCTCAAAAAGTGAATCTAGTTCCCAACACTAGGTATCTTCATTAAATGACAGGGAACACATCCCCATATTTTCTCAATCAGTGGAGGTCCATAATTTTTCAAAAATTTCATGATATTCAATTAATTTACTATCCAATATTGGTCCTCTTGTATTAGGGAGAAAGTCCCTATATTATCTCATTCAAAATTTACTCCATATTTTTTCAATATTCTGCAAAAATAAATAATATTAGGTACATAATATGCATTTATCTCTAAACCTTCCTAAGAACATATTAAAGCTAAAAAAACATTATTAAGTATATAAGGAGAGATTTAATATAACATTTATGTGCCTAGGAAATTTTATATGGGTCTTAATATGTGTCTAATTTCAAGTCCCATCACTATACTAGAGAATAACCCCTTGAAGAGGAAGAGAGATGAATTGCTTATGGAAGAAGTAGGACGTACAATGAAGGAAAAGGAGGATGAAAAAGAAAAATTAGAATCCTTTGGGTGAAGTACTGAAATGTTATCAAAAGAAATCAAATAAACACTTGAAGAATCATAACCAAAATATTCAGGTGAACCGGTGTTGTGAATCAAGAATAATTTAATCAAGGAGAATGTTGTAGAAAATATTGGGAAATAGCTAATGTTATTGCTACAAGAAGCAAAAATGGTGGAGGAGATCATGCTTTGGTAAATGAATCCTACTACAGGTCCTAGATTCATATCCTCGACCAATTTTGAGAATAATATTTTCAATATAATTGTATACAACCAAATATAGATGATAATGAAATATTACTGGGTTCCAAAGCATCTTCTTTGGATATCAATTTAAGTAAGCTTGTTGATTTTGATATGATAAATTGGTGTTAAAAAATTTGAGAGGATGTTTCCAAGAGGCTGCTAGACTTAACTGCTAGCAACAAGAAGCTACAAACCATGCTTACTAAGGTGATATAACAACTCAACAATGAAAGAGTAACATTGTGAACTAAAGCTAATTGAATCAAAGAGCTAGAAGATAAGATAATCAACCAATAGGGCCAACCAAAGGATGGGAGCAATGCTAAAAAAATATTAGAGGAAGAGGATAGAGAGATAAAAATATTTAATCCTACTACTAAGACCCCTAACATTGATGCAACCATTTTGATATAATCCTTTGAAATGAAGGAAAAAATTGAGATAAAGTTACAAGAAATGCAAAAATATGTTGATATGAAGGATGTTTAGCTCAAAAAATAGGAGTAAAGGACATAGATGCTTAGCAAAGAATTTGAAGAATAGGAAAAAGAAACATATGAATACAATTAAAGAATATTAAACCACCATAGATAATACTCTAAATAAGGATACCATTGAGGCAATAGATTTAGACAAATTAAGGCTTTTTGAACATAACATATCATAGCTGGAGGAGAAAATTAAAGAGGTAGAGTATGAAAGGGATCTGACTGAAATACGATGGCCACACCAAGTAAAAATAAAGGTTGAGGCAATTGAAGGAATACAAGATACTGTTAAACATAAACAAGAGGATATTGATTTACTCCAGGAAATCATAAAGATTACGTTAGAAGGAAAACAAATTCTGATGGAAGCCAAGGAATAGATATGGGAATAGAAAAACCTGAAGGTCTCACATGTCAAGGCATTTGTTAAGATTTTATAAGACAATGAGAAAGTAATAACAAAAAATGCTAACATTGAGATCAAGAATATCACTCCTCTAAATGAGGAAAGATTGAAGTAAATTTATCAACTCATAGCGTTTGAATTCACTAATAGAAGAAACAATTAAAGATATGAAATTGTGCCCTAGAGATGAATGCTCACTCTTCCCATGGTAAAAGAGAAGCAAAAATGTATCCTCGAAATGAAAGATGAGTTTCAAAAATCCGCAAAGGCCATTGATGATTTTAGAGTAGAATGTAACTATCTAGAAAGATTTTGTATTCCTTCTTTATGGGGAAATGGAGGTTAGTTAATTTCAGATGAAGACTTATAGGATAAATTGAAAATAACCCAACAAGATCTAGGGTGTATTTCAATTGTTAGTGAAGAAGCTATCTCTAAACATTAGTGAGAAATTCTCGGTGCATAGACTTCAAATTATCAACAGTATTAGATAAATTGATACATGGCCTATCTCATGTGAGATATTAGCTAAAGTATCATTTAATTCTTGTTATCTATAAATTTCAAAATGTTCATGGTTGTCAATTGCAGAATGGGATCAAATTGATAGAGTGAAGAAACATCTAAAACTATGAGTTGTGCTAGAACCAACTACCATAGCTACACAGATGTTTCCTCCACTACAATATGTAGTGTAAGACTTTGAAGAATGCACAGAAGAATACATCATCATGACTATTTTTCATAATTCAAAGAAGAAAAATACATATGATTTCTTGTGTGTATCACTAACTGCCATGTCTAAGAAGCCAACCAAGGCAACCAAGCAATCTGATAAAGGAAAAAATTTCTCGAGGAGAAAAATTTGTTAATTTTATTTAATTGATCTTTTAATTTTAGTTTAAAAGAAGTTACTTAAAAATGGTTAACTTAATCTTGTATAAATGACCTCGTTTATCATTTTGAGGGGGTTTTTGGTGGTAAAGAAACTTATTTTTAAAAAAGGAAGATCTTAGTGCACTTGTTGCACTGGCTTGATCTCATGTCCTATAGTCTTTAATTAGTACAATTCATATGTATGGAATTTATAGTGTTTTGTGTCTTATCTCTGTTTTATTACTAATAAAGAAAACTAATATCTTATTATTATCGACATGCGCAATGATTCAAACAAATATTATAATATTTGTTCATTTTTCCATTGGTATTATATTGTTTTTGGTATTTTGGATCCGAAAAATCCTTGTTAAATAAGCTTAGGTGCCTGACATTCTGTCTTGTTACATGGTATTGTGTTGATTACTTTAGTAGCATTCATTTTATCTAACTTCTTCTGTGTGGTTGTGTTGTAACGTTTGGTATCACGTGATTATTGAGATGACGAATATTTATTGTGTCACCCGATTATGAGTTGAATAATTATCCAATATTATACTATGAGAGAGTTTGAATTCATTATACTTATCATTGACATTGATTTATGTGGTAAGAGTACTTTATATTGTATATTTCATTCCTTGTCCCTTGTAATGTAATTAATTATACAACATAACCTTTAGTAAATTGATTTATTTTTCAAACTTGTTTTTATTCCTTTTCCTATAATACTTGTGTTTATTTTGTGATACACAATTCATGGGATTGCCATATAATGTTTATATATAGTTTGATATCTTATTGGATGTATTAGTTTCTTACACCAAAAATATTAAAATTTTATATTCAAAAAGTAGTTCAGCTGAACAAAACAAAAATTTGGCTGAACTTTTGTTTTCTGTCGATGTCCGCTAAAATAAATGGGAAATTTGTTTGAGCGAATTATTTTAAAAGTTCGGTTGAAAATGTATCCATATTTTCTGTCGGCCGCAAAATTGAAACGGTGTGACCCTCCAAATTTTTTTTTTTCAGCCAAACTCTATAAATAAATAGAGTCGAAACATTATTTTCACACTCTTTCCTCATTTGGACTGAACTTTTAAAGTAAATCTTTTTGGCTGAATTTTTTAAGTGAGTTTTGTTGGCTGAATTTTTAAAGTAAGTCTTTTGGGTTGAATTTTTAAGGTGAATTTTTTTAAAGTAAGTCTTTTCGGCTGAATTTTTAAAGTGAGTTTTTCTTTTTAAAGTAAGTCTTTTGGGTTGAATTTTTAAAGTGATTTTTTGTTGAAAGTAAGTATTTTGGGTTGAATTTTTAAAGTGAGTTTTTTTGAAAGTAAGACTTTTGCGTTGAATTTTTAAAGTGAGTTTTTTGGTCTAAATTTTGAAACTGAGTTTTTTTTGCCAGATTCTGAAATTTACTTTTTTTGGGTTGGATTTTAAAAATATACATAGATTGAACTATCATGGGAAATAAAAGAAATTGAAATAGAAAATATAATCTAATAAGAGATAGTGAGGCTCGTAGAGAATACTCGAGAAACTATTACAAAAGAAATAAGGAAGAACTCTTAAATATTAAAAGGGAAAATCAATCTCAACTAGAAGATGAAGAATGTATGCAAATGTAAACATTATAAATTATATTTAAAATTTAATAGTGTATTTTGAAATTTAATTATTATTTGATGAACTAATTTGAAAAATATTTTGCAACGTAAATAGGGAAATATCTTTCTCATAACATTGATGATGAGATTAAAAATGTTGAAAGACAAAGTGAAAAAGATAATGAACCAATGATTAATGATGTTGAAACATAGTCAAGTGAAGAAGTTGAATCGCCATTAGGTATGTATATATATGTCATGCGTATTACTGAAATTATACATATTTATTAGTTTTATTTTCATTCAAATTCTATTTTTTAATTTAATTATTTAATGTATATTTATATCCATTTACATTTAATTCTCATATGTAGAGATGAAATCAATATCGATGATGAGATGTTAGAAAATTTTGACACTACACATATGGAAATTAAAAGGTTGACCGTCTTATACAATATCATGTTAAGCTCATTATTGATAAGTTATTCGAATGAAAATGTGACAGTTGAAGCTCAAATTTTGAGAGGTATCTTAACATCAAAGAAATTAAAAGAAGCTACAAAAATATGTTGTATTAAAAAATAAAATAAAAATATAAAAAGGTGAAGGAAAATGTGATTCAAAATATAAATAGTGCTCTAAAATCAATTGGAAGATGTAGAAAGAAAAGTGATATAGATGCATGTAGAGAAATACAAATGACAGTGGTTTCATCAAGTACTAAAGAAAATAGTTTTGTAAAATCTATGGAAAAATATTTACAGACCTCACGAAAACCATTGCACAAACATAGGAAATTTTGATTGAAAATATATCTAAATGATGAGCTCGATTGTTGGATAGTTATTTGTAGGAAACCATACAAAGATAGACTTGGCACTACAAGGAAAAGACCCGCTAACAGATGTTTTTGAGGAACACCTTATAAAAATAGCCCAGATATCCGTTTGTAGCGGAGGTTTCTAGAGGACATTGGTGGGTGGAGTTTTTTGTGGATGTTTTTTCTCTGGTGTGTTTCTCATCCTACACTACACCGGTGCATTCCACTAGAAAAGCACTAGTGCGTACTACAAAATGGCACATCGGGACACCGTGCTCTCTGTAAAAACCCCCCTGATGCATCTAATTACTATATTGCACTGGTTCTGTAAACAGATTCAGCCCTAGTGCATCATAAAAAACCGCGCCAAAACTGAAACAACACGGTGTGGTTGGAAGAAATAGCCTGTTGCGCCTCAAAAAACCGTTCACCGGAACAGGGTTAAATAAAAAAATTAAGGCCAAAAATCTGCATTTTTCACTTCTTCAGTGCTCAAGAGATCTCAAGCACTGGTGCTAATTTCCCTTGTGTGAGGTGCCTTGCCATCGCTGCTCGCATTGCACGCACTGTTGTCATCCATTTCCCACCATCTCGATTTTGAATTTTGGAAACAGTGGGAAAATTTAGTTTTTCAAATGCTACTACAAATATGCCTCTTCGATGCCCAAATGTAAAGGTATTTTATTTATTTCTCCATAATTAAACTTTTTAGTGGATTATTTTTGTAAAAAAACTTAAAATTCACCATTAAAAAAAAAATCCAGTGCGATACGCTCGAGCTGTTTGACTCACACCAGTTTGTGGTGCTCCCTATAAATTTACATGCCGCACTACGACCGATGCTAATGGCAACCGCACCATTTCTAGTGCGGTACTGAAACAACACACCATGTTTTAAAAAAAATACATAAATTGCGGTGTGGTCGGTTAACTGGTGGCACCATTGACTATGTCCAAGTTCAGGAGGGTAGTGTGCTGACCATAATATGCACCCTGGAGCAGATATTTTGGTCAGTGCACCCCCCTCCCAAACTTCGACATAGTCAACAGTGTTGTCACGTAAATGACCACACCATTGACCATGTACTAATGTTAGGAGGATGGTGCATTGACTAAACTATACGCCCCAAGGCGTATAGTTTTTTCAGTGCACCACCCTCCTAATACTGGTACATAGTCAACATTGCGTTCAGTTATAGAACTTCACCATTGACCATGTAATGATGCCAGGAGGGAGGTGTGATGACAAAGCTATCCACCCTGAGGTGAGTAGTTTGGTCAGTGCACTGCCCTGACGAATTTGTACATAGCCAACGATGTGATTGCTTAAAGGACTGCACTGTTGACCACTAACTGATGTTTGGCGGTGCGTTGACGGAATTATTCGTCTTGAGCTGGATAGTTTCTTCAACGCACTACTTGAGAAAGTGCAGTTCATGTTGTGTGGTGGGCTGAAAATTTCCAGATGCATCACAGATGGTTCGTGATAAAAACAAACGCACTGGTACCGGTGCATTACTATTTTTTTTGGTGCACCGAGTTGTTTTTTTTAATATATATATATATTTTAAATAGTATAACAGTTTAATAAAAAAAAATTGTATTTAATATGTGAATCATTCAGCGACGTGAAAGGAGATGAGAGGGAATGACAAGAACATATGTAGCCTCACCCTATTATGGTAGCCATCCAGGAGATTCTAATGGAGGTAGTCCTCCTCAAGTTCTATGAGGATGCTACATCCCTGAAGGGCCATAGTGGGTTATTGCGACAAATTAACTTCAAGTGGAATACCCACCAACAGGATTTCCGGGTTGGTTCGAACTAGTGTACGTGCCCACTAAGGAGGAGATATATTTTATTACTGGCCTATCGAGGAGAGGGCAATATTTTCCCTCGTTCCCATAGGTACCCATCGGTTATGTAGCAGGAAGTTAGTTGGTGTACTCCCAAAGATACATTAGCGCCGATATACTATCACATACAGATTTTCAGGTCTTCAGTGGTCAGTTACATATTGCTTAATTTGGTGGAGATGAGGTGAGGTGCCTCTCACTACTAATTTCGACCATTTCACACAATACTAGTGATGGGAAACGCATTAGTTTCCTTCTTTTATTTTATGTTTATTGTTTATTATAGGTGCCATGACTTGTGAGGTGGTCTACGATTTTTTTGTAGTATTTCTATACAACTTTATATAGACGTCATGCACAAGGGAGGGTGAATTTCCCTTTTGCCTTAGAGATATTTTTTTTATTTTTTGAGAGGTTTCTAGATACGAGGCCTACTTTTGTTTGGCAACCTCGTAGGCCGATACTGCATTTATGGATGCAGATGTGGGGACAGATGATGCCCAAGAGAGGCGAGTCAGACTTTTCCACGCAGATATCGCATGATGCATTGGAGTTACTATCCAGTGTTGATGATCATGCCTTTGTTTTGGTCCCCTGTTCATATGCTGGTTTGGATTGGCGAGGGTGTGCCAATGTCCTCTTCATAGATGATGAGTTGCCAGATGATAAAAGTAATATTCGTTTTTTCTTTAAATTTATTCTAACATGTTATTTAATTTGTTTTTATTAAATTGTTTAATGAAATTGTCTAATTATTCTTGTGTACTTATATATATTTTGTAGATATTGGGTAATTTTTTGGCGATGAGATGCCACTTCCACTAAATGATATAGGTGTATATCCTGATGATGACTAAGAGTTGCAAGATGAAGAGGATCAGGCCAGTGGAAATAGACTTGGTCCTCATGATCATGCACAGGTAACAGATGTTGTGAGGTGTAGGCTTGACACTAGATTTAGGATGGAGTTGGGCGACCAACTCTGTCGACTTCTTATGGAGGAGGGAGTCAGGCCAGACACTATCAGAGAGATACATGCTGATGATAGGCTGATAGTGATATGGAGAGGCATTCCACATGATATGTTGACCCCTGATGCAACATTTCGTTGGAGCTACCAACTTAGTGGTGTGGCTGAGGAGGGTCATTCGACGTAGGCATGGTCGAGATGAAGTATGTCGACAATCGAGTAGTGACGAATCATATGATGATCATGATCAGTGGATTGATCATCGTTCACCTCACACCGGAGATGAGCAGCCTACGACATCGACTAATAGTCATGATCACGAGTAGGTTGGACCATCCATGTCGAGTCATCATGAGTGGCATGCAACATCCAACAACCATGATCATGAGTAGGCTAGACCATCCACGTCGAGTCATCATGAGCATCTTGCAACATCCACCAGTCATGATGATGAGCAGGCTAGACCATCCACGTCGAGTCATCATGAGCAGGCAGTTGATCCTGATCAGCATGAGGCACCTCTAGATCAGTAGGCACGTGATGATCGAAATTTATCTGAGCTTGTCGAGGTTACACCATTGACTGAATAAGCCTTGACTAGTACTAATATTGATCTACCAACAACTGATATTTTACATTTATATTACAATTGTATATTTTGGACATTATATATATATATATATGGTCCATGTATTTTATGTTCATGTTGCAGTTCTACTTAATTTACATGTTTGTGATCATCATGATGTGTATATTGTTAGGTCATGTTAGATATGTTCATTTAATGTGCATATTATAGATATATATGTATGTGATAGCAATTATTTGACATGAGATGTATATTTTATGTTTGTGTTGTGACGATGTTATAAAATTTTTGTGTTTTGTTAGATGATCATGATCACAATGATTAGATGATGTTAGTGAATTTGAATGTGTTTTTTATTCGAAAAAAATGATTGTACGATGGTTATCATGATCGTGATGTTTATTTTTAACAGGAAATCATGATATTTATTAAATATTATGTCGTGATTGTAATTGAAATTTTAATTTTAATTTTATGTAAAATTGTCACTGTAATATTTAATTTATTGTGAAATGATTGTAATTGTAATTTTAATTGTTATTGTATATATGTAAAATTGTAATTATATGTAAAATTCCAAAATTGTAATTGTAATTTTAATTGTAATTGTATGTGAAATTGTAAAAGTGTAATTCTAATTCTAATTGTAATAATTGTATGTAAAATATTTGTAAAATTTTAATTGTATTAATGTGAAATTATTGTAATTGTAAAATTGTAATTGTATGTGAAATTGTAAAATTGTAATTGTATATAAAATATCTGTAAAATTTTAATTGTATTAATGTGAAATGATTGTAATTGTAAAATTGTAATTCTAATTTTATTTGTAATTTTATGTAAAATATTTGTAAAATTTTAATTGTATGAATGTGAAATGATTGTAATTGTAATTATATATAAGTAAAATTGTACTTGTAACTATAATCTTATGTAAAATTCTAAAATTGTAGTTGTAATTGTATGCAAAATTCTAAAATGGTAATTTTAATTGTATGTGAAATTGTAAAATTGTAATTCTAATTCTAATTGTATGTAAAATATTTGTAAAATGTCAATTGTATTAACATGAAATGATTGGAATTGTAAAATTGTAATTGTAATTGTAATTGTATGTAAAATTCTAAAATTGTAATTGTAATTGTATGTGAAATTATAAAATTGTAATTGTAATTGTAATTGTAATTATAATTTTAATTGGTTTTAATTGTAATTGTATCTAAAATATTTGTAAAAAATTAATTGTATTAATGTGAAAATTTTGATTGTATTAAAATTTTAAATTTGTAAATTTGTAAATTTGTAAATTAATTGTCAATTTTGAACCATAAATACTGCAAGTAAAATGTATACTGTAAATATTGTTAACTTACCATAATTGTAAAATTGTAAATTTGTATGAATATAAATAATTGTAAAATTGTAAATCTAGAATAATATGATTTTTTATAACATAATAAAGTTTAGAAAATAATGCAAATAAATTCATGTACTTTAGAATTATCATTATTTTATTATGATCTTACATCCCAAAAAAAAGAACTTTATGTAGTACACCATTGTTTTCGACATCAACATATTTGGAAATTATCAAGTCAAATGATTTTAACATTAACACAATGCAAATTACCAATTAATTCAAAATACATATTATAATGTTTCGAAAAAAAAATTCTTAGTTATAAGGTAACTAATTCCTCTTCTTTATAAAATCCCATCTTAAAAAGTATAAATGATGAAATAACACATGTACCATATCACTCTCGGTTCTCGTGATCACCCTCATTATCTTCTAGCTCACTTGGCATGTTAACACTATTGTTCTCAAAAATATGTTTGATCTAGGGTCATGTCTCAATATGAACCACCAATCCCTATCCAACACATCTAGGTAAAAAAATACTTGGTTGCAGTGTTCGGGGAAAACATAGGGATCCTTAGCTTCATCCCACATCTTTCTAGAGTTCATACCTATTAGCCTATAATCGTGATCTTCCTTTACATTATTTCTATGAAAGGGGTCCCACCACTTGCACCTAAAAATAACACATTTGAAATAAGATAAATCTACTTCAATGATATATTGTATCTTTTCGACATAACCTAACGTCCCTCGTACTAGGTCTTGATCACGATGGCTAGATTGACTAGATTAATCGAACTCGACTTCCACTCCACAATCTTGTGTCATGTTTCCATAATCAAAATTTTATGTGAGAAAATGGTGTCATATGCCTGTTACCAAGATTAATTCCTCTTTCGGACAAGAGCGATCTCTCTAGTACACCAACGAGTAACTAGAAACAAACAGAAAAAATAATAGTGCTTTCCTTAGCCTATAACTGAAACATTAAACATGTAATATGTGAAAGATCACTTACCTATTAACAAAGTGATTGTAGAAGTCCTTTCAACACTTTCCATAACTATATTTTCCTCAATTCTTTACAGTCTCTCCAAATTCTTTCCACAGCTTCTCCATGACACACGAAAAGAGATCTGCGTAGACAAAAACATTCAAATGGATCAAAGAATCTCACATATAAAAGCAAAAGTAAATGAAATCCTTAGTCTTGCATACAACATATAAATGAATCAATAATCAATTATAGACCATGTGAGTGATCAAGGAATCCCACAAATAACATCGAAATAGAAGAAATTAGGAAAGAACAATTACTTCTTATTAAAATAAAAAGAGAAAAGAAGCTTACAACCTGGTGCCTTTATGTCACAAGCCTCTTCCAATGGTCTCATTTCATTCCCTTGATGACAAGCTCTTCAGATCCAAATCCAACAACATGATTTTACCAATCCAAGTCTCTCCCAGTCTCTCATTCCTATGTTGAATTTATAGGAAGGAAGAGGAGGTTTCTAGTTCCACTTCTCAAGGGATATGATCCTTAAGAAAATAAATTGAGTTCCATATACCAAGGGATGAGGTGCATGTATGTAGATGTTCGAGGTTTCTTATTTGGATAATATTCCTAAAAAAAGAGCTTCTAAAACTTACCTTTTTTATTTGTACGTGAGTGAACAGACCTGTGCACTTTTTGTTCAGGAAAAATGCGCAGATGCATAGGTTTTGTTCAGAAAAATTGTGCATACGTTGGTTTTGTTTAGGAAAACTGCGCAGGTGAACAATTTTTGTTCAGGAAAACCACACAAGTGTGTAGGTTTTGTTTTGGAAAACCAAGTAGGTGCTCAATTTTTTTTTTTAAGCAGTGAAAAAAAAAATCCCTTTTTTCCCTGGTATTATTTTACTTCAAGATTTATAGGGGATTCACTTGAGACACAACATCAGATGGCGAGATATCTGAATTGACAATCATGGTGAAAAAATTTAGTGTAACAGATTACCCCCTAAAGGACAAAGCCAGAAAAATTGTTTGATGACTGAAGTGCTTTATCATGTCAAAGGTTCACATTAGAGACCAACTAGTTGAAGTAGTGAAATAAAAAATCAAGGATTACCATATCATGATTTCATATAAACATCACTGAGGTAGGAATTCCCATTCTCAGAGTAAACATAACTCAATGAAATAATAGGGAAATAAACAAGGATCCATGTAAACAGTAGACATAGTATGGATGTAGCCGTCAATGGACCTATATTTACAATAATGAATATTTAATAAATCTAAGCAACCTGGATGGATGAAACTAGATCTAGGGTCTTGATCTCCATCTCTATTGATGTACGAATATGACCATGTGAGTGAATGTTTTGAAGTTGAACATGGTAGAAACCACTTGATTACCAGTCATTGATGTGAACACTTAACAAGTGCGAGAGAAACCACCAATAATGATAGTGGCTCTCAAGGTACTCCGAGTAAAATCTATGAAGTTTGAAAATATGTCTTGAAGTCGAACACTCATATAATCGTTTGATAGAAGGTTAGTGATGAGAATCTATCGCCAAAAGAAAGAAACTTGCCATTAAGGCATGTAGGTCTCAAGGAACTAAAAATGGTTTCGAGATCAACTTCCTAGTTATTGATATGAAGTCGATAGGAAGTGATCCGTCATAGGAGGGCCTACGACATGAAACTTCATGTCAAGTTTTGAAGAAAAAATTGAAGTAATTAAGGATTGACTTAGGGATGATTGATGCGATTGAAGGTTATGAAAAGAAAGGTAATTTTTATTGAGGTTGGAAATATCTTGAACATATTGGCGACATGACATGTGAATTTGTAGCATTTGACTCAACCATTGATCAAGAGATCAAGTCATATGCTAAAAAATGAAATTTCTTGAAACAGGTTTGAACTTGAGCGACCGGAAAGGTCTCGTCTTTGCAAATTCGGCACTATGAACGGTTTTAAAAATTGATGTCATATGAGGATGATATCGCGTTCTCTTTTTTTCCCCAAACAACAATATTTTGGTGACTAGATACCCAGTCATATTGCAGGTACAGTCAATGAAATATTCTGGGAATATTCTATTTTCTCCAGAGCTAGTGTGGTGGCGCCACGTGGCACACTATGGAATATCAGATGATGAGGGTACGGAAGGATCTTGGACATTGTATGTGTTTTTAGGTGGCGAATGATTGAGTGACATGTGGCAAGCCCATAGGCTGCCACGTGTCGTCATAGTTGTTGGGAAAAATATTGTGGAGTCGACGGGGGTTGAACCCATGACCTCCTCTCTACACACAATATCGTTTACCAACCCACCTAAATTGATATTCTTAACCCTATACCTCTTCATATGTATTTGAAATTTATTAAAGTTTGCATTGTGGGCTTGGGAGGCCTACCCCGAAGCGCCAGGCCCCCTCCATATGCCCTAGTGCCCAGAATCATGACTTCGATTCTAACCATAGAATCTAATCAAAATGACGGCGATGTTTGGTCACATGACATCATAAAATTTGTTACAAGATTTCAACGGTTATATTAAACCATAACACCAGCGGCTTTGACCATCCCTATCACATGAATGGAGTTAACAGTAAATGCAACAATTTAAAAGGTATGGAACATTTCCACTTTAGGTTCCCACCTTTGGTAGGGATTTCTGCGAAGAACATGATCACATGTGGAAGTTATGTTAGTGCGGTGGTTTAATGTGGTAGGTTACTTAACTGCATAATGCGGAGTTCCAACATCAATGGCGGGGTTTTCAAAGCGTAGCGGAGTATTCGGCGGGGGTGGCATGTGACCAGCCCGCCACCCATAAAAAATGTTAAACCTTATCCGCCCACCTTATTTGGAGCATGCCCCAAAATTTTGGGTTCACTATCAATTCATCTACATTTAAACTGACAGTCTCCACATTTAGTGGAGCTTTTCTAGTTGACATTGGGAATAATGCATTGGGAGGTCAATTTTTGACCAATTTTGGTGAAACAAGAGTCTACATAGACTAATTTGAGCATTCTTGAGCCATTGAGGCAGAGAAAACAATCATTAGAGGCCTGAATAAATATTTAATTTACAATTTTGAGCGTAATGAAAAAGAGGGACATGCTATTGGGAGTTGGACCAACAGTTGTAGCCCAGGAGGGGTGAACTTCTTCATCATGCTTACTGTGTAAAACTTATGTGTGAATATTTTTCTCTATTATGCACTGATTTTTAGTATTTTTAAGGCTTATTTACATGCTTAAAGTTCAGTAATTCATCAATATTTCATGGTTAAATACCTCATTCCTTAAGAAAAAACATGAAGACAAATTGTACATGTTTAATTAATTTAAAGGACACTTAGCAAAATAGAACTAATGCATTCCTTTATGATAAAGTTGGTATCAAAGATAGAGTTTTATCTTTGGTTTTTTTATGTGAAAGGATTTGTTAACTGTTTGCAAGGTTTTTCATGCTTACTAGGCTCAATCTTAAGAGAGGAGAAGGAAAATTGGTGGAAGCAAGAGGTTCTCAAAGTGAGCCACAATAAATGAGGGCATGATTTCCACATTCTCCACCACCTAGTTCACCTCCAAGAGAATTATAAGCAGCATCAAGCATGGCTCTAGGAGAAGAAGTGACCCATGAAGAGGTGGATCCCAAAGCGGAATAAAGAGTGTTCAGGAAAGCATTCCTTGACATGAATGAAATGGTGAGACTCCTTTATGAAGAAAGGAATGAAGACTAGAAGGAGAAGGATCCAAAATTCACATGGAAGGTTAGGGATCATCAGGAGGTCCCAATGATGAAGACAAATCAAAGAAGGGAAATGGAGGAAATGGAGGAAATGGAGGCAGTGGAAAGTCACCATCCTCACCATCATCATCATCATCCTCTACTTCATCTTCAATACACCAGTCACACAAGTCAAATAACACTGGTAAAATTCATTTTCTAAAACTTGATATTAAGTTTGAATTGACAATGTTTAATGGTGAAGTCAATGTAGAAAAGCTTGATAATTGGATTAGGCAGTTGGAGGTTTATTTGAGAATTCAGAACCTTCATGATGATGACATCAAAATCCAACTAGCTTCATTGAGGATGGAAGGTGCAACTCTTGTTTGGTGGGAATCCAAGATAAAGGAGGAGATCAAAAAACATGGTAAGATTATTCTATCATGGACTAATTTCATTATTGCAATAAAACAACAATTTTATCCATTAGCTCACATGCAGAAATCCATAATGGACTGGAAAAAATTTAAATAATTGAAAGGAAAAAATGTACAAGACTACACCCAAGAATTTAGGAGAAGAGCTCTTTTAATAGGAGTAGATTTTCATAACCAAGACACTTTTCTCAAGTATACAGGAGGTTTACATAACTAAATAAGACATATAATCCTCATGTTTAACCCTACAAGCTTAGATGAGGTTTGTGTTCAAGCCACACATTTAGAATCAAGGGTAAAACAAAACTTAGATGGGAATGAGGAAAGTGAGTTTAAAGGAAAATGGAAGAAAAAGAGAAATGAAAATACTAGAAAAGAGAAGGGAAAATTCTTTTGCAAACACTGTTGTAAAACTAGCCATGATGAGGACCATTGTTGGAAACTTCATCCAGAGTTGAAACCAGAAAGTTTTAAAGCTAAAGAGAAAGCCAAAGAGAAAGGAAAGACAATTGCAATAGTTGAAAAAGACCTAGGGTCAGATTTAGGATATGAAACAAAAATCATAGCTATGGGACTAAAGAACTTGAAGGGAAAAGAGAATGAAAATAAACCCAGTTCTATTATTTCTAATTGTCACATAGAAGCTCCAACTGAAGAAAAGAGAATTGGACTGTTTAATGTGAGGGTCATTTCCAAACATACCAAGGTTGACACATTGTTTGAAATTGGGTGATAAGAAAATTTAATCTCTGAACACTTGGTCAAGAAACTTAATCTTGAGACCATTCCACATCCGAAACCATATCCACTTGGTTGGATTTGTAAGGAGGCAAATTTACAAGTTCAAAATAAGTGCATGTTGCGCTTTGCAATAACTGCACATTTCATTGACATAGTTGAATTAGATGTTGTTCCGCTTGATATAACAGGTATGGTGTTGGGAATTCCTTACTTGTATGACAGGAAAGCTATCTTCCATAGCCATGAGAACAAATACCATTTATTCAAATATGGCATGGAGTATATTGTGAGAGCTCATTGTAAAAAACTAGACACTTCTTTAGTTAATGCAAGGTAGATGAAGAGGCTCGTCAATGCAAGTCAAAATTTGACATTGATGATGATTAAAAAAAGAGAAGTTTTACATAATCCTTTTCATGTAAATAATGATACATATAATGAGTTGTTTTAGTTTGAAGCAGGTTGTCTTTGAAAGAAGATGACAAACAGTTGCAATAGTTGACTTTGGTGTTGAACGATGCTGAAGACAAAGTGTTAGTGCAAGAAGTTGCAAAGGTTAAAGGGAAGGAAAAGAAACTTACAAAAGAAGGCAGAGGATTCATAAATGATCAATTATGGGTTCATAAAGGCATGGTACAATGGCGAAGAAACTTGGTCAGGAATCGACACAAGTTCAAGGATAATTCAGCAAAACATTTCCATAAGGGTAGGATGCAAGGTGAGAGTAATTTCAAGTTTTCTTTGATTATAGAAAAATTTAGAAATAGGATGTATACTACAAAGTTAAGTTGTTGTTCTGCAATTTCAGTAAATTTGAAGCATGATTATGTCAAAGTCAGCAATGTTTGGTCAATGGAATCAAGGAAAAATTTGTCGTTTCATGAAAAGCTCCATTTAATGAAATTAGGGAAATTTCAGTGGATTAATATTGGAAGAGTGGGGAAAAATTCTCCTCATATTCATGTTCAGTATTCTAGAGATATTTTTGGGCCCAAAATCTTCCCAATGGGGAGGTGTGATAAGGAGATCAAGTCATATTCTAAAAAATGAAAGTGCTTGAAACAAATCCGAACCTGAGCGACCCGAAAGGTCTCGTCATTGCAATTTTGATGTCGTGAACAATTCAAAAAATCGATGTCATATGAGGAATATATTGTGTTCTTTTCATTTTCCCAAATAACAAAATTTTGGTGATTGGATGCCCAGTCAACTTGCAGGTACAGTCAGTAGAATATTTTGGGAATATTCCATTTTGTTTAGAGCCGATGTGATGGCACCACGTGGCACACTATGGACCGTTGGATGATGAGGGTATGAAAGGATCTTGGCCGTTGGATGTGTTTGTAGGTGGCGAATGATTGAGTGACATGTGGCAATCCCGTAGGCCACCAAGTGTCCTCATCGCTGATGGGAAAAATTTTGTGGAGTCGACAGGGGTCAAACCTGCGACATCCTCTCCACACGCAATACCATTTAACAACCCATCTACATCGAAGTTCTTAACCCTATACTTCTTCATTTGTGTTTTAAATTTATTAAAGTTTGCGTTGTGGGCTTGGGAGGCCAGCCCCGAAGGGCAAAACCCCCTCCATATTCCCTAGCGCCTAGAACTGTGGCTCCGATTCTAATCACAACATCCAATAAAACTGACTGCGATGTTTGGTCACATGACACCATCATAGTTGTTACAAGGTTTCAATGATTATATTAAAACTTAACACCAATGACTTCGACCATCCCTATCACATGCGTGGAGTTAACAATAAATGAAACAATTTAAAAGGTATGGAACTTTGCCACTTCAAGTTCCCACCTCCGGCGAGGATTTCTATGAAGAACCTGATCACATGCGGAAGTTATGTTAGTGCGGAAGTTTAATGTGGCAGGTTATGGAACCTCATAATGCGGAGTTCCAACATCAATGACGGGGTTTTCAAACCGTAGCGGAGTATTCGGTGGGGGTGGAATGTGACCACCTCGCCACCCACATTAAATGTTAAAACTTATTCACCCACCTAATTTGGAGTGCACCCCCAAATTTGGGGTTCACTATCAATTTATCTACAGTTAAATTGAGGGTCTCCACATTTAGTGGAGCTTTTCTAGCTAACATTGGGAAAAATGCATTGGGAGGTCAATTTTCGACCAAAATTGGTGAAACAAGAGTATACCTAGAATAATTTGAGCATTCTAGAGCCATTGATGTAGAGAAAACAACCATTGTAGGCCTGAAAACATATGTAATTTAAAATTTTGAGCATAATGACAAAGAGGAACATGTCATTGGGAGTTGGACCAGCAGATGTAGCCCAAGTGGGGTGAACTGCTTCATCATGCCTATTGTGTAAAACTTATGTGTGAATTTTTTTCTCTGTTATGCACTTCTGTTCATTGTTTTTAAGGCTTATTTACATGCTTAAAGTTCACTAGTTCATTGATATTTCATGGTTAAATCTCTCATTCCTTAAGCAAACTCATGAAGACAAATTGTACATGTTTAATTAAATTAAAGGAAACTTAGCATAGCAGAAATAATACACTCCTTTCATATCAATGATAATTCCTAAAACCAGTTGAATACTTTCAATAAGGTTTGATTAACTGTAAGGAAAATGTATTTCCCAACCTGGACATAGATGTGACAGAGTGTCATGTTTAGGAGCGACATACTACCTTTAATAATACAAAAATGAATGTTCTTTCCCAATTATCCCCCACCATTACTAGAAAGTACCTCTTTATTTTTTCCAAGCTTGAGGAGGATAACATTTTCTTGTCATATAAGCTCATCCTTCGGATGAGTCCTTCGAAGTATTTTTAACAAACCCTAGGAAGGAATGGTTCGGTCCCGTTATAGTCGATGGGTCCTACATTGTTCAAATTTTACGACTCTAGTGTAGGGTTAACTCGATGTTATTTTCATATTTAAAGATTCTAAAACACACAAAAATAAAATTCATTCAACTCTTTCAACGTAAATTTTTAATGAGCCTAGAGAAAGTAAAAATCGATGTTTTTCATTTTTAGGGAGACAGAAGAAAAACATATGTAAAATCCAAATGTTCTTTATCATGAATTTAGTCCCTCAAGCATGAAAAGGGATAAAATAATGCAGTAGAGAACTCTATTGAGCATTATTAGTCAACGTATACCTTTTTCATAAATAGTCTAATTCAGTCTGGAAAAGGGGTAAACTTATACTGAATAGACGAATGTTCATTTACTTTTACAAGTTAGAATAGTCAAGTGCTCAACAACATTTTCATGTTTAAAGAGTCTAAAAAGGGATTGAAATAGAAATCCATGGTTTTACTTTTTTTGTAAGTTTTAACTAGTTTTGAAAAGTGATAAAAAGTGTACTCATATGGCCAAATTTCAATTTAATTTACGAGCAGGAAAAGATGGAACGAACTCGACATTTTCATGTGTTTTATGAGAATGAAAGGTAGAAAAATAATCTCGGTATTTTCATGAGTTTAATGAGTCTTGAAAATAGTAACTGAAATGGACTCGAGATAGGTTTCATTTGTATACAAGCTTGAAACAGAGGAAAAATATGCTTGATATAGCTTTGTTTCATTTTTACACAAGCTTAAAACAAAGGAAAAATCATGCTTGAGATAAGTTTAAATGTCCCCCATGTGTAACCTGCAAGAGCACATGCCCCCTAAGCTTCATTTCATTCACCTAAGTAGACTATTGGTTAATAATAGTTGGATGGAATGAACATTCATTTACGATATCACATGAAAGACTCGACTTAATTAGGAGAGGATATGTTTCATTTTTTAATGAGCTTGAAACAGGAAAAGAACTATGCTCATAGAAATTTGTTTCATTTTTTAAAGAACTTGGCACAATAAAATGAACTATGCTCATAGGAACCTATTTCATTTTTTAACGAGGTTGACACAATAAAAGAACCATCCTCTTAAATACATGTTTCATTTTTTAACGAGGTTGACACAGTAAAATGAAATCTACTCAAGACCTGATTCAATTTTTTAAGGAGGTTGACACAGTAAAAGGAACTCTCCTCAAGGAAACTTGTTTCATTTTTTCACGAGGTTGACATAGTAACAAGAACTCTCCTCATGGAAACAGGTTTCATTTTGTAACGAGGTTGACACAGTAACAAGAACTCTCCTCATGAAAACCTTGATCATGGCTTCCAAATAGAAGGAACACATGTCAAGGGATGCACCTCGATCATGGCCTCCAAGAGATCTTCATCAGAAGGAAGAAAAATTCTATGGAAGGAACCTATGTTAAAGAACTCAATAGGGAGAAGAACATCATGTTAAAATACCCCTATAGGGTTCACCATGTCAATTAATAGATCTAATTCAATTGAAGTCGAGATAACAGTAAGAGGCTCGCTTGCATCGATAACTAAAAACATGAGACTGGTTGCCACATAATTAACTCGTGGCAGGGTAGATACCACTTCCACATAAGGAAAATTTAGGGGCATCAGATATTTGGTAGTTAAATCAAGACTAAAAAATGAAAGTTGGTCAAAAATCACAATGTTTACATTGTGAGGGAAAGACATCATGCAAAAGAGTGTCGATACGATAACTTTCATTGCATAGACATAGTCTTGCCCAAGGAGAAAATTGAAATCCAAGGGGCCTCAGACTACCATAAGATCAATACAGACAGTTTTACCTTCCAAGGTAATAGGAAACTTAGGAAGGATCCCTAAAGGTTCACTAATGGTTCTGTTAAAAGCTGATAGATTTTGTGTAATAGGAACAAGAGGAGGGGAACCCAAATCTTGCCAAGTAGTTGAGGATAAAATACTAACATAAGCACCTTCATTTACATTTGTGTGATGCACATTCTTACCATAAACCTTTGCAATGATTTGGAAAGGGATAGGAGAAGGAAGACGAGGTTCTGTCAGTCTATTCCAATCAAAGGAAAAGACCTCAGTACTTGGATGGGGTTTTGTGGAAACAGGTGAAATGCCCCGTGGTGTAGAAGAATCTAATGTAACAAGAGGAACCTGAGAGGTATGAATTTCACTCTCTATAGGGAAAGTGGGATTGAACGAATTTTAAAACAAGTTGACCACTTCATCATCTAATTGATCGTAAACCTGAGTGATATGAGTTTCACTCTCCAATGGAAGAGTGGGATTGAATTTACTTGGAATTAAATCAATCACTTCGCCAATTGACGATAGGTTGGGAGAAATTTTACGGTAACCAGTTGGAAGTTGTTGTTGTGGCATAGTAAGGTTTTCCAAACATTTTGAGGCTTCATCCATGTGAGGGAAAATGTGATTTTGATTATTCCATTTGCATAACCTACACGAAAACCTGACTTTACCCTTTTTCCGAGGAGCCTGACAATCATTGGTTGATGGATCAATGTGAAGTTGATAGGATATTTTTTACCATACTTCCAAGACCTTTGTAATACCAGGAAAATTGATAAGAAATTGGTCACCCTTACAAAGCTTTCAAGGGTATTTGGGTTTATGATGCATGTTGGAGATTTCCTCAACATTACTAACACATACAACCATGGTTGGTTGGTTGACTTCCTTCTTATCTTGCTTCTTCTTCTTCTTCTCTTTATTCTTATTCTTAGTTACTTGGTTACTAGCATCAAGGCTTTTACCAAGCGAAGAAGAAGGAAGGGGGGAAGACATGTTGGGAGAAGAAGGTAAAGGGTCAACATGAGGTTGATGATGTTGAGATGGTGAACTCTATTGAGGTGAAGCATCTAGTTGAGGTGGAACAATTTGAGTATTCTAGGCCAACGAAGTTGAAAATAACCATACTGGGAAAACCTATGGTAAATCTAGGTAATGAAAATGTCACCATATAAGGAGGACCAACATTTCCAAAGCAAGGAAAAGTACTAGGATTCTCATTAAGAGGGGTTCCTAGGTTGGTAAATTCTGGAATTGTTTCCATAATATTCAACTTCAGTGAATTTTATTAACAATTTAAAAATATTACCAATTCAAATTCGCAATCCCCACCTAAGGTCTCTAAAAATTAAAAAAAAACAAATGAACACGTGCTATCAAATCTAGGAGTCAAACCACACACAAAAAATATGTTTCCACAATAAAAACACTAGTTGGTAATGAAATCCAAAGTCATGGAAATTAATGTGAAAAAATAGCGGTTGGAACAGCTACCCTAACAACCTGCTTAAAAATTCCAATACAAGTAACTTCACTATGCCATATCAAAGTGAAGAGTAACCTCTGGAAAGTCCAAGTGAGTCTAGTCAACATCTGCTGCACGTACAGTGGGACCTTCCCTCCACCATCACATTGGGAAAAATCCTAAATATTATGGCCACTAAGGTCACCAACTGAGACAAATGCACCTAGGGAAACAGTCTACAATCTGATATACATGCAAGGGAAGAGTATCAAGCTCAATCCCCTTGAAAGCTCCCTGATATGATAAATCCAATTTTTTCTAACAAGCAACCCCATACTCCTCGACAAGGTTAATCCTAGGTTTACGGTTTGTATTATGTGCATGTTTTCTATCTTCACCAATGAGATAGGTATGATTAACTCACTAGGTCCAGCATGACCTCGTGCTTGACTCTTTTAAGAAGAGCTTTTTAGAGTACAAATGAAACAATTGAATTTCCCTACCACAAGTTGCTACTTGTTTGTTTTAACTTTTTTGGATTGTTTATTATAACCTATTCCATAACACTAGCCTAAGCTAAATTGGTGGAATGAGCCCTAGAAAATGTAGAAATATCTAGATTGATTTTATTAAGAGGTATATTGATTTGGATGTTATTTACTCAAAGGGTAAATGGATATAAAACCAGGGGTGTAATGATCTAACCTTAAAATGAATGCAATTGAATATGATAGTGTATTCTTTTAAATTCGATGAATGTTAACTAAAGTAAGGAGAGAAGTTCCATTCTCTTCTAACAATGAAAAAATTGATAAATAAGAGAAAATATAAAAAATTCTCTAATGCACTAATTTCCACAAGAAAAAATAATGCTAATCAATTCAAAACAAATAATTTTATTTTTATGCTTTAAAACAAGCATAAAAACATGTAGATTTAAATCAGGGCTATCTTTAAAATGGTAGACACTATCTTTTCAATCGATGAAACAATTCTTTACAATAGGCATAAATGAATATATGATGAGATTTATTGAAAGAAAAGAGATTCACACAACCAATTCCAGAAGTGAAAGACTCTTTTTTGATAGATCAGCAAACCAACAAAACTCAAAACCCTAAAAGTGTAAAGATAGGTGATTTTCCTCAAAAAGAAAATAAAAGAAATTGATCTAAATCTACGATTGATTTTTCAAGAATGTAAACTATGCACAATTCGCTTGAAAAGTATGCAAATGTAATCTATGCACAATTTTCTTTCATATTCTGAAAAATGAGAATTCTAACTATGAAAAAGTAATCTATGCAAGAGAATTCTCAAACACAAGATGATTCCAAATCAGCGAAAGAACAACAAGACTATTTTCTTCACCAATGTAATCTAAAGAATGAATCAAGTGTTAGTAAAGAAAATTGGTTGAGAATTTCAAAGGTAAAAAGTAAAAACATTGAAAGGTGATTAACACTCAGACACAATTTAGAAAAAACAAAAGAAAAAAGATGCAAAAATTGTTAAGGAGCTGAGACAAACCTCGAAGTATTGACCAAAGGAAATAAAATTAATAATTAAAAAAAAAATATATTCAAAACACCCAATTAACTTAACAAAGACTTAATGAGACTGTAAACAAGCTAACAGGATCATAAAAAACCAAAAATATTGACTTAAATAAAAGAAACCTTAACTTTTTCAAAACTTTAATAGGTTTGTGCAGGTAGACAACAGAGTTCAGTGCACATGCACACTATTTCTAAAGAAAAATTGTGCAGATATGAACTCTGTTTCTGAACAGAAACTGCGTAGAGCAAGAAAATTAAGAAAAAATAAAAAAATAAAATGTTTCAAACTAGAAATTTCATTTCTTAAAAGGGTCTAAAGGAATCATAAGTTACAAAATGACACAAAGGAGAGCCCATTCCCCAGTATGGTCACCAATTTGTTACTAGGATTAATCCCTCTTGCAGACAAGAGAGATCTCCGTAGTACTCCAACGAGTAACTAGAAACAAACAGAAAAAATAATGGCACTTTCCTTAGCCTGTAAATGAAACATGAAACATGTAGTATGGGAAGATCACTCACCTATTAATGAAGTGCTTGTAGAAGTCCTTTCAGCGATTTCCACAACCATATTTTTCTCAATGCTTTACAGTCTCTCCAAATTCTTTCCACAACTTCTCCATGACAGGCCAAAGAGATATGCATAGACAAAAACATTCAAAGGGATCAAATCATCTCGAATATAAAATAAAAAGTAAATTAAATCCTTAGTCTAGTATATAACATATAAATGAATCAATAATCAGTTATAAACCATGTAAGTGATCAAGGAATCCCACAAATAACATCAAAATAGACGCAATTAGGAAAGAACAATTACTTTATATTAAAATAAAAAGGGAAAAGAAGATTACAACCTAGTGCCCTGATGTCACAAGCCTCTGCCTATGGTATCCTTTCCTTCCCTTGATGACAAGCTCTTCAGATCCAGAACCAACAACATGAGTTTACAAATCCAAGACTCTCCCAGCCTCTCGTTCCTATGCTGAAAATATAGGAAGGATGGGGAGATTTCTAGTTCCACTTCTCAAGGGATATGATCCTTAAGAAAATGAATTTAGTTCCATGTACCAAGGGATGAGGCATAGGTATGTAGTGGCTCGAGGTTTCTTATTTGGATAAGGTTTATCAAACAAATCTTCTAGAACTTACCTTTTTTTATTTTTACGTGAATGAACAGGCTTGTGCACCTTTTGTTGAGGAAAACCGCGCAGGTGCACATGTTTTGTTCAGAAAAATTATGCATTCACGGGTTTTTTCAGGAAAATTGCGCAGGTGTGCAAGTTTTGTTTAGGAAAACCACCCAGGTGCATAGGTTTTCTTCAGGAAAACTGAGAAAGTGCTCAAAAATGGTTTTTAAGTAGTAAAAACCAAAATTCCTTTTGTCCCTAGTATTATTTTACTTCAATATTTATAGTGGATTGACTTGAGACACACCATTAGATGGCAAGATATCTGAATTGACAATCATGGTGACAAATTTTAGTGTAACAATGCCCACATAGATGGGAACATATGCACCTATAAAACTTAAAAAATCATAGTGTCATGTGTCTTATAATAACCCAACTGTTAAAATATGAGATATAGATGTAATTACATTTCAAAGGTGCATTATTAAGTTTAAAATGTACATTAACAGGTTATTACCAAGTGGGTGCACCGAATCCCAACATTTAATGCATCCTCTTCAGCACGTGGGTAACGACCGGTTACAACGTAAATTTTCTCTCTGACTTGATCAACAACCCAACTGTTGGGGCATATTTTTGTCATATTTTCTTTCAAATGATCGGATAAGGCACACTTCTACCATTAAATAATTTGAATTATTTCATGTCACTATCCCATTTCATCCTCTTTTGTTCGTACAATGTGACCCACGGTTGTGTTGCTTCGGAATTGTAAAGAACGAATTTATTGATTTCTTCAATTTCTGCATTCCCTGATGAAATGAAACCAACATATAGTACATATGAGATCAAAATATACATTATATCGAAGTTCAACATGAATTTTTACTTCGTGTAAATTTGAAAAATTATAAGTCGCTTACTCTTTATCAAGCGCCTTTTTCCATTCGTTTGGAGTAGCTCCCCTTGTCTTTTGTCTTCATCCTTTTCATTGTCCCAAATCACTGCACCTGGTCTATTATTTATTTTCTTGATGTGCTCACTGGCATAATATAAAGGCTCCTATGATATGTACCCCTCTGTCATAGACCCCTTGGGTCTTGCCTTTTTTCGAACAAAACCTTTCAATTTCTTCATGTACCTCTATAGGAAGAACATCCAACGACAATAAACCACCCCAACTAATTCAACCTCATCTACTAGGTTGATTAGAGGATGAACCTGCAAGTCCATGAAACTCATCGACAATTCCTTCTCAAACATACAAACAATATCAACTATCTCTTGATGCCACCATGGAATGCTAGTCACATGAGTCTCCTTTAATGTGATCCAACACAAAAATGCAGATAATTTAGATATGGCACATCCTAGGTCTTGGGGTAATTCATTTTTCACACACCCATGCATGAACAAAGGATAATGACACTAAAAATTTATAAACATGTGCAATAATATAAAAAAATTAGTTATGTTTTATGGTCCTTCATGGGATACAATTTATTAATATAAAAAATAATAAACTCATGCTTTTGACATTATGCGTACTCTTAGAATATTCAAATGGTCATGCGATTTCAACCCTGACAAATGGTCATCCACGGTGAAGCAACGCCATAGTGAAGACCCGTATGAAGATGGCACCCTCACATCCATTATAAACTAGTTTTCCAAAGAAATATCATATTTTTTAAAAATCCATGGGACATCACCTTCTTTGAAATACCATGAATTAGAGGGACCAACACCTGCCTCTGATCCTGTACTTTCTAATAATCTTGGCCAATGTTTCTTTTTATTTTTTGAAGTAATAAGATCTTTCCTAACAGCCAATCTGTCACTTTGTTTCGATGATATGTGCCTCCATAAAGAAGATGAAACATTTTTAAATATATGCATGGGATCTAGTAAGTGGATAATCTTAATATGCTCCCAATATTGGATGTTATAAAATACAGATTTCATTTTCATCCCAATGGGAAATTTCTCAACATATTTGTCGAAGAATTTTGGGTCATCAAACATAGGCTCCCCATTTGAATCTAAAATTTCTATGAACTCCTTCTCATTATCTCTCTCAAATAATATAAGCCATTCGACTAGTTTCGTTATTGGAGGCCTTTAATTTCTCTCTCATTTACCACTGAAAGCGCATGCTGCTCTTCTGTAAGGGTGTTCTTCTAGGAGGAATACCCTGGAGCAGTCATACACTGGCTTTTGTAGGTCGATGGACCATCTGGCTTTCATATAATGTCCACAACATTTACATCCAAAATACCCTTTTGTTACAAGACCTGTGAGATTATTGTATACAATATATATGCATTGCACATTAAATAATATCATGAATATCAGAACAATTACAACAAATTAAATAACTAATATGTTAAAGAATATTGTTACCTATATAAACAAATCAATAAACATGTAATTTACTAGATCAAACTCCTAAGCCTGGATAATCATGTGTCATGTAAGCACATATGCCATACAACGTAAAAATCCTCTCTGTTGCGATGGGTCTTGATACATCATATGCATTTATCCCATCCCATAATTCCTTCAATTAATCTACCAATGATTGTATGTAGACATCCATATTCTTCACTTGTCTTCTACCAGGGACTATGAGAGCCAACATAAGATGTTCATTCTTCACAGAAAACCATGGGGGGATATTTTTATTGATCACTACTACAAGAAAAACAAAATACTTGTTTTTCTGGAGGGAATATGGGTTGACGCCATCCATGGCTATGCTGAGTCGTACACTTCGTACTTCATCCTTGAATTTTTTAGGCCATGTATCCTCTATGTGCTTCATGGTGATTGAATCTATTGGTATTCACATAAATCTCAACTCACTTCTGTGTGAGGCATGCCATCCCTACAACATAGCTAATTGTTTGCAACGAAAGAGCCTTTGAATCCTTGGGATTATAGGCGTGTGCCTCAATATATTAAAAGGAGGACCACGTGATTTACCCTTCTTTTTTTATTTATCATACCTGTCATGCCAACATTTCAGACATATCTCTTTGTATGCATATTCTCCTCTATATAGAATACAATCATTTGGACATGCATGATATGATATGTACTCAACACCCATCATTTTCAACAATTTCTTTCCCTCTTTGCAGCTACCAAGAAAGATATTATCACTCAAAAGAACCTTATCTTTTAATAACTTGTAGTTGATGATCATGGAAATATTAACTGTACACTAATTCCGATATAATTATTAACGTTCATAAAATTGGCCATTTATAATCTTCATTGTGTGATTATATTTCTCAAAATATAAGGGAGGACTTTATGGTAACTTACCTCAAAATTTCCGAGAAACATGCATTTGAAAAGCCAAAATTTTCTTTCAAGTTGTATAGTAATATCATTTTCCCCAAATGGGTAGAATTTGACTGATCGCCAAATCCAAAGAGAGGGGTGGTGGAAGAAAATTTAAGGCTTTCAAAAAAGGTGTCAGCAATATCAGCATCATCCCCTAGCTGATCATCATTTGGAATGCATCTAACAACATTCTGTCCCTGGCAGTCATATCTCTTAAGTAATCATCCATACCAACTTCTATTTGATTGCCTCCATTTCCAGGTTGTGAAGAAATACTATTGTTGTAGTCATTCCTAATTAGTGAATCTGGACATAGTGGGAATTGAATAGGTGGTTGATTAAACCATTCTTGATATCGTTCATCTTCGATTTTTTCTCTTAATTCAACCGTCTCTCGATTTGACATTGTTTTGGGGTACAACAGAAGATGGTAGTTAGGTTTCTCATCATCACTAGAATCCTAATAATTAAAAAAAATATATTTCAAAATGATTAGTATAAAATCGATGATATCAATTAGTAAGCACGTTGAAAATGCATGATTAATTGGTTTGATGTTGAAATAATTACATTAATATGCCAAACAATTATTTTACCATCATTGTCCCAGGATTATGGCTAGAAGATGTAATATTTTTTACAATTGGTAGGGTGAAGCGACTATTCATTTTCATCTACCAAATGCACCTTGTGGTATGATGCTCCCGATAAGAGCTTCCGACGGTTTGAATCTGTTTGAATATTTTGTGCATCTGAACTCGATTCTAAATCTGCATGAACCTGCAAATTTGTATATATTATAAATTTTTTTAATCTAATTGAAATGAATAAAAAACATAAATTCAATTAGATAATGAAAATATAAATAAAATATGAAGTAAATATTACGTCTCGAGATGGGTAGGGAGAACTCCATGATGGGATTTGAGAAATATTATGGAATGAGATATTTTTTGAAGAATTTTCCATTTGATATAATTATGATATTTTCTTCCTGCATTTGAGCAAAATCAACAATAAATTTGGGTGTACACACATAAAATTAATGGCGGTGCCTTAAAAATGGACTTATTGTTATCGGTGCTAATGTACAGATAACCGCATGAGTGCATTGTAGTTACTGTGCACCAGTGCATTTTAGTTATTGCGCACCGATGCGGTGTTATTAATTAACGAACCAGAGCCAAATAACTGCAAATAAAAAAAGTGTAACTATATTTTTTTTTAGTGAAAAAAAAGGGTAAATTGAAAAATGGGCAGAAAAATATTTTCGAAAATCTAATTTCATAAAAAAATTCTTGAAATAGTAAACACTTTTCATTATTTCATTATTTTTTAGAAACATTTCAAGGGGATATTTGCACGAGACATATCTGGAGCAACAGAGCACAAGAGCACTATGGAGCAGCGAAATAATTTCGAAAATAACTATTCAAACAATCAAAATTCCAAACCTCTGGTGATTCAAACCTTGTAGCATAGAATTTCAAACCATCTAGTGATTAAATTTTATTGTTTTTTTTACATTTTCTGCAGTAATTTTTATGCAGTAAGTAAAAAATTTAAATTTACTGATCATTTTCAAGAAAAAAAAGAAGAAGCAAACAAACAAATCCATTCTTGTGCTAAACCCTTGATTTTTTTTGTTTCTTCCCTTGCTTTTTCCCGTTCCTGTGATTTCAGAATTAGGGATTTTCATTTTAGATTTATAGGGTTTGTATTTTCTATATATATAGGCCTATGAAATCTAACCCATAGGATGACTTGCATAGTGGGATCCCAATCCATGTTAGCCCTTCTATGAATTTTTAAAAAACATAATTTTTAAATCGGTATGCCCTATGTAAACTAGCGCACCGGTTCACTGTTTTATCACAGGGAATTGCACACGTACTGTTTGATAAAAAAATAAAAAAACATATATATATATATATATATATATATATATATATATATATATATATATATATATATATATATATATATATATATAAGTACGTGCACCATATGTAAAATAGGGCATCAGTGCGCTATTTCGTTATAGCGCACTGCGTATGTACTATTTGATAAAAGAAACATTTTATTTTATGTCTATTCTAATCGATGCACTGTTTACAATATAACACGCTGGGTCTCCTTGTTAACAGAGAGCACCATATGGTGGTCCCCTGTTTTCGCAGTACATTTATAAGAATATGAAGCACCGCCCCTTCCACAACATCATATGCTACAAAAACTAACACTAGAGGATTTTTATTAATTTGTCTATGTTAATCAATGTGCTGGTTAACATATAATGCATCGTTTCTCCTTGTTGACGTAGAGAACCTAATGATATTTCTATTGTTTTAGCGCTGTGTTTATAAGAACACATCGCGCCGACGTCGGTGCACACATCATTAAAGGCATACCGGTTTCTTGATATTTTTTTAACTTGAAATTTTATGATTTATTTATAAAATATATTAATGAATGGTATGGTACAAGTTTCATGCTGATAAAGAAATAGCTGACAAGAGATCAAGTAACAAAAATACTAATAGCACATCAAGAAAAGAAAAAAACGCAAGTTCTTTGTAAATCCTTTACAAAAATATTATTTTTGAACTATATGTAAGTTTAACTAATATGTATTGTTTACTATGTATCATGCAAAGCCACAAAATGATGAAGCTCGATAAGATTATTTTTGATCTAGAACAGAAGAGCATAAAAGCTTATTGCAAAAGGATGGATCAAATGAATGAAAAATAGTATCGATCCAATATGAGTTTCTTTTTTTAATTTTCATTAATAACATACTTAAAATTATTAGATAACATGTTTCAACCACTCTATTAATTCACATATTTTTAATGTTATATAGGGACCAACAACTTAGAAAAGGAATGTTGTTCTAAGGAAAGAAAAAAAATAGAACATGCAAATGAAAATGAATTTCTCCTTAGCTCATCTGGAGTGGTGCTTGAGGTTAACGAAAGGGGGAAATTTTTTTACAAAACTTTGAGGGATCTAGTGGAATGAATGTATAAACATTAATTTTTCCACTTACAATACAAAGTCAATCCAATGATTCCAAGAACCAAATTTTATCTAAACAACAGGAAGAGTTTCCAGAGAATTGGTCAATGAGACATGTCAAACTTTTAATAGCAAAAATGCACAACAACAAAAAAGAAGGAATGAAAAAGCAATATTCCTTTAAATTTTTTTCTAGAATTATATGTATACATTGCTAGAAAGAAATCATTTATAAATATCACTTTTGTTATATTTACTTTTCATATATCAATATAAAAATTAAATAGTTTATTTTCATGTTACATTTTCAGGAATATTATGAAAATCTCAAAGGATGAATGAACTGATATTACAAATATGCCATTAGTAATGTCCAAAAAGGTGTACAAGGAGATGGTCAAAGAAATGGACATAATTCCATCGCACGAGGAGCCGTCTCAACAACAACGTGCTTCAAATTTAATATGTAATCATTGATTTTTTTTATTAGGTACAATAAATAAACAATTTAGCATTAAATATTAATTTTCAAGCATTTTCTCACAGAGAAGAAAATAAAATGGAACCCATTCAGCACATACAATAGGACAAGAAGAAAGAAAAGGTTTGATATCTAATTTTGTGAGTAATTGTTACTTAAAACAACTTAACTAGAATTCATTTTTGTATTTTTTAAGTTGTTTTACAAAAATCATCATTGAATGTCTTCAAAAAGGTGTTAAAATACAAAGAAGGACCATCAGACGAATTGATTGACATTGGGTTAAATATGGGTTGTCACTATATGTTGGCATATCAAAAATTAATTATGGAATTTGTAAGCATCTATCGATATTTTTTTACTTAGCTCCGTCTATAATTAATAGAAAAAAAAAATATTTTATATTAAATATATGATTTGTTATGTGGTATAAAAATTGCAAGAAACAAAGTATGTAACTGCGTCAACAAATGAAATGTTGAAATATGGCATGAAATTTGGTTTTGAAAGAATGTGTATATTCCATGAGTGAATTGTTGTTATGGTAAATCATTTCTTTTTTAGTTACATTGGCGTATATTATTTAATATTGCAATTTTCATTATTCTCACCAATGTATATACTCTCATTACAGTTTATTTTTATGTTTGTAGATGGAAGGTGAAGAAGAAGAAAACAATCAACACCGTGAACAAAAAATTCCTCAAAATAACCTAATTCATGGAAGTAACTCGAGCAGTGACAATAGTTCAAGCGAAGCATGATGATCATTATGTTTGCATATCAAAGCATGGCATTGTATTTTTTGAAATATTTGTTTTTGAAATCAAACATTTTATTTAATGTAATTCACATAGTGTCCCAATTGAAAGACAAATATATATATATATATATATATATATATATATATATATATATATATATATATATATATATATATATATATATATATATATATATAAAATACGTTTTAATTTCTTCTATTGTGTTCTCCATTCTCACTGTGAAATGTAACACCACTGATTAAATATATGGATGATTAAATATTATAATGAAGAGATGTGAAATCTAATGATATGATATGAAAAATTAATCCAAACATCACATTCAAATGAACTAATAAAAATTTAATTGATATGAACACTGTTATAGGATATGTGTCATCTTTTCATGGATAATAAAAAATCACAATAATTATGATATGATATAACAAACTAATCCAAACATCACATTCAAATGCACTAATAAAAATTTAATTGATATGACTACTATTATAAGATATGTGTCGACTTTTGATGAATAATGAATTTTAAAAAATCACAATAATTGCACTGACACAGGTCGATGTTTCTAAAAAATAAAAAATTAGCACTGGTGTGTGTTAGTTACTATGCACTAGTGAATTTGTATTCTAATGCACACTGATGTGTTTCTATGACCTATGGGCACCACACAAATAACAATACTAATTATAACTCTCGATGCATTTGTGCGATATTTTGCATTGGTGCAATTATGTGAGACTTCTCACCTGTGCATTTCTACGACCTATGGGCACCACACAAATACGAGTACCAATTAGAATGATCGATGTGTTTGTGTGATACTACACGTCATTGTGTTGATACGACCTATGGGAACCACACAAATCCTAATACCAATTAGAATGATCAATGCGTTTGTGTGATATTGCGCACAAGTGCATTTGTATAATACTACGCACTCATGCGTTGATACAACCTATGGGCACCACACAAATCCCAATACTAATTAGAATGGATCAGTGCTTTGTATCACCTATAGTGTGTTCGATAAGGTTTTAGACCTTAACGACCTGGTGCATACAGCTTCAACTACCCTAGGGCGACTATTTGGCTGACATGCACCGGGACATTGATAAACGCCCCGGGGCATCCTATATTTGTTTCCCATCCTGGTGCTTGGTAGGTTTGCAGTACCGATGTGTTCGCTCTAAAACACACCGGTGCGTTGACACCTGATTTGTGAACCAATGAGAAAAGCATCCGTAATAACCTTCGACCGCTCAGTTTTTTTAAGTTGTGTTGAAATTCCATTAGAAGCTCTACCAAAACCTCCGTTACTGAAAATGGATGTTGTAGAAAATGTCTCTTTGACAATTTTGGCCAATTTTATAACACTAAAAACCTCCGTTATAACCTCCACTAGAGGGTATTTTTCTTGTAGTGTGGAGAATATGTTAAGAAAATAACATATGAATATTGGATAAAAAATTCACATGTTTCACCAAAAGTAAGGGATGTCATCCAATGAAGAATATCACAAAATAAGTATGAAGAACATGAAAAATATATCTTGGACACCACTCAAATATATTTGTTCAATAAGTTAATATAAGATAATCATGGAAGTAATGTCTCAATCAATAATTTTGTGCAATAAAAACCATGGTATGTTAAAGCTATCACTATATGTGACACTTGTTGTTGTCATTATCATGTAGGATTTCAATTATATTATGACACCTTCCTTAATTTTGGTAAAACATTTTGGAAAAATTCACCTCCTCCTTCCACTCAATGATTTCATATCCCAAATTCTATGTTCAAGAGAAAGTCATGAATTATTTTACCAAAATAAATGTGATAGTGGTAAAAAATATGATCATTGTGGAAATTTGACTTTATTTCACAGCAAATATCCCATTGATATAAATGATCAATCATTTTCCAACATAAAAGTGAAATGAGAGAGATATGAATATATCCATACATCAATTGATTCATGTAGTAGTATAAGTGTTAGAAGGATTGATTTACAACAAGAAGAAAATTATGTGGTAGATTTTTTAAAGAAGTTTGAGAGAAAAATTTATAAATACACCAATAATTCTCATATAGATCGATAGCAGGACCCATAATTCAAAAAATCCTGTGAAAACATTTCCGCTAGGGACCATTTGCCAATAGTTGATTTTGAAGAAAATTACACATTTGCTACACAAAATGAAATATAGAGTGAATATTATCATTCTCACCAAGTCTCTATGCTTGTCCATTTTCTACATAGACACGTGGAACAAAATTTTGATCATATAGAAAGCACCAGTGAGAATCTACAAGTTTTTAAAGAATATCACTTTTATGTCAGCGATGATCGTACACATAATACACATTTTTATAACATTGATTTGATAAGATTTATGACTCATTGAAAGGTCGTGGAATAAAATTCAATGAAAATTGGATATGGTTAGATGGATGCATAGGTTAATTCAAATATTCATGATCATTCTTTTGGTTGTGTCATCTTCATATGAAAACCCACATTAAACATTATTGGAATTTCTTTGAGATTGGTCATGGAAAAGGAAAACATGATGGTGCAGGGACATGTATAAATTGAGCACTTTGAATATATCAAATTGACCACTTTGCAAACTCACTTGTCTTAGCTGAATAAGTTGTTCAATGTTTCATTGCTACACTAAGCCATGATACTAACCCATCAAAGGAGCTATGCAGGTATGTACATATATACATTAACTTGCATATATTTTTAATATATGATAATTTTTATTAATTTTCTGTTTTTAAAAATTTAAAAATTATATAGTTTAAATAATATCATAATGATTATATTTGATATATAAATTTTATTTTAAATGACATATTTAAATTATTGTTTGAATTTATTATAGGTTTTGGCATATTGAATTCCATGATATAGATATATCGATTACATATGAGGTTGAAATAGTAAAAGGGACTCGAAAATTGCATTCAATTAATACAAAGGAGTATTGAAATGCATTTGCATTTGATAAAATAAAAGATTCTTTTTTTTTCCTATTTGCATAGAGGACACACAATCCAATGATGTTTGTGAAAAAATATGTATGTAAAATATTGGAAACATACAAAACTATACAAAGGGGAAAATGTCAGTTTTAAGCTTCGAAGAGATGGAATCAAAGGAGACTATAGTATCATGTGAAAGTGATTGAGTTTCTGATCTTGTTAGAGAAGGTACCATTTCAATTTCTTTCAAAGGGCATATATGTGTGTGTGTGTGTTATGTTCTTAAAATCATTGTATATAAGTATCTAGATAATAGTTAAAATATAGATATAAATAGATAATAAAATTTAGTCCATGTTGATAAAGTTAATTTCATGCTAATTATGATATATATTTACACTTATTTTATTGTGCAGGGGACGTTTTTGATGTCGTTGCGCCCAAATACAACATATAAAAGTAAAGTATTATTTGATGTTGTGCACTCAACAAAAGATGAAGTTATTGGAAGACTATGATGATCACAATTTTATTTATGAAAGAGGGTCGATTATACTAAAAGGTTAGTTTTTAGAAGAAAATCATCAAATTGAGAGTAATATTTACTTTCAAGACTATCAACTTGATGCCATAAGTTATCAATATAGTCACTTGGTGTGTGAAACACGCATAAAGTTGATAATAGTTCAATTGAAAAAAATGAAAGTTAAAAAATGGAGAATGTCAAAAGATGGACATGAACAGATCATTCAGGGTGGCATTCAATTAGAATGTTTTTAATTGAACTTCCCAACAATTTGTTCTCCTTGTATTCATCTTTGAGAACTTAGAGTTCAAGTACATTGTTAGTCTTTATTTTTTTGCACTCTTAAGTTGTACATTCTAGCTATTACTGAGTATTACAAAATTGTTTTCATTAATATGGCATGACTTTATTGTTAAGTTAAAAAGAAATTAAAATTTCTCCCAAATACTACTATAATCTAAGAATGCAGCATATCACAGTTTTCTTGTTTGTTGTTCATTGTACAACTATCATGTTTGCATTGCATTTTTATTTTTTATGTACCATCATTTTAGCTTTTCAAATATTTTTATTTTTATGTTAGTAACATTTTTTATAAAGAAATTTTATAGTATGTTTACATGAACAACTTTATATTAAAAGTTAACTATCAACCAACATCCATAGTATCATTTCTATACATGAATGCAAAATGTACATACCATAATTATAATGCAATTTTCTTATTATTTTTTTAGACATCTACACCAAATTATAAGATTCATTCAATGCAAAATGTACAATGTTTTGTAATTTGTAGTTTCACTAGATTCAGTTTGAATAACTTGAAAAAAAAACTTTAAACCAAACCTAAGAATCATCTAATAACATTATAAGAATGATCATGAAAAATGTAACAACTAAATGAAAATTTACTTTTATTGCTACATATTCATGGAATTACATATGTAAAACCTTTAAGCATCAAACAATGCATCATGCAATTTGTACCATGTTTTCTACTGAAATTTTATAGTACGTTTGTGCATCAAAAACTTTATATTAAAGATTAACTATCAATTGACATCCATAGTAATCTTTCTATAGTTGAATGAAAAATTTACATACCATATTTTATAATGTAATTTTAATTTATGATTGTTTTAGACACATACACCTAATTATAAGATTCATTCAAATGAAAAATTATCATGTTTTATAATTTTGAAATTTAATAGATTCATTTAAATAAATTGACAAAAGAACTTTAAAAGAAACCTAAGAATCATGTACTAACATTATAACAATGGTCATGCAAAAATGTACCAACTAAATGAAATTTTAATTTCATTGATGTACATATCCATGAACTTAAATATGTAAAACCTTTAAGCATCTAACCAGGCATCATGAAAATTGTACCATGTTTTATAATGTAATTTTATAGTATTTTTGCATGAAAAAATTTATATTAAAAGTTAACTATCAATCAACATCCATAGTATCCTTTATATAAATGAATGCAAAATGTACATACCATATTTTATAATGCAATTTTAAGCTATGATTTTTTTAGACCTCTACACCAAATTATAAGATTCATTGAAATGAAAAATATGCCATGTTTTATAATTTCAAATTTTAATAGATTAATTTTAAATAACTTGACAAAAAAATTTAAACAAAACCTAAGAATCATCTACTAACATTATAAGAAAGATCATGTAAAATGTACCAACTAAATGAAAATTTACTTTCATTGCTACATGTATAAATTATATGCACTAAGCATGCATATGTCCAAGATCCACCTGATCTCACACTATTTAACTTTATGCAAGATACTGAATCTATTCCACTTGTTAATCTTTTGCGAAAAAATTAATTGCACACACATGTGAAGCATAAACAAAAATTATCAATCGTACATAACACAGTTTTTAACCGGGAAAGCCTGAAGCTGAAAAGCCCAACTATATATTATGTAACATGGATATCATATGAAAATCTCATACAAGCATACAAAGCTTATCACAAGCTCTTAATACAGTACAATCATCATACACTAATCAGGCCTAATCTTGCAAATCCATGCATCGATCTTTGCCACATGCTAGCCTGCCTCCACTGCGCAATCTCTGCTGAAGAATAGCTCTGAATGACTTCGAACTACTCCATCCTTTACTTCACAATCCTCATTGGCATCTCCACTGAGTGTGTGATGCAATCAATGCATCACTATAGTCACAATAGATAGTCTATCTTGCCCTTTCACCTATCTCTCCACTGGTCTCCACTCAAAATACCATGCACTATATTTATCTGATGTATTATTCAATCAATTAATGAGTTATTATTTTTGAATTAATTAACTAATTAATTCACTCCACTCTCACTAGTGTATCAATCAGTTAGACTAGATACAACTAGCTCAATTGAGACTAACTGAGTTAAACTGAATACAACTCCCTAACTACTTCTTCCAACTGTGTCATAACTTTTCCACTTGAGTTCTAACTAAGTCCTTCATGCAATAGCTCCAGTAAACCCTCAAGAATAGCGTAATTTCTTCTATAAGCTATTGTGCCACATCTGTGCACCAAACTGAAGTGCTCCAAGAGAATAAGTTGTTGTTTAGAGTCTGATTATTATTAAGAGCTAATAATAATCGACATGCATCTATTTTTGGATTGACGATCTATAAATAGAATTTTCCCAATATTCTAAAAATAGAATTTCATCTATTTTTCCAACTTGACAACCATCCACAAATAGCATCCTGCAACTTCTGAAATATGATCATCATGTCTAAAAATAGACATAGTCTAAAAATAGACTTCTGCCAAAAATAGCCTACGGGCCCACTTAGTGAAATCGACTCTTTTCACTAAGCTCATCATCTTGTTGAATCTCAACAATACATATTATGAACTAAAAAATTTAAAACCTTTAAACATAAAACCATGCATCATGCAAATTGTACCATGTCTTATAATGCAATTTTGTAGTATGTTTGTGCATGAAAAAATTGATATTAAAAGTTAACTATCAACTGACATCCATAGTAACCTTTCTATACATGACTGCAAAATGTACATACCATATTTTATAATGAAATTTTAATTTATGATTGTTTTAGATATATACACCTAATTATAAGATTCATTCAAATTCAAGATGTACCATGCTTTGTAATTTGCGATTTAAGAGATTCATTTTAAATAACTTGACAAAAAAACTTTAAGAAAAACCTAAGAATAATATACTAACTATAGCAATGATCATGCAAAATGTATGAACTAAATGCAAATTTACTTTCATTGTTGTACATATTCATGAACTTAAACATGTAAAAGCTTTAAGCATCAAACCATGCATCATGCAAATTGTATCATGTTTTACAATGCAATTTTATAGTATGTTTTCATGAAAAACTTTATATTGAAATTTAACTATCAACCAACATCATGCAAAATGTACATAAAATAAAAAATTAGCATGTATTAAATAATAATAAAGAGTTATAGATTTAAATATGTCCAAAATTTACATCTTTATAGAATTAAATATATAATAAAAGCTATGCAATAAAAATATGCATCAAAGAGATAAATTTATAATGAAGATTTTTTCTTTAAATATGTCCAAAATTTACATCATGATAAAAGTAAATATAACATAAAAAGTCTGTAAAATGAAAAGTTGCATCAAAGATAACCTCGCTGAAATATATTATCTATCAACATCCTCATGCTCTCATCTGAATCATGGGTGCCCTTCATAAGATGTGTAATTGCCTATATACATAATATTATGTACTTTAAAATTAAATTTTAATGTTTTAAAATTAAATGAGAATTTAATCATAGAAACAAAATTATAAAAATCTTCAAATTCCATGCAATACCTCGTGGTGTTTCCTGTCCATTGCACCCTTGTGGTGTCCACCATGCAGTGCTCCCTCATGGATAAATTGTACAATACATGTACATGTATATATATTAAAAATTTAAACTTGCACATGAAAATGCATAATCTCACAATATTAAAAAAATCAAGTATCAGCTTCTAAATGATTCCATCCTTGTAATCGACTCAATTTTCAAATTACATGCAATACGTCATGGTTTTCACCCTGAATTTCTCTCTCCTGGATGCCTTGTACAATACATGTACATCTATATATTAAAAATTTAAAACTGAAAATAAAAATTCATAAACTCAGAATATTAAAAAAATGTTAACTGACTTTTTCAAATTGTGTAGATGATCCTATCCCCATTGTTGAATCCATCTCTAAAGTCCCTAGAGAAAGGAAACTATCTCCACAAACCTAAAATTCGAAAATTTGAAGAATGTAAGATAAAGATCTCATTTTAGTAATGAAAATTTCTTCTATTTATAACAAAACATAAGTGAAATATTCAATACTTGTGACAAGAGAATATTTGACACATCTCCTAATAGGGAGAAAGAGGGTAGCACTATATTAGATGGAATCGAAATACGTTAACATTTAATTATATATACATAATTATTTATTTTAAAAATATGTCCTCATGATACCGGTATAATAAAAGTAGAATAATAGTATCAACATGAACTAAAAATAAAGCTAACATCTCTCAACATATCTTGATTGGTACCTAGACCTAGGACCATGAAGTTATCAAAAAATTCATTCAACAAATGAGTTAACTACAAATGGTGAACATATGATACATTTGTGTTAGAATATATTTGAAAAAATTAACAAAATGTACATGTGAATCGATATTAACACATATATTACATTACATTAAAATATCGACCCTAACCATTAACAGAGACTGATCCCACACCCTCTTCCTCATGACCAATTAGGTTTTTTAAACCATCATGAAAACCATTTTCATATACTTTAAGCTCCTCAATATTCATATTATCTATCTCCTCATATGTTTTTTATACAAAATTATCACGTGCATCTGCTAGTGCTCTTTGTCGATTTAGATCGACATCAATTCTAGTCAATGCAATATGGATGGTATCTATAATGGCATCCCTTCCTTCTTAACCAATAGAAGTGACATCCATATCTGGCGAAAAAATTACAAAATGAGGAGTTGAATTACCAAAGATGGTATAGGGAGAGGAAATCCAGTATCACGTAATGTGCCCTTACAGTCATATAACCAACCTCTTCTAGTACCATAATATTCAAATGGAAGGTCATTATAACTGGGTCTCATACCTAAAAACAATCATGCATAAAATAAATTTGCAAAATAAATTTGAAACTTTTCATTCCATGGAAGATTTCCATACACTACAAGGAACCTATCATACAAATGGTTGGCTATGTCAAGGTGCTTGAAATATTTCACTTTGAGCATCTTTTTTTTCAGCCCTTATTTTAAATAAAACATATTTTTCATTTTCTTTTGTAACCCTTTTACTTACCTCGGCCCATTTGTCGGGACCCATTACTGATTCCTTTCTATGTCTCATCATATCTATAAAGAAATCAGTGGTTGGCCACAGGGAAAATTTTAAGGATGGGAGTTTTTCTTAAATTTTAGCAACCTTGGCGAATCTTACTATTCCCTAATATACAAATTTTAAAATTTTCAAAGAATTTTTTGTAAAAATGTTTTGATTCATGATTATTTTATATTATGAAATATATAATATTGGCGTTTTTTAAGGTAAAATAATTTTTATACTATAAATTTGGATGAATTCATTTTTAGAAAAATGGAAGTTGACAAATATTTTTTGGAAAAAGCATGGAATATTATCCCACCTACGAATATTAGCCCCTGTAATTTTCCTTGGTTGGCCCAATATTCTTGTAAATATCAAAAAATGAGCTTAGAAAGTACACAACTATTTATAAGCTTTGTCAACTCTCTACAGGGAGCTCCAAACTCCCAAGGTCTTTCCTCAATTTTGAATAGTGACCTTTGCACTTTTGTAACATACATTGTTGTAGGTTTTTTCCCAAGTAAGCTCATCAGGAATATAAGATGGATAGGTGGTAGTTGGTGTACGACCTTCTTCTTGAATTAATATTCTTCACTTACGATTACTTCGAGCAACATTTTCACCCCCTACATCAATATAATTACATAAATATAAAAACATATGAAAAAATGTATTCATACACATGTAAGAAAATTTACATGTCTATGTACATACACTTCATTTAAATGTAAAAATTTGTTTTAACATATAATTTTTTTGATATAATTTACCAAAATGATGAGGATTGTGATGATCCAATTGAGATTGATAACGACCCAGAGATCTTTGAGCACCATCATTCCCACCCAGAGATGGTTGAGAACCATCGTGACCACCCAAATATGGTTGATCACCATCATGCCAAAGTACATGAGTTGATTGAGCTTGTTGAAAATTGGGAGAATGTTGACCACCCTCACACAATGACATAATGAGAGAAGATTCTAAAAAAAATAGAAAATCAATTCAATATATATGTATATATACATATGATTCTACTTATTTATCATTTAAGTGACACACACACACACACACACACACACACACATATATATATACAACAATGATGTGAACGATGACCCTCCATTGATTTAGTCCATACTCTCTTCGACCTAGTTTGAGATCCTCCTGAAAAAATGAAATTTATTATAAATTAGTAAAGCTAAATTGAAAATAAATAAATTCCATTTGTATGTACATATCATTATATTCAAATATCATTTAAAAACTTTCACACAAACATATATATACCATGATCATGATGTAACGAATGATGGACCTCCCCCGATTTATTTGAAAATCTCCTTGATCTATGACCTTCCCCTCTAGTAGATGCATGGGACTGAATTGATGCTTGCCTCGATGAATTAGTGGAAAATGATGATGACATGACCGAAGACCTCAATGCATGTTATATATATATATATATATATATATATATATAGAGAGAGAGAGAGAGAGAGAGAGAGAGAGAGAGTTACCTCATGTATTTACAAATATTTAAAATTACTATTTAGAAAGATCAAGAATTTATAAAATTGATGTAACACTTCAAGTTACATCATGCATTTAAAAATCTAAAAATTTCTATTTAAAAATATCAAGAATTCAGAAAATTTATGTAACCCTTGAAGTTACCTCATGCATTTAATTGATGTAAAAATTGAAGTTACATCATGTATTTACAAATATTAAAATTTATATTTAAAAAGATCATGAATTCATAAAATTGATGTAACCCTTAAGTTACCTCATGCATTTAATTGATGCAACCCTTGAAGTTACATCATGAATGTTTAAAAATCTTAAATTTTCTATTTAAAAATATCAAGAATTCTTAAATTTAATGTAGCTATGCGAGGCTTTCTTCAAAATTATTTGGTGTAAATTCTTCATTTAAAATATACTGAAGACTAAAAACACAAATGTTGAAGTGAATTTTTTTGAAAGTTAAGTAAATTTTTTTCTAAAACATGTCAAGTTCACCAAGTTGTGATTACATAGTGCGGGCACACTTAGTATATAATTGAAAAAATACATGGTCATTAAAAAGTAACACATTTATAACTAAAAACCAGACACATATCAAATATATCTTACAATGTCCATCAATATATTATGATGGAGATATTCTTAACACCAATTGGCCTTTTAGACATAAACCTTGGATTGGCATTGCCCCATACAATAGATAAATAGAAATCCTATTAACATTTTGACAATATCTTATGCTAAATGATCAAAATTGACTAACAATATTTTTTTATTCTCCATGCAGTTGTTTTAACTTCTCTTTTTAAACTTGGTACACGCCTTTCATCTAGTTTCACACAAGTTCAGAATTGGTGAAGACTACAATTCTATTGGATCCATATTCCCTAGTTGTTCCTAAGCCTTCTATCAATGCAATATAATATGCTTCATTTTTTGTTTTTCTTCCAAGTACATTCCTTTTCCTTTGGGGGACTTTTTTTTGTCGCAATATTGCATAGCATATAATTAATCATTGATTTCCCTAGATTGGGATAACAAGAAATATCTATGCATAATGTCCATTTTTCAACCATGTTTAATGAGTTTGTTGATATCTATAAAAAAAAATTCAATAAAATGAATAATATATTTATAATTTATTTCAAATGCCTTATTTTATGGGAGAATGATGAAAAATAAATATATACTGTGATCAAGACTGATGGAACACTACAAGTTTTTAGCCTAGTTTCAGGATCATCTTCTATGCTCTCCTTTAAAATATATAAATGTGATTGATAGTTTCATCAAGAAATTATAATTATGATGTTATAGGGTACATGCAAACTTGTTATCATTGGAATTCCTCCCTTCAGTTACTCTGCATAAGTTGATGTTTTTGTCTCTTTCAATTAGAAGATTGTATTTTTATTATAAAGGATGAGATCCAATTTCTGAGGAATTGGTATCGATCATGGAGATTTGCAAGGAGGCCCATTTCATTTACATGCAGAGTGTAATGAGACCAAATATATGGTGTGGCATGAAAATAGTTCCAACATTAGTTAAGTAGGAAGACAAGTGTAAATGTAGGATATCAATTCCATGATGGGATTTATCGAAAGGAGTGCCTTTGGAGACAAATTCCTATTATTCAAATAATAGCAACCTCGAATTGAACTATCGATTTTTAATGATGTGTATGATAATAAAAGAGGTATCCTTTTTTAATAAATATTCTTTTGTCAATTCAATTCCCTTTAACAAATAATCGTACACTTCACAATTTCCTTTTCAAGTTGGAAATAATTCATTTTCATTCATTCCAAACCATCAGCTACCATTCATTCATTTACCATTTTCCAATTTCACTCATGTTTTCATGGTCGTGAAAAGCAAAGATAATTTTTGATATCGTGCAAATATTATGAGTAAGTATTTTTCTAAATATGTTTCTATGCAAAGAGATTCTAGATAACTTCTAAATATGCATATATTTATTATGAAGGATTTTAGATAGCTAAGTTTTGAAAAAAAAAAAAAAAGTTTCTAAACAAAGAGAGGTTTTGGAGAGAAATAGTGAGTGTGAATTTTTGGATAAATTGTATCTATAAAACTGTTATGTGATCCATTATACTAATTGAGAAAAAATGAGTAGAAAGCATTGCAACATGATTTTTTTTAGATGCAATTTTTTTTTGTGCTAATTTTACTAAGTGAGTAATTTTATAAATATGTTTCTATGCAGAGAGATTCTAGATAACTTCTAAATATATGCATATATTTATTATGAATGGTTTTAGCTAGATAAGTTTTGAAATTAAAAAAATATTTTAAATTTAAAATTTTAAAAGAAGAGAGGTTTTGGAGAGAAATGATGTGTGAATTTTTGGATAAATTGTATTTATAAAATTTTTATATCATACAATACACTAATAAAAAAACAGAGTAGAAAACTTTGTTACATAAAAAGTCTTTAAAATGAATTTTTTGTTTTTTCTGAAGAAACGAAAAACTTTCCATTCAAATTTTTATCATATCATATAAAATATGAATTCTAAACTAATTCTCTGCGATTTTAATGGATTTTGGCTATCAAGATTGTACTTGATTCTTAATAGTATTCCAATTTATTAATAATATTACCTATTATATATATTTTGAATATGAACATTATATTTCCGTTAGAACTGACAATTATTGAGCATGAATATCTTGAAATTGATGCCAAATCTTAAGCACTATTATTTTAAAATTGATGCATTTTCATTTGAGCTAATATTAACTTGGAGCTAAATCCTCAAGGAATATGCCACATAAGTTCACAACTAAAGAGGTACCGTAGATACTATATTCAAACTAAGGGTACCTATACATCAAACAAGTATCCAAAATGATTGTAAATTATGAATTAAGTACCGAGTTGCTGTATAAACTGTTGTATTGGAAAATCATCAAATGGTTGCTTGTGTTTTGGTGTGAACAAGATGTATTTCATGTCTTGTATGCACCATAATGTTATGCCATGCCACATAAGTTCTCAAGCAAGGAGGTATCACAAAGACTATAATCAAAATAAGGGTAGCTACACATAAAACAAACATCCAAATTGATTGTAAATTATGAATTAAGTATTAGGTTGTTTTACAAATTTTTATATTGGAAAATCATCAAATGGTTGTGTTGATGGTGTTGGAAATTCGTCAACCAAGGTATATCCAGATGATGTGAAGTTCCAATTATACATCACACCATTTGGAATAAGAACCCCATCTAGAGTATCAACTCGATTTCTATGTATTCTTATAAATTTTCCTTAACTCTAACTGTTAGCAAGAGAGATGGGTGCATATGAACCTTTAAAAAGAATGGAGGGTATTACTAGTGAGTATTTGATCGTATGTGTGTTAAGGTTATTCTATTTCCCGGGGGGGGGGTGGGGGTGCGCAGTGATTCTCTAAGAGAGAGGTAATAGTACCACTCAGGAAGAGACACACATGAACCAAAATATTCCATCTAAAATACAATGGAATAGATCACAAGGGATGCGACAGTCATTGCAGACAACAATTTGAGAAGGATTTTCTTGATATCCTATGGAATATTCCACAAGGATGGGACAAAAACTACAACCATTGAAACACATTCTCAACAAGATAAGCACTAAAATAACTAAAGTAGTTCAACTATCTTAGTGCATGTGACAACATACATGAAATAAAACAATTTGCAGAATAGTATTAAAATTATTCATAAGGCATACTTGAAGAATGTGTTGGCCTTGAAGTTTTCTGTTATTAAGTAAAAATTCCAACACAAATATGTACAATGAACATCACTAGCTCCAATAGTAGAGCATTAGAGCCACTACTTGCTCCCCAAAATAACTCGTTTATCTCTCTATTTCTTTGTTGGTGGAGCCAAGGTGAAAAATGCCTTTACTCATACAATGAATGAGTATATATAACCAAGGGAGACTCCTTGACTACGGTCATGAATTTTTTAATTCCCATGACTTTTTGAGTCACATGACTCTTTACATTCATGTGTTTCCATTGGAATTCCACTTTACAATACATTTTGAATACAATATACATTATGTATAGTAGTGATGTGGCATATGACCACTCATGACTTGATGTGGCATGAAATTGTTGACATGGAATTCTTGATGGCATGGGAATGTCAAGCCACCATTGTTGTTCAAAGTTAATTTTCTTGATGAAAGAGATTTCTTTTACCTCTGCATGCCTTGGTGACAAGGAGTTTCCAATGATCTCATGTCTTGGATGGCGGTCACAAAATGATGTTCTTTATCTTTATTTGATCAATCATCTCGTGATTTCAAATGAAAGAGTGTATTATAGCATGCTTCCCTACTCCTTATCTTCCTTCATTATCCCTCCATGACATGCCAAAGTACCTGTTCCTGCAATTGACTCATGACGAGATAACATCAATCCGAAAACCCCTACCCTAAGATAGTGAATTTTGATTCATGAATTGAGTTCAGAGCAAGTGAAAGGCTAGAGATGGAGGGTCAGTGACTGTGCAGTTTCATAATGTAGGCATGAATGGGACAACCTTGAGCCTGTAGACTATATAATGTACAGTTCAAGATGGGTTGGGGAACATGACTGTGCAATTTTCAGAGTCAGCGGGGACAAGTTGTAGGGATAAGAGTTGGGAAATATTACTACACAGTTTAGGAGATCAAGGAGGCCTAGGTGACTACAAATTGCATAGTTATAAGGATCAATGGATGAGATTACGTCTTGATGTTTTAAAGTGTGTAGTTCAAGCCAGGTTGGAGGCCATAAATATGAAATTTTGGAGGTCAGGGTCGAGTCTTAGTTGCAAAAACTGCGCAATGAAGCAGTCTTGGGAGGCCAATACTACACAGTACGTAGTGGCAAGAAGCCAGATCATATCTAGAGGATTGAGACTACAAAATTTTTAGCTTAGGGAAGGCAGGGTGAATCTAAGTTTCTTGGTTGGGAAGTTCTACGAAAAATGACTAAGTGTGGGACCGATGAGATCGATGATCAGTGATGAAATTTGTTTGTGATCAAAATTAACATATTTTGATGACTCAAACAACATAGATCATCCATGACATAATTATTTTTTTTCCTCCATGTGACAACATTACGACCAGTTATGACACGCATAACACCAAAGTTAGATTGTACGACAAAAATTACGAAACTAGGGGAACAGTGCGCAAAATTTTTGAAATGAGTGTGATGAGTACTTACAAGGTTAGAACAAATAATTTGCACAAAGGTGACCTCTTGTAACCATCAGAACAATATCATACATAAGATACGACAACCAACACTCAAAATGATGACACTTTTCCTATCTTGCAAAAGGGATCATAACATTGTGGGAAAAACAATAATATGAACTTTAAAATTTGCAGCAAAAATGGAAAAGACCAAGGAAGGATCTTAAATTTGGTATAGGCCAAAATTTTGGAGGGGGTTGTAGCAACTGCAACACTTAGTGACACATTGGTAGAATTCCAACTTCTCTGTCTCAGTTAACTTCTTTTGTGTAGGGCCTTGGTCCTTCACGGAGTATTGATTCATCGTTCAGATCACTTTGGTTTCCCCAATTACCCTGTGAATGGAATATGTCCGCATAATACCATTTTGGTTTAAGAAAACAAAGATTCGGCGTTATCACAATTTTTCAAACAATTAAGGGTAATTAAGCTCATGAGCTTAAGTTTTTTAGAGTATAATATTTCATATCTCGCGTTGCTCCGCTACTTGCAGGCCTCAACCATACCCTGATGGACTCACTTCGAGAAAAAAATAATTGATCTATTTCCATTGAGCCTCAAAAGTACCCCGATGGATTTTCTTTCTTCACCTCTTTGTGCAGGAAGCATTTCCCTTATCTCTCCTTTATTTATTTATTTTGAAAGAGGATTGTGCATTAGAACTTATTTATTCCGGTGGAGGAGGGATCCAAAATTTTTGAGAGCAGGAGAGGTTGTTCCTTCAAAGAACTATATAAGTACCTCTGATTTAGTTTTTCTCATTTATATTTCTCTCTTATCATTTTCTACTGATTCGATAAGCATGAAAATGTTGAAAAATAAAAATGAATATAGGCACAAGGTTTCCCGGATAGACATGAGTTCATGGTTTTGTCAAAACTCTCCTTATAGACAGATCATATTTTCCATCGGAACTTCATGAACTAAAATACATAACTAACACAAGGAAGATGGACCAAAGGTTATCCAAATGTTAGCCAAATATTGAATTTTCACAAGACTCCTTTTGACTTCCTCGATACACATACTAAGAATCCAAAATAGGTCTACGCACAACACTTATTCACGTGATGAAAAAAAGGAGAAAAAAAACAAGGAATAAAAAGAAAAGAAACAAAATGAAAGGAAATACAACACTAAAAAAGGAAACAAAATGAGAAGAAAAGAAAAAGAAGCTAAACCAAAGCCTAATATTAGAGAAAAGTAAGAAAATATAAAAGAGACTAAGGAGAACAACATGGGATGAGTGCACAGTAAGGAAAACTAGGATGCAGATAATCCTACTCCTAATGATCCAAGTGGATATTGGTGGCCACCCACCTATTCCACTTGCAGCCCCACCATTGTTTCTTTCAGTTTTCTTAATTATAGCATAGTTCACTATTTTTAGCATTTTTTTATGTTCTGAAATTCCGTAGCTGTTTTGAGGCCCTAAACAACATTTTTTGGGAATCAAACCTCCAAAAAATATGATCATGTTTTGGACTTGATATTTGTGATTATTAGTTGTATTCCTCTGATAAATATTTCTAACGATGTATCATGTGCGTCAAACGGAGTTATTATGCCAAAGTTACGACCCCAAGAGATTGATGTACCAAGTTACCCCAACAGGGCCCATATTCTGGTGTTTCATCTCTGAGGGATAAGTTTTTGGATGTTTAGGGTATTCCATTGTTTCTAAATAATGTATAGCCCTTTTAGCCTCATTGTAAGACATGGTTCAGAGGCCTGTAGCCACCACATCTCTTCTCAGAGATAAGCTACCAACGCCATAGCTAGTTTACTTCCATTCTATCTGTAAACAAATTTCAGTTCTTTGATATTAATGAAATGAAGTGTTATTTCAGCTGCATTTTTATATTTATGATTATATGTGTATTCTATTGCATTCATGCATAAATCCAGTTCAGTGGTATCTGAGCAGTCTACTCTTTCTCAATCCTTCTTTGCATGTCCCCAATGAGGTCAGGGTATAAGGAGTTAGGGCTTGATCTGGTTGAACCTTTACAAGATCAGCCTCACAAACCCTGACGACCACCCATGGGGGATGAAAATAAAGACAAGGGAGCAGGATATCTTGTCAAAATATTGCTCGAGGAGACCCTCGAAAAACAAAGTAATGTGATCATGGATAACTTTTCCCAAATCCTTCAACAACTGCCCACTGGTGGCACATCTGCATCCAACAACCACTCTAGAGGTGCAACTCCTTTTAAGGTACAAGTAAAATTTGACATTCCTATATTTGAGGGAAAAATAGATGCAGATGCCATAGATAGATGGTTGATTATATTAGAAGGATATTTCTCAGTTCAAGACTTTTCTGACCGAGAGAATATTATTTGCACTCCTCAAAGCTACCCCCCATGTGAAGGACTCATGGGAAACCTACTGTGAGAAAAAATATGAGGTGGAAACCTCTCTGTTCTTAGCCGTACACACTTGGAATTCTTTCTGAGATTCCATCAAGGAACAATATTATCCTCTGGGGGATCTGTGAGGACAAGTACATACAATGGACTATGTTGTGATAACAAACGGATCAACATGTGCATGAGATGATGAATCTTTTCCATATCCTGCGCACAAAGTTGGGTATCAAAGATTCTGAGAAACATTTGGTGCTAAAGTAACACATTTTTCTGCACAAATACATTCAGGAGGAAATTGAGTTCCTTGAAATCTCCTCGCTTGGTACAGCATACCGGTATGCTGCCAAGATTGAGCAGAAATTCAAATAGAAGAAGCGAGAATTTGGATCTAGGAATCAAAATCAAGGGAAAGGTTCCCCCAAACCGTAGAAAAAAGGAGAAAGGACAACCCACATGAAGTTGCAAGCAAAGAAAAATCCCACGAAGCTAGAGAAGGACATGGGAAAGTGGTGTGAGTTCCATAAGATCTCCACTCACAACACAAGTGAGTGTTAGGAGAAGAAGTCACAGGTTGAAGAGATGAGGGCTTCTAAATTGGATGCATGCTCCAAATCTAAATTAGAACACAACAAGGGGAATGAAAAAGGGAAGCAGATTATTGATGCGGTGCCCAATGCCAACATTGCCACTACAAAGATACAAAAGGAGGAACCGGAAGATCTAGAGGAGGAGGAGCGTCTCTTCCACTCTTAGATGTGGGTAAAGGGTTCCCCGCTATAGTTCATTGTTGACAGTGGGAGCCAAAAGAACCTCATTTCAGCAAAGGTTGTGAAGCATTTGGACTTTCTAGCCACAACACACCCACAATTGTACACCATTGGGTGGCCTCGCCAAGGATGAGATCTTTGAGTCAGCCAACAGTGCCGCCTTCCCTACATCATCAAGCCTTTTACATATGAGGTATTATGTGGCATTGATCCTCTTGATGTTTATGATATATTATTAGGCAAACCATACTTGTGGAAGCGACATACTATGTATGAGTCCCGACCTCATGCTGTTATTGTTACTTTGGGCAATAGGTTCTATAGGATACTAGAGGTATCATCACCTGTGGCTATCTCTTTGGTTACTGCAAAACAATGTAGTCAGCGAATTTCCAAAACTGGGAAATTTGTTTTCATGATGATCTCCCCCTAGGGCAAGAGGAATACTGTGGCCATGACCTCTAGACAGGGCTCCTCCACATGACAAAAAAAAAAAATGGACAAGGTTGTGGACGAGTATGGGGAAATATTCACCTCACCCATAGGGGTGCCTCTACACTTTCAGGTCAAGCACCCCATCGATCTGACCCCAAGTGCACCATTTCGCAATGGAATGGTCTATCAGCACTCTGTTCTGAAGAACAATGAAATCAAGAGGTAGATGCAGGAAGTGCTGTAGAAAGGTCACATCCAATGGAGTTCATCACCCTGTGGGAGCCTGATCGTGTTGGTGCAGAAGAAGGATGGGATTTGGAGACTCTGTATTGACTATCGGGCTCTGAACAAGGTCACTGTCCAGAATAGGTATCCAATCCCATGGATTGATGACCTTCTGGATCAACTCAAAGGGCAGAAATATTTTAGCAAGATCGACTTGAAGTCTGGGTATCATCAGTTACCAATCAAACCCTCTGATGTGTGGAAGATTGCCTTCAAAGCTAAGGAGGGCCTTTTTGAATGGTTGGTCATGCCTTTTGGGTTGACGAATGCTCCCACAACCTTCATGAGACTGATGGATGACATCTTGCATCCATTCACCAACTCATTTGTAGTAGTGTAATTGGATGACATCTTGATCTTCAACTAGACTTGGGAAGAGCACCTCCACCACATTCGACAAGTCCTTCAAACACTGCGGTAGAACAAGTTGTATGCGAATATGAGGAAGTGCATTTTTGGCATGACCCAAGTTCAGTGTCTGGAATACATTATTGATGAATGTGGGGTGTATGTGGATCCAACCAAGATCCAAGTAATTCAGGATTGGTCATCCCCAACCACTATAAGACAGCTTCGCAACTTTCTGGGTCTTGCTAATTTCTACCACAGGTTCTTATTGGGATTCTCTCATATCACTTGGCCCTTGAGTCAAGTCACCAAGGGAGAAGTGAAAGAAAATTGTTTTGGTCGGAATCTCAACAGAAGGCATTCATAGAATTGAAACATCACCTCTGCTCTCCCCCATTGCTCACATTACTAGACTTTCAATAACCATTTGAGATCGAGACAGATACCTATGACTATGCTATTAGGGCAGTTCTTACTCAACAGGGGCATGCAATGGCATATCATAGTGAGACACTGTTCAACACAGTATGCAAGTATCCCACTTATGAAAAATAAATGTATTCCATTTTGCAGGTGTGCCGCTAATGGAAGCATTACAGTTTGGGCAAGGAAACGGTCATCTACATAGATCACCGACCCCTCCAGTTCATACATACACAAGGGAACTTATAGAACGATCACCATCAGAAATTTTCCACATATCTGCAACAATTTCATTTGAGCATCAAGTATAAGAAGGGTAGCACCAACAATTTTTCAAACTGCCTCAGCTGACCACCGATAGTGGTGCTAACCACCGTTCTCAACTCTTCAGGGCACAAGACTTTTGATTGGTCGCTTCTCTACAAGAGAAATCTGGAATTCAACCACACATACAAGACACTCTTGGAGGGTACACAAGTTTCAAATTTTCACCTCCAGGATGCACTACTATGTCACCTGGGACACCTTTGTGTTCCTTCAAGTGAGCATGCCAAGATGATTTAGTAAGAAAACTATAATCAATTTCTTGGAAATTTCGGGGTCGATAAAATAGTGGTAGTATTGTAGAAGTATTTGTATTGGCTGAACCTTCAACAGGATGTTGGGAAGTACATCAGATCCTACACTGCTTGCTCCATTTACAAATTGACCATCAAGAAGAAAAGCCTATATACTCCGCTACCTACCCCTAGTCAACCTTGGGAATCCATCTCCATGGATTACATGTCAGTCCTTCCTTCTACTACGCATGGAAAAAATTGTGTTTTCCTAGTCGTCGACAGATTCATGAAGATGACCATTATGTTTGTCTACAAGAAGAATATCACAATAGAAGCCACTACTAAAATCTTCTTTGGAAGAGTGTGGATGCACTTTGGGATCCCAAAATCTATCATATTATATCAGGACAACAGGTTCGTCAATACATTTTGGTGCAGCCTCTAGTCAATGTTGGACACCAAGCTCACCAAGTCCATAACATTCCATCCCCAAACTGATGGCCAGAAAAAGGTCATCAACAGGATGATTGTACACATTCTGCGCATTTACAATTCAAAGCATCCACACACATGAAATGAAAGAATTCCCTGTGTACAACATAGTTATAACTGGGCTCTCCATAGCTCAATCGGCCACATCTCCTTTCAGGTGGGCTTGGGGTTCTAGCCACTATGTCCCATTGATGTAGCCATGCCATTTGTGGCCACTTGGGCCAATTTGGTACATGTCTAGTCTAAAGTTGACAAAGCGGAAAAATTGATTGAGAACATTCAACACATCTTCCAGCAAGTTCATGACATATTTGACATAGCCAATGCTAATTACAAGCAATGACATGATACCCATCGAGTGCCACACCACTTCCAATTGGGCGACAAATTGTTTCTACATTTGCAGAAGGAGTGCCACACTGGACCCCACCACAAGCTTCGCCCGCTTTGATATGGGTCGTACACCATCACCAATTTTTTAGGGAACAATGACTTCGAGCTTAGTATTCCACCATTCCTTGGCCTACACCCAGTGTTCAATGTGGACCACCTTCGGCCCTATTTCCCACCTCTACTGCACACCTCTGACATTACAAAACAACTCACAGAAATCGAGTTAAACCTAGACTACATGGAATAGTCCACCACAGATTGTATCATGGACATGCAAATCAAGAACACTCACCAACAGAATATCCAATTGTATCGGGTTGTCAAATCTAACCAAATCCTACACCAAGGAAAGTGTTTCATGAGGGACCAAGTTCAGTAGAAGTTTCCTCATCTCATGGAGGAACTCAATGCAATGGGGACCACTTCTTCCTAATGGGGTAGGAATGATTCAGGTGGATATTGGTGGCCACCTGTCTATTCCACTTGGGGCCCCACCATTGTTTCTTTTAGTTTTTTAGTTTCCTTAATTATAGCATAGTTTACCATTTTTAGATTTCTTTTGGTTCCTGAACTTTCAGAGCCATTTTGAGGTTATAAACGATGTTTTTTGGGCATCAAACCTCCATAAAATATGAGTTTGTTTCGAGTTCGTTCCGAAATTTATATTCATGATCAAGATTTTTAGTCCTCGAATAGATATTTTTAACAGTGTATCATGTGCGTCAAACGGAGATAGTATGCCAAAGTTACGACCCCAAGAAATTTATGTACCAATTTAGCCGGATAGGGCCCATATCCTAGTGTTTCATTTCCTACAGTTATATTTTTGGATGTTTAGGTTTTTCCATTGTTTCTCAATAATATATAGGCCTTCGAGTCTCATTTTAAGACACAGTTCAGAGGCTTGTAGTCACCACATCTCTTCTCAGAGATAAGCTACCAACGCCCTAGCTAGTTTATTTCCATTCTATCTGTAAACAATTTTTAGTTCTTTGATATTAATGAAATGAAGTGTTATTTCTGTTGAATTTTTATATTTATGGTTATATGTGTATACTGTTGTGTTCCTGCATAAATCAATATCACCTAACCTAATAGATAATAGGTTGAGGTCACATATAATGAAATTTCCAATGTAGCAATCATAATTGTTCCCAATCTGTAGTTATAAAGACACAATAAATTATAATAGATATAAAGTACTGTGCAAGAAAAGAGATAAGAGATTGAATAACTTGCACAATAAAAGGAAGTTATTTCTAGTGAGCAGAAAAATGTTTCACAATTGCTACTTTCATCCAATTAAATTTCTTACCTCTTCAATGGAAACTAGAATGAGACAAACCTCAAAGACTTCTTACGAATGCACCTTCTTTTGTGTCACCTTGCTTAGTAAGGATGAGGAAAAGACGAAACTTTTTTATTGAAATTTAGATTTCCAAGTAAGTTTTATCCAACCATTCAGTGATTGGATCATAAAATTCATGATGAACCTCTTGAAAAACCAAGAATTTTTGAAAAAATGGACTTTCAATTAGAGGAAAAAGCTTATAATGAAAATCATGTGGAGGAACATAGATCTAATCATATTCAGCAGTGATGTCATGATAGTGAGGACCTGACATAACCACCAGCGGAGGCTGACATGCCTCAACTGCTCGGCAAAAATCTGAATAGTAAGATGTTGAATGATGAAGATAAAAGGATGTAAAACAACTGTCATTGGACGTACTAGTGAGAAAATGATAAAATGAATGACAATCATCAGAGAGAGAATAATTATGAGATGAGTTTATTAAAGCACCAGATCCCCCACTTACAATTAACAAATTTAAGTCATCTAGAAAATTTTTAGAAATGTTGTGAATAGTAGAATCGTCTTCCTCATGTCATGAGTGTAACAAACCATTTTCTTGTGACTGGTTGCAAACTATACTATCATTGTAATCAACGAGAGAAGTGAACAAGTATGCTAGTATAACAAACACATGAAACCAGTTAGGGTAAAACAAGCGAGGAATAATTTTATTCATCTAATAATACATGCATTCACCGACGCTCAAAAGGATTTCAGGTGCGGTGAAGAAAAATATTAACATCATAATATTTTCAAGAATGATGAGGAGCTTATTGTTTTTAAAAGAGTGTGATAGGTATGAACCCTTTGGCCAAAGATAATATTTAGGATAATAAAATTTCAATTCAATGATTCTATGAGAGATACGCATTCCAAACTTGAGTTTAGTGTGGTAGATTCATATCAAGATAAATGAAATGAAAATATTCTTGAATCCAACCATAAGTGAAATCTTGAAAAATTGAAACATCACACCCGAGATACCAATCATTTTTCAAGAAGAAATTTCCATCAAGTGAGATCATGCAAAGAGAAGGATTGTGCAGGAGAAACCATATCTGGTTTAAATCGAGGGGCTTACTAGAGTCACGAGATCTTGAAATAACCATCAATGGAAGTTGAAGTGCCTCAACTCTCTAATAGGTCCTAAAACTTTCCAGGATTATAAAATCACATATTGAATATTGTACCATATCATGCATGGTTTGATGATGAATACTACCACCATTTTCAGTAAGAACACTACTAACCAGTTGGTATCCACCTCTGTCACTGATTTTAATTGATTTTCCAACTTCAACAATCATATTACTCAAGTCAAAGAACTCTTTTGATCACAAATCTAAAGATGTGTGAATTGGAGAAATTGTGTGAGCAAGTTTATTTGAAGAGTTGTATTCATGCAAAACAAGAGATGACGAGGGGTGCAAAGGACACTCAATGATATGATTATTTTCTCTTTCATCATGGACAAACTCACTACCTTGTGTCAATTGAGAAGATAAATTTTGCGATGAATAATTTGGAGAGCATGGAATATCTTCAACGCTTGTAGGTGCATTGCAAACAGGAGAGCACAAGAGATAGTGGGATGAAGAGGCATTTTGACAAGAGTGTTTCTTTGACCAAAATAGATTCTAGTTCTAGATATTTAAAACATTCATAAGAAAGAGAAAGGTCAAATGATGCGATTGGGTATTCATCATAGCATACATCAACAGAATCAAATTCATTAGAATGTTTGTTTCACAAGGCTCTAGTTTTATTGAAAGAACTGATTGCACTTGAGTCACTGTCGATATTAGTAGATTGAAAATAATCCAAGAATGGGAGTGAATTGATTTTTACATGGAGGATTTTGAGAAAGAGAATAAATATTGGAATTACCTTCACCTTCATGCTCCTCTACGTGTGTAATGTGTTTGCGTTGTATCTAATAGCTATTTGGACAAGCAACTTGAAAATCAGGATAGTGTGAAAGACTAGTTGGTGGAATAGATTGGTCAAGCGGGTCATGGTACATAGAGTCATGACATGTAGATGACATAGGATAAAAAAAATATGAATTAGATTCGAGATTAAAATTACGAATAACAACATCATCTTGAGGAGTGGAGGAGTTAGTCTTCACCAGGGGCTTCATGATCCATTCTGGTATTTCTTCCCTTGAACTTGAATCATGAAAAGAAGAAGAATGATGAGAAGATGGATTGGGAGTTTGACTAGCATATATCAAAACTTTATTATCATTGCAAGGAGGCACCCTCATCGGGACTAGAAAAGGAGGATGAAATGGAACAAAAGGAATAGTAGGTTCCTCCTTTGAAGTTATGGGTGCCTCATGTTGAACCTTTACTTAAGCTGAGAGGGGGGGGTGAGTCAGTTTAACACATTCATGGAATTTTAAAAATTTTCTTTTACACTAATTTACACTTTTTATACTCTTCACATCATCATTTTGTGATCAGCTTAATATACTAGGAACAAAAATTATACTAAATGAGCAGCAGGTATTAAGCAGAATAAATACAGAGTATCAACACATAATCATCATGCATATAGACAACAGGTATAAGTGAAAACCCATAAAGGGAGAAAACCACATCTTATTATTGTTGTGATGCAAAGGAAAGCTCCAACTCCCTCTCACCACTGATTTTCTGTAGGCTCCAACCTATAGGAGGCTCCTACCTCAATTATGCAAGCTACAACTTGCAAGGAGGCTCCAACTCCCACCGATTTTCTGCAGGCACCAACCTATAGGAGGCTCCTACCTCAGCCAGCTACAAATGACTTTTATCAAGCTACAACTTGATATGGAAGAAATAACTTCCTCACTCTTTCAATAAAAGCACATGCTAATTTACCTGGATATCAGCTCTGTTCTATTCCTTCTTCACTACTATCCACCAGCCTTCATATCTGCCTTATATTATTTCTGAGTCTTCACAACATCTCTATATTCTCCTGCTTCTTCTTACTCTCGCTGCATCATTTCTCCTTTCTCTAACCTTCGTATGCATATCAATGTGATATCATTTATAGAGTTCAGCTCATGACTGTTTGCATTCCATAGGGAATTCAAAGTGAACAATAATGACTCTTTGACTTCTGCCTTCGCTTTTCTTTATCCAGCATATTCAGAAAAATATTAAAATATGTATACATTTCAAAATTATAGTGGGATATTTCTTTGCCTCCGGAGAATTGCCTTTGCTTCACAAACAATATAAAATCAATAACACATTTACATTTTCAGTTACAATACGGATTTCAAATCAACCCATTCAATTTTTGGATCACTGTGTGTTTGTCTTTTCTGTTACTATCATTGTCTTTTTTAGTTTCTGAACACTCTCCTGTTTTCTATGCATGTAGAATGCATTTCCCAAATTCTGTTCCAAATCTGTCAGATTTATCAGAATTCACAATATTTTATATTGCAGAAGTTCTTCATATGGTTCAAGACCGTTCAACGCATATACAATGCTTCTTCTATAAAATCCAAATAACTCTCGACATATAACAATAGACCTTTTTTAACATAGTACATATCCTTTCGAGCCCACTATTCTAACTCGATCTATTTCCCGATGTGATGAGCCTCCTCCGATGATTTACGATTTCGATTACACTCTTTGCAATGGTTCCGATGCGATTAATCGCAATTGCAAACTTCAATGGCATGTTCTGCTGCTCTGCCTTCATGCTGATGTGATGGCCCCACACTGCATATATATATATATATATATATATATATATATTGGTTCATATGTACATATAGCCTTACCTTTTATTCATTCTTCAGCTTTGGTCTAAAATCTCGGTGCAATCATATATTAAACCTTTTTCTTTTACATGGAGCCCACACTACAAAGACACTCTGCATCATTTAACTTTCCAATCACAATCGCAACATTCAAAGATCCTATAATGTATTTGGTCATCTGATTTTCTCCGATGCGATGAGCGAAGGTCCCATCATGCAATATTTCGGCATTTCAATGTTATACGTTATCTTTCTCTTTTACCCATCGAACTGCTTTAATGAAGGAAAATATTATATTTTTTTATTTGAATCTCCGCCGATGCGATGGGTCACTGTGGACCCCACTCCGTCTTAATTTATGATCCAACGGTTGCTATCTACCAGGATCCAACGGTTGCGATTGGATTGCATTATTGCAATCGCAACATCCAACAACACGTTCCCTTACTCTTCTGTTGCACCGATGCAATTAGAAATCTCCGATGCGATGAGATCTCAACCGTCGATCTTCAATATTCCACTCTAGGCCTTAACATTAAAACTCTGTCTTTTACATGATGCGATAACCATTATAATTTCACCAATATTGATCCGACAGATATCGCACAATAAACTTGCACTCGATTTGGACTTCAAAAATCGCGATAGAACTGAGTCCCACAACATGCCTTCCATTAAATATTGAATAGATCTGACGGTCAATAGCTTCTCGCATTCTAATAATGCTTTGGGCACTCATCCAAGGGCTCTCGGGAAATATCGCACAATTTAAATGTACGAAACTTAATGCTAAAAAATTACGCGATGTAAGTGATTTTTGAATACCACTCATTTACACGTGTCCTCCAAATAACGATATTGCGTTCGAAAAGTGAAAACAGCTTACCACTTGACGAGTCGTGCGAAACCACTGGTATTGGGTTTTCAAAGCCGCTTTCCTTGCGGGCCCCACTGTCCTTCCTTTTTTTTTTAACTGGTCCATAGTGTTAATTCCTTTGTAAACGTTTCGACAATACATTTCTTAAATGAAAATGTTTTGTACCCAACCTTCGGAACATTATAGTATACTCTTGCCCTATAGGACCCATGTACTTATGTCATCACATCGCATCACATCTCCGCTTCATAACTCTACCTCTCTGCTTCTTTCCAGATTGCGATATGTGATCGCATCGCAGACCAATCGCATCACATCTCCATTACACAGCCTCTACTATTCACTATCTCTGCTTTGTCCGCTGCCTCTGTTTCTTATCTGCCTTGCTGCCTTTGCTACCTTTGCTACCTTGCTACCTCTCTGCTTCTTTGCTATCTCTACTACTCTCTTTGCTGCCTCTGCTACCTGCTTTATCCACTGCCTCTATTTGTTGCTATTCCTCTATGCTCCTTTGTCTTTCTTACTGCATAATTTCTTGATCTAATCCTTTGCCTTGTTGTTGGTTCTTTTCTATGATAGTTCAGGTGCTGCTCCTGTCTTTTCCTTTTCCATCAATGAAAATATTTCCAACAGTATCCCCCTTTGGCATTGATGTAAATACTCCACCAATACTTCTGTTAGGACTTCCTATGCTTCTCTACTTTCGCTTGCTTTTCCTCCCCCTTTGACATCAATGGAAAAGGGTTGCGAATGTACTAGTGTGGTTTCCAAACTTTGTCCATTATACTCTGATCTTGAGGACCTGTTCCATGCACTGCTAACTTGCTTTGGCTCTTTTGTGACAATCTTTGTAGACTAATTTTCCCTTGGAATGATGTTTTCTTTTCTGTTCTCCCCCTTGAATGATGCTTTCTTTTCATGTTAGAGAGTAGCATCTGCAGACACTACCCATAGTTTGTCTCTTAGATATTCAAATGGTTCTTTAGCAAGAGGTTTTGTGAATATGTCTGTTGTTTGTTCCTTTGTTGGTACATATTCCAACTTCACTACTTTCTGTGCTACTTGTTCTCTGAGGAAATGGTACTTGATTGGGATGTGCTTTGTTTTTGAATGAAGTACAGGATTTTTTGATATACTTATTGCACTTGTATTGTCACATTTGATAGAAATAGGTTCATTAATGCTTACCTTCATGTCTTGGAGAGTTTGTTTCATCCACATTACTTGTGTGCAACATGCTGCTGCTGCTATGTATTCTGCTTCTGCTGTAGATAGAGAGATAGAAGTTTGCTTCTTGCTTAGCCATGCCACCAGAATTTTCCCCAAATAGAATGCACCTCCACTTGTGCTTTTCTTGCCATCCACACAGCTGGCCCAATCTGCATCTGTATATGTTGTCAAAGTGAAGTTGTTGCCTTTTCGATACCATAGCCCATAATGTGCAGTTCCTTGTAGATATCTGAATATTCTTTTGACTCCTAGTAAGTGATTTTGCTTTGGTGCTGCTTGATATCTTGCCACAAGTCCTACTGCCAACATAATGTCTGGTCTAGAAGTTGTTAGGTATAGCAGACTTCCTATCATATATCTATAAAGTTTTTGATCTACATCTATTGATCCATCATTAGCACATAGTTTGCATCCAGTGACCATGGGAGTTGACATAGGTTTGCAGTCTTCCATTTGGAACCTTTTCAACATCTCTCTTAAGTATTTTTCATGTGAGATGAATGTTCTTGTGTTCTTTTGTTGAATTTGAAGTCCTAGATAGAAGGTGAGCTCTCCAATCATAGACATGTCAAATTCTAATTTCATTTCTTCAGCTAATCCTTTTTCTAACTCATCCTTGTTGCTTCCAAACATGATGTCATCTACATACACAACTATAATAAGGAGATCACTTTCATTAGCTTTTATGTACATATTTTTGTCTACTCCTCCTTTCTTAAAACCTTGTTTTTGCAAGTATTTGTCTAGCCTTGAATACCATGCATGAGGAGCTTGTTTCAGACCATATAAGGCTTTCTTTAATCTGCACACATAGTCATGTTTATCGGTTAATGAGAATCCTTCAGGTTGTTCCATGTAGACTTCTTCTTATAGATCTCCATTCAGGAAGGAAGCCTTCATGTCCATTTGATATACCTTAAAATCATGATGAACTTTAGCAAAACATCTTCTAGTTGTTTAATTGAAATCTCAGCAAACAGACTTCTCACAGTTTTATGACTGGTCTTAAGAAAAGAGGCCTTGAAGATATATCTGTGCCGACTTCAGGAAGGCATGCAATTGTATATAGAAAAAAAATACTGCTTCAATGTTCAATATAATGCTTCAAGTGTACACAAAATAATGATCCTTTTGCCTTTTCATTGACCCTTTTATGCTTGATGTACTCTTTCCATAATCCTTTGATCCTGAGGACCTATACCATACCACTACTCCACTTGGTATACTATTGATAGGCATGCTACTTGTACCAAATACCAATTTATAATCCTTTCACTTTAGCTCACACATGAACCCATAGTTAAGACAACCTTCACAGTTTCTACTATTGAGCTATCCATTGTTCTCAACAACAATCATCAACATACTGAATCTGATCTTGGAATTATTAATCTTTTGCTTATTCTGTCATTCTGGTTTAACAGAATGTCACTACATTTTCATTTCTAGTACTGCTCGAGAATCATCATAATGATCTTCAGGAATACATCTTCAATTCATTTTCTTGGACTCTTCATGGGCAGATCACTCAGAGATTTATCACTCACTTAACTGCATTCCTCTAAGAGGACTTTCATAGATGAATGAAGTCATGACATAATGATGATAGGTACTTCTCTTGCTAATCCTTCTTAATTTGATTCATTGTTAATTATAGCAGTATGATGCACACTGTGATCATCCTTTAATGTGATGATGTCTTCCTAGCTTACATGTTCATGGCTGATGTTCTCTCTACTACCATGGCTTCTTGCTGACTTCTCTTCTTCCATCAATTTTTCAGCTATCGAATACTTCAAATAATATTCTTCCTCTATTGTTCTCTGTTAGAGGAATTATCTTTTCCCTTCCTAATATTATAGCTGTTGTCATTCTAAGGAGCTCATCTTAGACTATTTTCCTAGGGACTATTTATGAACTGCTCTCCCCCTAGGATGTTGCTTCATATTTATCACATGGTTGGATATTTTCTTTTCTTCCTAGAGCAGCTCCCCCTTAGACTATGCTATATTCATTATGTTATTGAGGTAACAAGCTCCCCCTTTATCTTTTCCTTCCATACTTTATTGGGGTTCTTCATAATGTTTGCTCTTCTTTTTGATGCATAGTTTTGTTTGATTTGATTAGATTTTGTCATCTGTCTAGAGCTCTTTAATGCATATGGCAATTTACAGTCTTTTTCTTTGTGGCCAATCTAGAGGCATACATAACATCTTATTTTACCAAGGTATGTTTGAGCTGGTGTATAATGTTTTGTTCCCATTTTTTAACACAATTTACATTCAACAGATTTATGTCCAAAATTATTGCATGCATACCAGTAGCCATGGAAATGATTTGTGTACCTGGTGAAAGATTATCTTTTCCATTTGCTTGCTTGAGGGGTTCTTCTCATTTGCTGCATCCTTTGCTGGTTGGAATGGATTTGCTTTGTCTTACAAAATGCTGTAATATGTCTAGGTTTATGGCAACAAAAACAAGTGATCCTTCTCATAGGAGGAAAGAACCTTCTTTGACAGCTTACAAATTTATTCAATTCATCCTTAGGAGCATATGACCCTTTAATATTTGATTGTTTCATTCTCTCATTATCTGTCCTTTCATGTTGCTGCTTGTTTCTGTTTGTTTCTTTACAAATCATGTTCTTGCTGCCTTCTACTTCTGTAGGAATATTCTGAGTTGCTTCATTATCCTTTACAGTTTTTACAAAAATGATATTATTGTTATCTTCTCCCTTGGTATTGCTTGTTTCTCCTTCATAGCCTATCCTAGTCTTTATCATAGGAGACCTTTGAGCATTTAGAATTTGGTCCAACTATCCAAAGCTTTTCATTTTAGGAGTGTTCATTAATAATTCTCTTTGGGATTTTTCTAATTTCTTTCTCAGGTACACTACTTCTTCTTCCAATTTTTCTTGCTTCTGAATTTTATCCTTAATTTGCTTAAATAGAGTGTCTTCTACCTTCTTGGCTTCTTCAAGATCTACTTTCAACTAAGTGAGGTCTTCTGTGTTTTGTTCTTCTCTTACATATTTGAGGAGAATGTCTTTCTATTTTTTGCATTTTAGTTTAAGTCTATCTATTTCCTCCAGGGCACTTCTTAGCTCCCCTTCAAGATCTAGTTCACCTTCTTCCTCATCTTCTAGAAGGAATCCTTCAAGATCTTCCTTGAACATCAATACAAATTTATAAGTTCCCTCTTCATTGGAGGATTCATCTGAGCTTTTAGATGCACTGTTGTCTTGTTGAGCATAATTTTTTTTTTCTATTGAATTTCTTCCCTTTCTGCTAGTTCTTTGATTTGGTTTTCTCTGATTCTTGGGTATGATTCTTTGTCTTCTTATGAGGGAACTTATATGTGTAGTGTAAAAATCTTCCACAGTTAAAGCATTTAAATGGAATTTTACCTTTGTACTTTCCTGAGCCTCTTTCCAATCTTCTGACAAATTTTGCCTCTTCTTCATCAGAGCAGGAGCATGTAGCTTCTTTTCCTTCTTTTTTCTTCTCTGTCTTGAAGGCTGCCTCCCTCACATTTGACTTCCTCTGTGGCAGTCTCATCTCATAGGCTTTTAGGTTTCCAAGTAATTGGTTCATGGTCAAAGTTTCCCAATCAGTTGTTTCTTCTATGGATGAAATTTTGGGTTTAAAGAAGGATGGTAAAGATCTTAGAATCTTTTGAACAATTACACATTATTTTATGGTTTCTCCTAGAGATTTAATGTTATTCACAATTTCTGCAACCCCTAAAAAAATCTGGCAATGTCTTCATGATCATTCATTTTTATATTTTCAAAATTAGCTCTATAGAATTAAAGTTTGGCTATCTTCACCTTTTTATCTCCCTCATGGATTTTTTCTAGCGTATCCCAAATTTCTTTGGCAGCCTCTTTGTGCATTAATTTGATAAATTCCGCCTCACACAGTCCATTTAAGAGTCCATTCATGGCTTTTTCATTAGCTACAAAATCCTGTTTGGCTTCTTTCTCTGAGTTAGTCGCCTTTGGGGCATATCCCAATTCCACAGCAGCCCAAACTTCTATTCCTAGAGACATTATGTATGTCCTCATTCTTATTTTCCAAAAGGCATAATTTGCACCGGTGATCAAAGGGGATTTATTGGTTGAGCATACTTCTTGAATAGCCATTCTGGGGACCTAGGATCTCCTTCCAGTTGTTAAACTGATATAGAAGAAACTGCTCCGATACCAATTGTTGAACCCTTAGTAAAACTGAGAGGGGGGGGGGGTGAATCAGTTTAACACATTCATGGACTTTTAAAACTTTTATTTTACACTAATTTACACTTTTTATACTCTTCACATCATCATTTTGTGATCAACTTAATATAATATGGAACAACAATCATAATAAATGAGCTCCAGGTATTAAGCAGAACAAATACAGAGTATCAACACATAATCATCATGCATATAGACAACAGGTATAAGTGGAAACCCATAAAGGGAGAAAACCACATATTATTCTTGTGGTGATGCAAAGGCAAGCTCCAACTCCCTCTCACCACTGATTTTATGTAGGCTCCAACCTACAAGAGGCTCCTACCTCAATTCTACAAGCTATAACTTGCAAGGAAGCTCCAACTCCCACCAATTTTCTGCAGGCACCAACCTCTAGGAGGCTCCTACCTCAGACAACTACAAATGACTTCTATCAAGCTACAACTTGATATGGAAGCACCAAATTCCTCACTCTTTCAATAAAAACACATGGTGATTTACCTGGATATCAACTTTGTTCTATTCCTTCTTCACTGCTGTCCACCAGCCTTCATATCTGCCTTATATTATTTCTGAGTCTTCACAGCATCTCTATCTTATCCTACTTATTATTACACTCTCTACCTCATTTCTCCATTCTCTAACCTTCGTATTCATATCAATGTGATATCATTTATAGAGTTCAGCTCATGACTGTTTTCATTCCACAGGGAATTCGAAGTGAACAGTCATGACTCTTTGACTTCTGCCTTCACTTTTCTTTATCCAACATATTCAGAAAAATATTACAATATGTATACATTTCAAAATTATAGTGGGATATTTCTTTGCGTTCGGAGACTTGCCTTTGCATCACAAACAATATAAAATCAATAACACATTTACATTTTCAGTTACAATATGGATTTCAAATCAACCCATTCAGTTTTTGGATCACTGTGTGTTTGTATTTTCTACTACTGTCACTGTCTTTTTCAGTTTCTGAACACTCTCCTGTTTTCTATGCATGTAGAATGCATTTCCCAAATTTTGTTCCAAATCTAGCAGCTTTATCAGAATTCACAATATTTTACATTGCAGAATTTCTTGATATGGTTCAAGACCATTCAACGCATATAAACTACTTCTTCTATAAAACCCAAATAACTCTCGGCATATAAAAATAGACCTTTTTAACATAGTACATAGCCTTTCCGGCCCACTTGCCGAAATCTATCTATTTCCCAATGCTATGAGCCTCCTCCGATGATTTCCAATTGCGATTACACTGTTTGCAATGGTTCCGACGTGATTAATCGCAATTTCAAACTTCAATGGCATGTTCTACTGCTCTGCCTTCACGCCAGATGTGATGGCCCCACACTATATATATATATATATATATATATATATATTGGTTCATATGTACTTACAGGCTTACCTTTTATTCATTCTTCATCTTTGGTCTAAAATCTCGGTGCAATCATATATTAAACCTTTTTCTTTTACATGGAGCCCACACTACAAAGACACTCCGCCTCATTTAACTTTCTAACTTCAATTGCAACATTCAAAGATCCTATTATTCCTTTGGTCATATGATTTTCACCGATGTGATGAGTGAAGGTCCCATCATGCAATATTTGGGCATTTCAATGTTATACATTATCTTTCTCTTTTACCCATCGAACCGCTTTAACAAAGGAAAATCTTATATTTTTGTATTTGAATCTCTGCTGATGGGATGGGTCACTGTGGACCCCACTCCATCTTACTTTATTATCCAATGGTTGCTATCTACCAGGATCCAACGGTTGCGATTGGATTGCATCATCGCAATCACAACATCCAAAAACACATTCCATTACTCTTCCGCTACACCGATGCGATTAGAAATCTCTGATGTGATGATATCTCCACCGTTGATCTACAATCTTCCACTCTAGGCCTTAACATTAAAACACCGCCTTTCGCATGATGCGATCACCGTTAGATTTTCACCAATCCTGATCCGACGGATATCGCGCAATAAACTTGCACGCGATTTGGACTTCAAAAATCACGCGATAGAACTGGGTCCCACAACACGCCTTCCATTAACTATCCAATAGATCTGACGGTCAATAGCTTCTCGCGTTCCAATAATTATTTGGGCACTCATCCAAGGGCTCTCACGCAATATCGTGCAATTTAAATGTACGAAACTTAATGCTAAAAAATTACGCGATGTAAGTGGTTTTTGAATACCACTCATTTACACGTGTCCTCCAAATAACGATATCGCATTCGAAAAGTGAAAACAACTTACCACTTGACGAGTCACGCGAACCCACTGGTATTGGGTTTTCAAAGCCGCTTTCCTTACTGGCCCCACTATACTCCCTTTATTTGTTTGACTGGTCCATAGCATTAATTCCTTTCTAAACGTTTTGGCAATACATTTCTTAAATGAAACTGTTTTCTACCCAACCTTCAGAACATTATAATATACTCTTGCCCTGTAGGACCCATGTACTTATATCATCACATCGCATCACATCTCTGCTTCATAACTCTAACTCTCTGCTTCTTTCCCGATTGTGATATGCGATCACATCACATCGCATCGTAGACCAATCGCATCGCATCTCCATTACACAACCTTTGCTTCTATTCACTGTCTTTTCTTTGTCCGTCGCCTCTATTTCTTATCTGCCTTTCTACCTCTCTGCTTCTTTGCTATCTCTGCTGCTCTCTTTGCTGCCTCTGCTACCTGGTTTATCCACTACCTCTGTTTGCTTCTATTGCTTTGTGCTCCTTTGTCTTTCTTACTGCATAATTTCCTGATCTGCTCCTTTGCCTTGTTGCTGGTTATTTTCTATGATAGTTCAGGTGCTGCTCTTGTCTTTTCCTTTGCCATCAATGAACATATTTCCATCAGGGCTCACAAGAGCTGGGGGAGTAGGAAAATTAGGAGGTTCAGGCTCACCATGTAAATATATAAGAACCAAGCTCTCAAACACTTGTTTCAAGAAATCTTGATTCATGTCTTCTTTAGAAACTTCTCAACAAAGGCGAAGGAATCGATTAGAAAAATCCTCAACTGATTCATTAGGCGTCATAATTAAGAGATTGATACTTTTGCAAACATCTAAGTAATTATACCTGTCGAAGGCTTGATGGAACTCCCTAAGGAAATGATGAAGGGAATGTATGGAAGAAGGTGGAAAGTTATTGAACCATTGATTAGCATGAACTTCAATGGTGAGGGAGAAAATGACACAAGAAAACTCTTCATCATTGATTTTGTAGGATTCGCAAAATTTAAGAAAATTAGAAATATGCTCGGTTATGGATGTTCCATCCTCACTATCAAACTTTAAATGGGGCAAGTGACTGAGAGGCTCATCAGGGATTGAAAATGTATATAGGGAAAATTTGAAGAAACACCTTGAGAGTACGATTTTTGTATATGCCATTTTAGATAAGAGGGTAAATCCAGATTCAACGGGATCATCTTGTCATTTGGCCCTCCTTCTTGCGCCATTATTGACGGTGCTGGAAATCTGTCAACCAGGGGGTCTCCCCAATGTGAAATCACAATTAGAACTCACATTTGGAGCCCTATTCAGAATATCGACCTGGCTTCCATTTATTCTTATATATTTCCCTTGAATCTAACTATTAGCAAGAGAGAGGGGTGCACATGTTCCTTTGAAGAGCAAGGGCAGTGTGTTTGATGAGTGTTCGATCATATGTGTGTCAAGGTTATTCTATTGTGGGGGGAAAGAGAAGTGAGTCTTTAATAGAGAGGTAATATTACCATGCAGGATGAGACACACATGAACTGAAAACTTCCATCTAACATATAGCAGAATAGTACAAAAGGGATGCAACTCTCATTTCACACAACACTTTGAGAAGGATTTTCCTAATATCATTCAGAATAGTCCACAAGGATGGGACAAAAATTACAACTATTTCAACACATCCTCAACAAGAGAAGCACTAAAATAACTGAAATAGTTCAACTATCTTAGTACATGTGACAACAAATGATCCAGCGGATCAAATTTATGCTGAAAATTGAAAGTTGTTAGAATGGTGCCGAACCTAAACGAAAATGTAGATATTGTCTTTCTAAATCCGGCGCAACTAGATTCACGAAAAAATGAATCTGTATGCTATTGCAATCGTGATCTGTTAGTTTGTGGAAAAAACTAAAATTTTTGGTTTTTGGGTACAAGGCTGTGCAATCAACAATTTGTATTTTTGGCTAGACCCTAAATGTACCTGATGATTGTGTTTGGTTTGCCAATCTCTATTTTCCACTTGTCACAATTTTATTTTCTAGGATGAGGTTAATTTTCATTGGTTATTGGTTGGATTGAGGTGGACCAACCAGGAGGCATCACGGGGGCCAACCAGAGGCTGCCAAATGGCCTCCTGGTGGCCATGTAAAATTTTGGAAAAGCTTATCAACAACCCATGGAGTCGAATTCCTGACCTCTAAACAAGTAACAACAACCTCACACCATGTCTACTACATGTTGGTTCTTAACCCTTAGGGTCTTAACCACTATATAAATTTTGTTTTAATAGTGAGCAGGGATGGGAGTGAGGTTAAACCCTAACCCAAGTCTACAAACTAGGGTTTGGGGATAACCCTAACCCACAACACATGTTTCATACTATAACCCAATACATATATCAAACCCACTTAAACCAAATTTCATGCATAATATGATATGGTGATGGAGTGTTAACGCCTAACCCACAAAGCCTAAGTTTTCGGCATATATTTCAATTGGCCAAGAAAACAATGTTAAACCATGTTATATCAAAATTTCAAAACCAAAATGTATTGAAAATTATGCGGTGGAAGTTTATGCTGAAACCGACGGTCAGGCTAGTTCACGTGGCATAATTTATGCCATCGGTTATGTTTGATGTTAGGTCTGGAGCGGGGGATAACCATGATGTTAATGGTTAAGATGGAGACCTGCTGACATGCATGAAGTTATGTTTTATGTAACTTCTAGTACTAACCCTCATCACAACCAAACCATACTTGCAGCCATAGTTAGCGGTGGAGGTCGACCAACCACCTGTAAAGCCACTGAAATGGACGAAAAAGTTTGTGCAAAGTGGCCCCTTTTTAGCTGAATACGGGCCAACCAAGGTAGATTAACAGTTTGACACTTTGCACCCGGTGCGACGGGAATCTCATTTGCACGGGGAAAATTTATGACCCCACGTGGTCGACAAAGAGCATATTTGTAGGATGGTTTGCATACCATGTGATTTGTGTAGGAAAAATAGCAGAAAAACTTTAGGAGATCATAAATTTCTTAGTTATTGGCCTATTTGGAAGCAAAAAGAGGCTAGAGAGGGGTTTTTGATAGTTTTGAAACCATTGGAGCTATTATTGAACCAGTTTAGCACTTTAATTTGTTATAGACACCATGTTTTGAGAATAACAAAAGAGGCCTAACCATTGGAAGCTGGACCAGGAGATGTAGCCCATGAGGTGTGAACTCCTTCATCATTTGATGTTGGGTGTTTATTGTTATGGTGATTTTGTTTCACATATTCTGAAAAAATGGAACTCTTTATTCCTATTTATGTGTTTAAAAATTTCACATTAGATGCTTAAAAACCTTAATTAATCACTTGAAAATTTTTCATAATCCTCAAGAAATATCATATATAGATAATTTTGGTATCAGAGATTAGGTTTTATTTGTTTTTGTGAGGGTTTAACTTGTTCTCAAGTGTATGTGACGCTTAAAAGGTTGAAGCTGAAGAGAGGAGAAGAAAATCTTGTGGTTGCAAGTCCTCAATTTAGGTGCAGGACAAGGAGAGAAAATTTTCCACAATCTCCACCACAAATTCCACCTCAAATTGTAGTTGAGGATCAAAAAAGTATGGAACATGAAGGAGATCCCAATAGTATGTTAGAGGAAGAAATATCCTTTAGAAAATAACTCTTTTATATGACATAAATGATGAAAGTTCTCTATGAAGAGAGAAACAAAAGGTTGCAAGGTGAGAACTCCAATATTCCAAAGGGGGATAAGTCTTCAAAAGGAGATGGAGGAGATGAGTATGAGACTCCAAAATGTATTGGGAATGGTGAAAAAAAAAATTTAACACCACCATTCTCTTCACCTCCATACTCACCATCATCTTCACCTTCATCTTCTTCCATAACAAGCCCTTCACCGACACCTCCACATTCTCCAAAAGCTCATGGTAAAACTCCATTTCTATATCTTGACATTAAGTTTTATTTTCCTATGTATGATGGAGAGGTGAATGATTAAATACTATATAATTGTGTATGTCATCTCGAAGTATATTTCCAGATATAATGGATCAAGGATGATAAGACCAAGATTCAACTTGCTTCACTAAGATTGGAAAGTGCAACTCTTATTTGGTGGAAAGCTAAAAATCAAGAGGACATGAAGAAGCATGGTAAGGTCTTAGCCTCTTGGAGTTATTTTTTTGCTTCCTAAATAAGAAAATTTTATCCATTAGCATACATGAATAAAGATATAATGGATTGGAAAACCTTTAGGCAAGGTAAAGGACAAAGTGTACAAAGCTATACTCAAGAATTTAGGAGAAGAGAAATAATATTGGGTGTCGATTTGACATCTCAAGAAAATTTGTTTAAATACATTGGAGGTTTACATAGTTACCTAATACATACTATTATCCTGTTTAATCATTCAATTTCGTATGAAATCTATGGACATGCCACACATCTAGAGGAAAAAGGGAAACACGTTAAAGATAAGATAAGTGAGAATAGCTTTAAGTCCGAAGAAAAAGGAAAGGGTCAGTACAAGGGTAAAGGTAAGAATAATGCATCCATATTGTCGGAGAAACAAAAATTCACATGCAAAAACTATTCCAAAAGATGGACATCATGAATATCATTGCTAGAAACTTCATCTTGAAATGACACCCAAGAAATTGAAAAACAAGGAGAAGGAGAAGATATCTGCAACAATACAAGATGATTTAGGTTCTTATACTCGAGATGACACAAATATCACAACAATTCATTTGAAAGGTAAGGACATAAAAAGTACTATTTCTTCAAGTTGTCTCAATAGTACTCAATCTTATGAAGCAAGAATTGAGTGTTTCCATATTAGAGTTGTTTCAAAACATACCAATATTGACACACCATTTGATAGTGATTCACAAGAAAATCTTATTTTAGAGGGCATTGTCAAGAAGTTAAATTTAGAGACCATTCCACATCCTATGCCCTATCCTTTAGGTTGGGTATGTAAGAATGTAAATTTGCAGGTTATAAGAAGGTGCATCCTTATATTTGCATTCATTGAAAAATTTCTTGATGGAGTTGTACTTGATGTAATTCCACTTGATATTTTTGGTATAGTTTTGGGAAGCCCATATATTTATGATAGGAAAGAAATATTTCATCACCATGAGAATAAGAATCACTTGTTCAAGAATGGGATTGAGTACATTGTTAGAGCACATAGTAAGAAGATGATTTTGTCTTTAATGAATGCTGGAAAAATGAAGAGAATTGTGAATGCTAGTCAAAATTTTGTGTTGTTAATGTTCAAGTAGGAAGATGTTGTGATTGAGGCCTTTGAAGGAAATGCATCAAATGAAAAATATGATTTCATAGAGGTTGCTAATAGTTGTGATAATATTTTTGAGGAGTCTAACATGTTGCCTCCTAAAAGAGGTAAATAGGATGAGGTAAATTTGTAGCAGTGAGCATCATTATTGAGTCGTGATGTGAACAAGATGCTAGTGCAAGAGAGTGCAAAGTTCAAAGGGAAAGTGCCAAAGAAATTTGAAAAAGAGGGCATTGGGTCCAAAAAAATTTCTTGTGAGTTTCAAAAAGTGTTTCCTTTGAAATGGGATGTTGCATGGAAATGGCGATCACATTTGGTCAACGGTCGAGCCAAGTGCAAGGCGAGACATATTAAACATCGTCGTGTAGAAAGTGTTCAGGGTGAAAATGATTTGAAGTTGTTTAAGTTTCCATTGGTTGAAGACCGAGGAACAAATGTGTTTGTTCCTTCAAGGGCAGTTGGTTGTTCTGTATATTCTGGGAAATTGCAGCAAGATGGTCTCTACAATATCGTGTTGTCAAATTTAGGGAAAATGATCAGTTCTCATGAAAAGATCAAATTGTTTGATTCAATAAATTTTTAGTGGATCGAGACTGGAAGGGTGAGGGAGTTGAACCCTCATCTATTTTTTGACAGATAAAGAGATTTCAGAGGTCCAAAAGCTTCCAGTGGGGAGGAATGATCTGGTGGGTCAAATTTATGCTCAAAATTGAAAGTTGTCAGAATGGTGCATAACCTGAATGACCACATAGATCTCGGTGTTCTAAATCCAACGCAATTGATTTCGTGAAAAATTGACTTTGTATGCTCTTGTAATCACGATTTTCTCGTTTATGGAAATAACAAAAAAATTTGGTATTTGGGTACAGGGTTGCATAGTCAGAAGTTCGTACTCTTGAATGGACCTTGACTGTACCTACTGACTATGGTTGGTTGGATTATCTCTGTCTAGCACTTGTCACAATTTGATTGGATCGAATTAGGTTAACCTTCATTGGTTATTGGTTGGATTGAGGTGGCCCAGCCAGGAGGCACCACGTCGGCCAACTAGAGGCTACCACATGGCCTCCTGGTGGCTGTGTAAAAATTTGGAAAGGCTGACCAATAACCTGGGGAATCAAACTACCAACATTTGAACAGGAAACAACAACTCATACCATGTCTGTTACATGTTGGTTCTTAACCCAAAGGGTGTTAACCATTATATAAATGTTGTTGTAGTGAGCGAGGCTGGGCCCGGGGTTAACCCCCAACCCCAGCCTGCAGAATAGGGTTAGGGGCTTACCTCAACTGAAAACACTTGTTTCATACCATAACCCAATACATATACCAAACCCACTTAAACCAAAGTTCATGCACAATATGATATGCCAGTGGAGTGCTAACACATAAGCCACAAAGCCTAAGTTTTGGGCATATATTTCAACCAGTGGAGAAAATAACATTAAACCATGTAATATCCAAATTTAAAAACCTATAGTGTGTTCAAGATTATGCGGTGGAAATTTAGGTTATAACCAACTGTCAAGCTTGTTCACATGGCATAGTTTATGGCATCAGTTAGATTTGATGGTAGGTCTGGTGTGGGGAATAACTATGTTGTTAATGGTTAAGACAAAGACCTGTTCACATGCATGAAGTTATGTTTTATGTAACTACCAACACTAATCCTAACTGCAACCAAACCATAATTACAAGTACGGTAAATGGCAGAGGTTGACTAACTGGCGGGAAAACCAATGAAATCGACAGCAGAGTTTGTGAAATGTGGTGCCTTTTTAGTTAGATACAGGTCGATTGAGGCATATTAACAGTTTGAAATTTTGCACCCCACTTGGCAAGAATCTCGCTGGAAGGGGGAAAATTTTTTGCCCCACGTGACCAACAAATCGTAGATTTGTAGGACGGTTTGCAGAGAGGTGCGTTTTGTAGGAGGAATATCATAAAAACTTGAGGAGAACATAAATTTCTCATTTTTTGGCCTTTTTGGAAGAAAAAAGACACTATACATGTGTTTCTGACAGTTCTAAATCCATTAGGGCTATCGGTGAAGCCATTTGAGCACTATAATTTTCTTTAAACACTATTTTTTTTAGCATAGTGAAAGAGGCCTAACCATTGGAAGCTAGACCAAGAGATGTAGCCTAGGAGGGGTGAAATCCTTCATCATTTTTTGTTGTGTGTTTGCTGTTATGGTGATTTTTTTTCATGTTTTTTGTAAAAAATGAACTCTTTATTTGTGTTTATGTGTTTAATAATTTCACATAAGGGGCTTTAAAACCCTAATTAATCATTTGAAAATTTTATATAATCCTCAAGAAATATCATATATAGATTAGTTTGCTATTCGAGCTTTGGTTTTATTTGTTACTGTGAGGGTTTAATTTTTTTGGAAGTGTATGTGATGCTTACAAGGTTGAATCTCAGGAGAGGAGAAGGAAATATTATGGTTTCAATTCCTCAAGTTAGGTCAAGGAAAAGGAGAGAAATGTTTCAACAATTATCACCTCAAATTGTAATTGAACATCCATCAAGTATGGAACATGAAGGAGAGCCTGAAAATATGTCAAAGGATGAAAAATCCTTCAGAAAAGTATTCTTTGATATGACATAAATGGTGAAATTTCTCTATGAAGAGAGAAACACAAGGTTGCAAGCTGAGAGCTCCAATTGTCCAAAGGGATATAAGCCTTCAAAAGGAGATGGATGAGATAGAGAAAAGACTCCAAAAGGTAATGGTAATGGTGACAAACCACCTTTGACACCACCATCTTCACCATCATCTTCTTCCACAAACATCCCTTCACCCACACCTCCACATTCTCCAAAATCTCATGGTAAAACTCCATTTCTAAAGATTGACTTTAATCTTGATTTTCCTATGTATGATGGAGAGGTAAATGCCGAAACATTAGATAATTGGGTACATCAGCTTGAAGTTTATTAAGGGATACAAAATATTAAGGATGTTGACACCAAGATCCAGCTTGCTTCACTAAGACTGGAAAGTGGCACTCTTATTTGGTGGGAAGCCAAAACTCAAGAGGACATGAAGAAACATACTAAGCTCTTAACCTCTTAGAATTATTTTGTTGTTGTCTTAAGAAGACAATTTTATGCATTAGCATACATGAAAAAAACTATAATGGATTAGCAAAAAATTAGGAAAGGTAAAGGACAAAGTGTGTAAAGCTATACTTAAGAATTTATGATAAGAGCACTAAAATTGGGTGTAGATTTGACATCTTAGGAAATTTTGTTGAATTACATTGGAGGTTTGAATATTTACCTAAGAAATACTATTTTAATGTTTAAACCTTCAAGTTTGGATGAATTTTGTGTACAAGCCACACATCTAGAGGCAAGAGGGAAACATGTTTCAGATGAGACAAGTGAGAATAGCTTTGAGTCTGGTGAAAAAGGAAAGGGTAAGTAAGAGGGTAAAGGTAAGAAGAATCCATCCATAAAGTTGCAGAAAGAAAAACTCACATGTAAACACTGTTCCAAATATGGACATGATGAAGATCATTGCTAGAAAATTCATCCAGAAATGTTACCCAAGAAATTGAAAAACAATTATAAGGAGAATAAAATTGCAACAATACAACATGATTTAGGTTCTAATTCTGGAGATGAAATAATCATCAAAACAATGGGTTTGAAAGCATAAAGGACTAGTTCTTCAAGTTATCTCAATAGTACTCAAGATGATGAAATAAGAATTGAGAATTTCCATATTAGAGTTGTTTCAAATCATACCAATATTGACACAATGTTTGATAGTGGTTCACAAACAAATCTTATTTCAGAGGACATTATCAAGAAGTTAAATTTAGAGACCATTTCATAACCTAGACCATATCCTTTAGGCTGGGTATGTAAGTGTGAAAATTTGCAGGTTACAACAAGGTGCATCCTCACATTTGCAATCACTGAAAACTTTCTTAATGTTGTACTTGATGTAATTTTGCTTGATATTTGTGGACGTATATTTTGGGAAGCCCATCTCTTTATGATATGAAAGAAATATTTAATCACCATGAGAATAAGTATCACTTGTTCAAGAATGCGATTGAGTACATTGTTAGAGTGCATAGTAAGAAGATGATTTGTTCTCTTATAAATGGTGGAAAAAGGAAGAGAATTGTGAATGCTAGTCAAAATTATTCTTTGTTAATGTTCAAGCATGAAGATGTTGTGAGTGAGGCCTTTCAAGGAAATGCATCAAAAGAAAAATCTAATTTCATTGAGGTTGATAATAGTTGTGATAAGATGATTCAGGAGTCTAACATGTTGCCTCCTAAAACAGGTAAACAAGACGAGGAAAATTTGCAGCAACAAGCATCATTGTTGAGGAGTGATGGGAACAAGATGTCAGTGCAAGAAAGTGCAAATGTCAAAGAGAAAGTGCCAAAGAAATTTAACAAAGAGGGAATTGGGTCCAAACGTTCTTCTTATGGGTTTCACAAAGCGTTGTATTTTAAATGGGATGTTTCATGGTGATGACAATCACATTTGGTCAAAGGTCGAGCCAAGTGCAAGGCAATACATGTTAAATATCATTGTGTGCAGAATGTTCAAGGTGAGAAGAATTTGAATTTGTTTAAGTTTCTTTGATTGGTGAACAAGAAAGGAATGTGTTTGTTCCTTCAAGGACAATTTTTTTTTCTACATATTTTGGGAAATTCAAGCAAGATGGTATCTACAGCAACAAGTCAAGGTCTCCAAAGTTAGGGAAAATGATCAATTTTCATGAAAAGCTCAAATTGTCACATTCAAGAAATTTTTAGTGGATCAATATTGGAAGGGTGAGGGAGTTGAATTCTCATATATTTATTGAAAGATAAAGAGATTTTGGAGTTTAAAAATCTTGTAATGGGGAGGAATGATCTGGTGGATCAAATTTGTGCTCAAAATTGAACGCTGTTAGAATGGTGTGAAACCTGAACTACCGCGTAGTTTTCATCCTTCTGAATCTGGCACAAATCCTTTCAAAAAAACCGAGTTTGTATGCTATGGCAATCATGATCAGATTGTTTGCAGAAACAACTAAAAAATTTAGTTTTTGGGTATAGATTTGAATAGTTAGTAGTCCGTACTGCTGAGTGGACCTTACTATACCTGCTTAATGTGTTTGGTTGGCCTATATCTATCTAAAAATTGTTACAATTTGATTGGATCAAATGAGGTTACTTTTCAGTATTTATTGCTTGGATTGAGGTGGCATAACCAAGAGGCACCATGTGGGCCAACCAGAGGTTACCACATGGCCTCCTAGTGACCGTCTAAAATTTTGGCAAGGCTGACCAACAACTCGAAGAGTCAAAATCTTGACCTCTGAAAAAGAAACAACAAAATCACACCATGTCCGCTACATGTTAGTTCTTAACCCTTACGGCCTTAACCAATATATAAAATTTGTTGTAATAGTGAGCGGGGATCGGACCGAGGTTAACCCCCTACACGGGTCCATACACCAGGGTTAGGGGCTAACCCATGCCCACAACACATGTTTCATACCATACCATAACCCAATACATATATTCAACCCACTTAAACCAAAGTTCATGTGCAATATGATATGGTGGTGGAATGTTAACACATAACCCACAAAGCCTAAGTTTTGGGCCTTTATTTCAACTAACAGAGAATTTTCTTTTAAACCATGTTATATCAAAAGTTCAAAACCCAAATTTTTTTGATGGTGATGTGGTGGAAGTTTATTTTATAACTGACGGTCACACTTGTTCACATGGCATAGTTTATGCCACTGGTTACGTTTGATGCTAAGTCTGGAGCGAGGGATAACCATGATGTTAATGGTTAAGACAAAGACCCATTCACATGCATGCACTTATATTTTATGTAACCATAAGCGCTAATGATAACCGCAACCAAACCATACTTGCAACCATAGTTAGTGGTGAAGGTCGACCAACCAACAAGAAAACCACTGAAATCAACGACAGAGTTTGTGCAACATGGCGCCTTTTTAGCCGAATATGGGTCGACTGAAGAATTTTAATAGTTAAACATTTTTCACTTCGTGGGGGGGGGGGGGGGGGGGTTGGGAATTTTTTTCACCCCACATGGTTGACAAAGCGTGAATTTCTAGGACGGTTTGCAGACATGTGCATTTTGTAGGACAAATAATAGAAAAACTTGAGGAGATCATAACTTTCTTAGTTTTTGGCCTTTTGGAAGCATAAAGAGGCTAGACAAGGGTTTTTGATAGTTCTAAATCCATTGGAGTTATTAGTGAAGCCATTTGATCATTTTAATTTGTTGTAAACACCATTGTTATGAGCATAATGAAAGAGGCCCAACCACTAGAAGCTGGACCAGGAGATGTATCCCAAGAGGAGTGAACTCCTTCATCATTTTTTGTTGTGTGTTTGTTGTTATGGTGATTTTGTTTCATGTTTTCTGGACAAACTAAACTATTTATACATTTTTATGTGTTTAATAATTTCACATAAGAGGATTAAAAACCATAATTAATTAATTGCAAAATTTACATAATCCTTAAGAAATATCATATACAAATCAACAAACATGGAATAAAAACATCTGCGGAATAGGCTTACTAATATTCATAAGTCATGCATGAAGAACATGATGGCCTTGAAGGCTTATGTTATTAAGTAAAATTTCCAAGACACATACGTGCAATGAAAATCACTAGCTCGAATAGTGGAGCGTTGGAGCCACTCCTTGCTCCACAAAAGAATTCGTTTATCTCTCTAATACTTTGCTGGTGGAGCGAAGGTGAAAAATCCCTTTGATCATACAATGAGGGAGTATATATAACCAAGGGTGACTCTTTGGCTACCCTCATGAATGTTTGACTTCCCATGTCTTTTCTACTTACAAGATGTTGTACATTCATGTTTTTCATTTGGACGTCCACTTTAGAGTACAATTTGAATACAATATACATGATTTATAATAGTGATGTGGCATATGACCACTCATGACAAGACGTGGCATGACACTTATTACATGTACTACTTAATTACATGGAAATTTCAAGCCACTGTTGCTGCAGAAAGTTGATTCTATTCATGAAAGAGCTTTCTCTTTTCTCCACATTGCTTGGTGACAAGGAGTCTCAAATGATCTCATGTCTTGGATGGTGGTTGCAAATTAATGTCCTTTTTCTTTCTTTGATCAATAATACTACTATTTCAACTACAAGAGTGTCTTCTAGCATGCTTCCCTCATCCTTCTCTTCCTTCATCATCCTGTCATGACATTAAAAATGTACATGTTCACTCATGACAATATGACATCAATCTGAAAACCCTTAGTCTAAGATGGTTCTAATCCATGAAATAAGCCTGGAAAAAGTGACAATATCAAGAAGGACGCTCGTTGGATACATAGTGCAGGTTCGCAAGGGGAAGCCTTGACATTGATATTATGCAATGTGCATTTCAGGCTGGTTTGGGGAACACAACTGTGCAATTTCAGATCCAGTGGGGACAGGTTGCAGGGACAAGAGTTGGGGAATATTACTGCACATTTCAGGAGGTCAAGGAAGCATAGGTGACTACGCAATGTGTATTTATAAGGCTTAGGATATGAGCTTGTGTCTTGAATTTGTGAAGTGCATAGTTCAAGCCAGGCTGGAGGCCATAACTGCGCAATTCCAGAGGTCAAGGTCGAACCTTGGTTGCAAATTCTATGTAATGAAGAAGTATGGGGAGGCCAGTACTACGTAATGGGTAGTTCCAAGCAGCCAAATCACAACTAGAACACTGGGACCATGTCATATGCAACTCACGGGAGGCAAGGTAAAGCTAAGTTGCTTGGTTGGGAAGTTCTGTGAAAAATTACTAAGTGCGGGACTCGTGAGATCGGTGATCAATGATGAACTTTGACTATGATCAAACACTTAGCATATTTTGATGAATAAAAAAACAAAGATCATCCATGACATACAATTTTTTTTTTTTCCTTCGTGTGACAACGTTATGACCAGTTATGACAAGCACGACACCAAAGATAGACTTTATGACGTCAATGACAACACTTGTGCGATAGTGCTCAAAACTTTGGAAATGAGTGCAAATAATACTTACAAGGTTAGAACATCTCATTTGCACAAAGGTGACTTCTTGGAACCATTAGATCAAGCTTGTACATAAAATATAACAACCAAAATTCCAAAAGATGATACTTTTCCTATCTTGCGAAATGGATCACAACATTGTGAGAAAACCAATAAAATGAACTTTAAAGTGTGTGATGACAATGAACAAGACCAAGGAAGGCTTTGAATGTTTGGTATAGGCCAAAATTTTGGATGGGGTTGTAGCAGCTACAATAAGTTTCTTGTGTTTTAGTGTGCATGAGATTTATTGCATGTCCTATACACATTGGAATGTTCTGCCAAATACAAAATTCAGCCTAGGTTTCCTTTAATTCTAAATTGTGTTCCCTTACAACCCTACGAGTGTTTGGAAAAGGTAGTATGGCCTTTGGCCTTAACATTTGTTGATATTCCTTAATGATTTTAACAATGAACAATTTAATATATTTGGAATATTCGTGTTCTCTTCTCTCATTAATTATGAGATGTGTTTAGTCAAGTTAAGCCTAGAAAATGTGTGTAGATTTTTTATTTATTTTTTCATTTTGAATTTATAGTGCATTTTCTAGTATCTGCTCTATTTCCTATATGCATTTATTTATTTATTTGATTAGTTTAAATGAAACATGAGATTATATATATATATATATATATATATGTCAAGTTTATATATATAAGTCAAGTTAAGCATAAAAAAGTGAATGTAAAATTATTATTAATTTTTTTAAGAATTAATTTCTTTCCATTTCGAATTTACAACACATTGCCTCTATTACCTATAAAATTTTATTTATTTATTTATTTTATTAGTTTAAATAAAACATGAAATTATATATAAATATAAATATATATACCATGCTACCAATTAACTATTCATCTTTTATATATCTTTCCCAACATCAAGATTCAATCTTATATAAAATTATCTATTTATATTCGAAATTCTATAGCCGTATTCCATTATAATTACTGAAGGTTTTGGTATTCTTGAACTTAATTACTCTCACAATTATTATCGTTTGACTATTATTATAACTATTACATGTAATTGCTATGGAATAATTAGATCTTCTAGAAGTCAATACACTAAATCTATCCATGGTATTGAGTAACCTTTAAACAAGTCCTTTTACTGATATTTTTATATTTACTTTTAAACTATGATAAAACTATAACTGGTAGAGTTAACTTGCTCCTTTTGGTATACAGATATAGATTATACAAGGAGTTTTTTACTGAATTTATTCCATACTTTCGTTCTCTAGTGTGCTAGGAATTATTAGTGGAATTACGAGGAATATTAACACTGCTTAGTCATTGGATTAAGCTTTTCCACAAAGATTATTTGACTCTTGAAATATAGAAGGTATTACATTGTATAACCTGAGTTTTGTCAAAGAATTTAGTACATAAAATAATAAAAGCATACAATTCTTCTCATAACCAATTTATTTCCCCTGTCAAACTCACAAATAAATTTAGAAGTATTTTATTCATAGAAACACATTATCTATTCCATGCTTCCGTGTGGGAAAAGTACTTTTTATATTTTTCCATAGAGAATCTTATTCATAGTTTATTCTATATTATTTTGTGCCACTTTAACAGTGTATTACGTTCTTGCATGAACTCATTTTAATTCCTTTTTGTCTATAGTATGATTCATTGATATATAGAATCAGGTAAAAGTTCAGCGAAATAATCCAACTAATAATTTCCAGGAACAAAATCTTAATCTCACGGGATGTATTGCATGTCCTATACACACCGGAATGTTCTTCCAAATGCCTTCCTTTAATTGTCGTGATTTTCTGTGCGCAATGGAATCACGGGAAAAAAAAAACTATATTGGAATCACGGGAATCGAGACTCGACCATGGAAAAAGTCTTTCAATATAAATCTCCTGATTAATTTATTTTAAAATTCTTATCACACTTCTCTGAAGTTAATTCTATTAATCACTGGAATAATATTGTAATTCTAGTGTAGAATGAGGGCAAAAGGCTTCACATCCACATGGGAATCATAGTAAGATAGCTAATGAGAAAACCAAGTCTTTGGTGAATAGTTGGATCTCTAACCAAGTGAAAGGTGTTCTAGAATCACCTTTAATGGATACGAGTGACTCTTGCTTTGGTAGGATTCGGGCTAGTTCATGAGGTTATACCAGTAGTAGCTATGTGCTGTAGGTTATACCAGTTTCATCTAATTACTACAAATTATATTTATAATTTCTCTTACATTAAAAGAAAAAATGTAAAGAAAAAAGCGGCATACACCTGCAAATCCTAAGTGAATGCAATTCAATTTTGAAGAGATTAAGATAATAAAAAAAGTGATATTTTTAAAAATAAGTTTCGAAGGTTTGGTTTTTGGTTTTTCTTTTAATTGAAAAAATATAATTCTTTCATTATCGATCAAAATAAAAAAGCTTACCTTATTCAAAGCATTTCTAGCTCATGATATTACCAAAATCATAAAAAATAACAAAAAACATACAAAATTATTGCAACAAGATAAAAAAAAAATCCCAATTCCAAATATCAAGTTGGAAACCACCTAAAAAAGGAAAAAGAAATTACCCACAAACAAAGAAATTGAGTGTGACAGGAAGAACCGACAAAGTAAAAAACAAGCCTTTATGAAAAAATGAAAACCCTGAAGTTGATTGAAGTGTTCCTATCCACACAGTCGAACTACATCAGTCTAAGCAATAAAAAAAACAAAAAAAAACAAAAAAAAAACATCCCAATGCAAAATATGAAGGGGGAAACCACCCAATAGATGAGCAAGAAAATAACATATAGACTCTAGATTTTTTCAAGTAAAAACACAGAGTCTAGGGATGCATATAGAAAGAGAGAAAGCAATTTTTGGCATTATGATTGCATATGTTGTCCTTGTTGGCAACCCAGTTGTAAAAGACCAAGTATATTGGTTCTGGAAAAGCTTAGAGGTGGCAAAGTGATGGAACATAATCTTAGAATGATGGGACAAAAGCTTTACATATCATAATCAAAAGATGGATAAAGTACATATTTGAGGAACTATAAGTAAGTTGGTAAAGGAAAAATTGTGTATACACGCATGTACAAAGAAACAAAGTCGCATATGATGTAGTGTACTAATTCTACAATACCAGGGGTCCTTACCATGATATTATCACACAATATTGAGCGCAGTAACGATTATTTGATCCCTTCCAAGAATACCATTGATACTTGTCTGGTTTTGGCTCATGGTATTGGCTAAGGTTCAATCTATATAAGGAGGTGAAGATCATAGTCCTAAGTGTGCATGAGTATGTGAATTGAACAAATAATTCAATATGAAGTGTATCTGCTTGGAATGGGCTATATTCCATAGATAGATATGATATATGATGCACTCATGAATACAATGATGGATAAAACTCTCTAGACCTGAAATGACTATGTATTTACATGATCTATTTATGAGTTCTTTAAATATGTGGTCTAGTGCATGTTTGTTGAAGTGAAGGGTATGATTTGAGTAAGTTTGTTGTTTTGAAGTGTTGCGCAGTCATGAACTATTTACAGATCTATATCTGGGTTTGTCATGTGGAAGGCACTTATACATGTGGGTTTGGATCAGTAGAAACCAGTATATATTCAGTGAAATCTATATGCAAGTTGGTTTTGGAAGAAGCATGTACAATTGCAGATTTGTCTCATGGAAGTCACGTATGCAAGCTAGGGTTATACTAAAGAATGTTGAAGGAAATTTCTGATCAACTTTGCTATATTTTTTATGTCCATCAATGATGTCTTCATATACATCTTGGTTGTTTGAGTACTGATTAAGCTGCTAGTTGATTGTGTATAAATATCAATGATAGGTTGATTGAAAATGATGGATCCTGCTTGCTGTATGATGGCTCTATAAAACTGAAAAAATATGCCTGAATATCTTCGATCTATTCTGAGTCTGGTCATAAATCTAATCTTAGTATATTAATATCTATATTAATATTGCTCCACATAAGAGCGCGTATACATAGGTTGTCATAAGTAAATTAGCATATACATTTATCTTACAAATGATCAGAGTTACAATTGATGTTGTGTGTTGATGCAGAAGTTTGGGTTTAGTTTTGTGGTCTGGTTACAGTGATCTTACTATTCTATTCGAATTTGGTTTATTGTTATTTCAATTGATCTACAAGTTGCTTTTAATTAAAAGGTGTTCGATATAGTGTGAAAATTTATGAAACGTGGTCTGTAGTGGTTCTGAGGGTTGGAGCCTTTAGTATGGAAGCCAAATATTTCTGCCAGTAGGACCTAGTGATCAGATCAGGGGGTTGTAGCTCCCTTCCAGTGGTGGCTCGTAAACGAGATCAGGGGGTTGGAGCTCCCTTCCAGTAGCAGCTAGAGAATGAGAGAAGGTTGCAGCCTTCTGGAGGTGGGTGCCTGCATGTTGGTATGACTCTGCACCAGTACAAGATGGTAAATAGTTTTCTATATAATAAATATTGAATACAAAGATGACAACAACGATGGTTTCCATCTTAAATCCTGATGTTCTTGTGTGCTACTTAAGTGTGATCATTTATTTTGTTCTTACTACACATGTTTACTTCTTACTAAATGTATGAGGATTGAATGATGTACTAGTCTAAGTAATGTTACTGAAGATTTATCTGAATAATAAGTGCACTGGCCATACACAAGTTTCCTTAATTAAAGTTGTGTATATATGCTAGTTGAATTAAGTGAAGTCATGTATAGAAACCAGTAAAGTAAAGAAAATATTTTGTGAGTTTTAAATATTGATTCACCCACCCCCCTCCTCTCCCTCTCACTATTTTTCCCAACAATTGGTAACAAAGCAGGTCCTTCTAAATAAGCTTGATCTCTAGAAGGAATATATACCAATATGAGAAATCAAGATGGAACATCATCTATTAGACCACCACTCTTAAATGGAAAAAAATTAATATTCTGTAAGACAAGAAAAAGATCCCATCTTCAGTCCCTTGGAGGAGATGTTTTGGAAATTGTTGAAGGAGGTTACCAATATCCAGGTGGAGTTCCCATAGATCTAGCAGCAAAAAATAACTATGAAACCAATGCGAAAGATCTCAACGCATTATTGGGAAGCCTAACCAATTCAGAATCTATCAAGGTTATGCAGTTAGATACAACAAAGGAGATATGGGATAAAATCATTCCAGGCTATGAAGGTGATACCAAAGTAAAAAGGTTTAAACTCAAATCTCTCAAAATTCAATATGAAAATCTCATAATGCATAATGATGAAAGTATTGTTGAGATTTTCCATATTATTTTGGCACAAATCTCATGGATAATGCCAACAATACGTTTTGTTGAAAAACTGATGGCATCAAATCAGCAAGAGGAGATATTATATCCTATTTTGTTGTGATAGGATGGAATATAATTTATTATTCAGTTTCTTCTCTACATCTATAAATTGTAAGCCTGTAGATTCAGAATATATGAGAATGAGGGATGAGAGGTAGAGGAAGTGCAGATGTGAAAATCTACTGTGGTAATCTCCTGTTGAATAATAAGAATGTTGATACCTCTGCTTGGTGGATGTAGCCCAGATTGGTTGGCTGAGCCATGTTAAATATTGTCCTCATTTTTATGCTGTGTGTAATTTGATTTTAGTTTTCCGCTGTGCTTAATTCTGACAATTGGTATCGAAGCTAGTTGCGCTGCCTGTTGCAGTGATTCATGTTGACAGCGAATTTCGTAGGCTGGAGCAGCAATTATGCCGTAGTGAGGATTGAGGCAGAGGTTGAGGTTGTACTTGCCGTGCTCAAGGGAAGACAAGGAAATTGGTCTCTCGTTGATGGCCACTCTTACCCCAGGATTGGACGCCTGTTTTGAACGATTGCTGCAATCAGAAGGAAGAGCCGTGGGAAGTAAAGAAGATAAGCTCTTGTGAATGTGAATTGTGATTGATGCCAAAATTGAAGCGTTCTAATAAAAATCCCAAAGTATAAATAAATGAGGCTCGTGAAAATTGCCACGAGGGATTGACTGAAGTTTATTGCTTCTGAAATACGTACACATTTTGTTGAACATACTTCCGATTGCAATACATAAAAGGAACACGTTTACGGTAATATGTATTACTGTGTGTGATTTATTTTACTTTCCGCGGTGTGAAATGGAGGTGGAGCTTGAAATTAGAAGGAGTGAGGTAAGTGCAAATCCGATATTCAGTTTTTTGAATTAGATCCACTGAAAATATATGCATGCAAATTTAAGAAGCCTAGTAATGGTATCCAATTATTATTAATTGCATGTTTGAGAAAAAGGGAATTTTTTATCAGATTGTTAATTTGATTTAAAAATCAATTAAGGATCCATAGAGAAGAAGTTGAATTAAAAGTGTCAAAAACTCAAAGTGCTCGATTTGAGATCAACAAGTTCAATGGGAGGAACAAGTTCGAAATCTGGAGAGTCAAGATGCATGATTTACTTGTACAACAAGGTGTGGCGAAGGCACTTCTGGGAAAATCCAAACAAACTTTCGCCGTGACAGATGACGAATGGAGTGACATCGATGACACAGCACTGAGCGACATATGATTGTGTTTGACAGATGATGTTTTATTTAACATCGTGTTAGAGAAAATTGTCATTGGTCTATGGACAAAGCTATAAAAACATTGCATGACTAAATCCTTAACAAATAGGATTCTTCTGAAAAGACAGTTGTACAACTTGCGCATGAGGGAAGGTACAATAATAACCGATCATTTGAAAACTTTTAATACTCTCTTCGTGTAGTTAGATAGCATAGAAGTAAATTTTGATTCAGAATATAAAGCTGTAACTTTATTCTGTTCTCTGCCTGAGTCATGGGATCATTTTGTTACTTCTATAATTCTTAGTTCATCTGAAACCCTTGAATTTGATGATGATGTTGGAGCTATGTTGTCTGAAGAAACTAGAAAAAGGTCAAACTTAGAAACATCTACATCAGAAGTAATGATGGTTAGAGGTTGATCTAAAGAAAAAAGCTTCAGTTAGAAAAACAACTCTCGGTCAAAATCGAAAGGGAAGAAGAGTAAGCTAAAATGTTGGTTTTGCAGAAAATCGGGACATTTGAAGAAGGACTATTGGAAGAGACAGCAAACATCCAAAGGAGACTCTTCAACATAAAATAAAGAGGCAAACACGACAGATACGGGTTCAAGTTCGCATCCAGTTCAGGTATAAGTGATGAGGCTTTATTAATTAATTTTTAAAATCATGATCAACATTAGCTACTAGATTCTGGTGTGTCCAATCACATGTGCATCCATAAACAGTGGTTTAAATCTTATAAGTCAATCAATGATGGAGTAGTTTACATGGGAAATTATTTCGCATGTAATGTTGTGGGAATTAGGAGCACCCATATTAAAATGTTTGATGGGACAATCAATATCTTAACTGATGTAAGACATGTGCCTGAACTTCGAAAAAATCTTATTTCTCTAGGAGTGTTAGACACAAATGGATATAAAACTTTTATTCAAGGTGGAGTAATGAAAATTTACAAAGGAATCTTATTAGTAATGAAAGCAAAGAAGGTTGGAAATATTTTTCAGTTAGAAGGAAGAATAGAAATAGATCATGCTTCTACTGTATCTGAAAATGACAGTGATTCTATTCGACTATGGCATCAACGCTTGGGCCATATGAGTGAAAGAGGATTAAAAATCTTATCTGATCATATGTTACTTCCTAGTTTAAAGTCTTTTAAGTTAGATTTCTGCAAACATTGTATTTATGGGAAACAAAGCAAGAAGAAATTTAAAAGTGGAAAACATATTAGTAAAGGAATCCTTGATTATATCCATTCTGAGGTTTCGGGTCCATCTCCTACAACCTCATATGGAGGATCATCATATTTTGTATCTTTTATAGATGATTTCTCTAGGAAAGTATGGGTGTATATGTTAAAAAGAAAGTCAGATGTGTTCACGGTTTTCAAGAAGTTTAGAGCATTAGTAGAAAATATCACTGGAAGAACCATTAAATGTTTAAGAATTGACAATGGTGGTGAGTTTACTTCAAAGGAATTTGATAATTATTGCAAGGAAGTTGGGATCAAAAGACATAGAACTACTACTTATACTCCTCAGAAAAATGTTGTTGTTGAACGCATGAACAAGAATCTCTTAGAAAGAGGCAAAAGTATGCTAATTAATGCCAATTTGCAGAAGGAATTATGGACAAAAGCAGTATCTATGGCTTGTTATTTGATAAATCGGTCACCATCAAATGCAATAGGATGAAAAATTCCTCAAGAGGTATGGAAGGGTCATCCTTGTGAGTATTCGAAACTGAAATTTTTTGGTTAAGATGCATATACTCTAATTCTGAAACATCAATGTTCTAAATTAGATCCTAAATCAAAAAGATACATCTTTGTTGAATATGGTGATGGGATTAAGGGATACAGTTTGTGGGATCCTATTACTCACAAGATTATTATTAACAGAGATGTTAGATTCAATGAATCTTCACTTGATAATCCAGATGTAGATAATAAATTGAAACATGAAAATATACCTAAGTTTCAACATATTCAGTTTGAAACCAGTTCAAATACTGATGATAGTAAAGATGAACAAGTTTCAGATGAAGATCATGAAGAAGTTCCTACAGATAATAATATTCAACAAATTGTGGAAGAACCAGAAACATCTTTAAGAAGGTCCACGAGAATAAGACATCCTCCTAAAAAGTATGATGATTATGTCACTTCAGTTACTTTAACCGCTAATGATGATGAACCTTTATTCTATCAGGAAGCTGTAGAAGGTTCTAACAGTGATACGTGGAAAGAATCTATGAAGGATGAGATGAAGGCATTAGACAAGAATGACATATGGGATCTGGTAGAACTTCCTAAAGACATAAAAACTATAGGATGTAAATGGGTTTACAAATTAAAAAGGGGTGTTCATGATAAAGAAGACAGGTACAAAGCGAGGTTGGTTTCAAAAGGTTTTTCTCATAAAGCACGAATTGAATTTCATGAGATATTTTCACCAGTTGATAAAATTGTTTCAATTCAGATTGTCTTAGCATTAGTTGCTTTACTTGATTTAGAAATAAAAAAACTAGATTTTAAGACTGCATTTTACATGGATATTTAGATGAAGAGATCTATATGGAACAACCTGAAGGGTTTGTTCAAAATCACAACAAGAAATTTGTCTGCAGGCTCAAGAAATCATTGTATGGTCTGAAGCAGTTGCCGAGAAAATGGTACAAGAAATTTGATTCTTTCATGATGAGTCAAAATTATATAAGAAGTGAATATGATCATTGTGTTTACTTTAATAAATTAAGTAATGGCATATTCATTATACTACTATTATATGTTGACAATATGCTTTTAGCAAGCAAAAGCATAAGTGAGATCAACAGGTTAAAGGTTCAGATGGCTAGGACGTTTGATATGAAAGATCTAGGAGTAGCAAGACAGAATTTGGGCATGGATATTTTCAGAGATAGAAGAAATGGTAAGCTATGGTTATCACAATAGAAGTATATTGAGAAAATACTCTTAAGGTTTGGTATGAACAATGTGAAGCCAGCTTCAATCCCTTTAGCTTCCCATTTTAAGCTTTCTTCAAGTCTATGTACTAATACAAATGAAGAAAAGGAATATATGTCTCAAATACCATGTGCTAATGTAGTAGGAAGTTTGATGCATGCGATGGTTTGTACACGACCAAATATTTCACATGTAGTTGGGGTTGTCAGTAGGTATATGAAAAATCTAGGGAAAGAACATTGGGTAGCAGTGAAATGGGTGCTTCGGTATCTAAGAGGCACAAGTGATTATTATATCACTTATGATAGAAGTAGTGAATTTGTTTACGGATATGTTGATTCTGATTTTGCAGGTGATTTGGATAAGACAAGGTCAACTTCAGGATATGTGTTTACTCTTGCAGGTGGAGCAATTAGCTGGATGTCAAAGCTACAGAACATTGTTGCTTTATCCACTACAAAAGCAGAGTACGTAGCTGCTTCACATGCTTTCAAAGAAGCGGTTTGGTTGAAATGTTTGTTTGGTGAGTTTGGTAGGTTGCAAGACAACATTAAGTTAGTTTTTGATAGTCAAAGTTCAATTCACATGGCTAAAAATCCAGCCTATCATAGTAAATCAAAGCATATATCTATAAAGTACCATTTTGTAAGACAGGTTATCACTGAACGGGGAGTCTCTCTTGAAAAAGTACATACAAAGGAAAACTGTGCAAACATGTTCATGAAACCAGTTTTATTAGAGAAGCTACGATGGTGTCTGGCTTCTCTTGGCTTGTAGAGAAAATGAAAAGAATAAAAAGGAATGAGGTATCAAGCTAATTGTTGTCAAGGTGGAGATTGTTGAGATTTTCCATATTATTTTGGCACAAATCTCATGGATAATGCCAACAATAGGTTTTGTTGCAAAACTGATGACATCAAATCAGCAAGAGGAGATATTATATCCTATTTTGTTGTGATAGGATGGATTAGATTTTATTATTCAGTTTCTTCTCTACATCTATAAATTGTAAGCCTGTAGAGGCAGAATATATGAGAATGAGGGCTGAGAGGAAGAGGAAGTGCAGATGTGAAAATATGTTGTGGTAATCTCCTATTGAATAATAAGAATGGCGATACCTCTGTTTGGTGGATGTAGCCCAAATTGGTTGGGTGAACCACGTTAAATATTGTATTTGTTTTTATGCTGTATGTAGTTTGATTTTAGTTTTCCAGTGTGCTTAATTTTGACAAGTATTCCTGTTTTCTTTCTACATCTGGATGATATCATAAATCATATGAGAAACCTGGGTGAAGAGATAAAGGACACAAATTTATTAGAGAAAATATGAAGATCCCTAACTCCTAAATTTGAGTCAAAAGTGTCTGCTATTGAAGAGAAGTAGGATCTGCAGACTCTTACTTTTGTTCAACTTCATGGGATCCTTACTACTTTTTAAATGAGAAAAGGAGTTCTGTCTAAAGTTACAGAAGCTTCATTTAAAGCTACTATGAAAGGAAAGGAAAATGAAGAACAAAAAGAATCGGGGTATGTATAAGAAGAAGATGAGGTAAATTTTGTAAAGAAACTTCAACTTGGCATTAGAAGGTTTAGAGGTAATATTCCATTTAAATGTTTTTCTTGTGGAAGAGTGGGTCACTATGCTACTAAATGTCCCCATAAAGATAATCATGATAAGGGAAAGGAACTAGAAAAGGGTAATAAGAAACAATTTGACAATAGAAAAAATTATTATACTCATGAAGATAGTGATAGATTTTCAAGTAGTGAAGAAGGAGAATATGAAAAAGATCTTAAACTGCTCATGGCATTTGAAAAAGACACTAATGAGCATTAAATATAATTTTATGTAATATTTAAAAGAAAATGAATTCCATGAGGAAATTACTCAACTCCAAATATTCTTGGAAGAAAACAAAATAACCATATATACTCTAAAGAATAAACTCATAGAAAAGGAGAAGCATAATGATAAGTTAGAATGTGAAATAGTAAGCCTAATAAAGGAACTTGAGAAAGTATAAACTCTAAATCTTAGATTTTCTAAAGGACCCTAAACCTTTGATGAAATTGTCAAGGTTCAACACTCTCGTCTTATGAAGACAGGGCTTGGATACATTGGTGAATCTTCTCAGACAAAAAAATCTTCTGTGACAACCAAAACCTATCTAAATGATGAAAAATCCAGCCATCAAAGTTTCATCACTCTACAGAAGAACAAATACAATTCACAGGTAAATCATGTTCATTCCGACTTAAGGATGAAAATTAACAGAAGCATTAGTTAAAAGGTAAAAAGCACTAGAAGGTTCTATGATCACAAAAAAGAATTCTTTAGTGGAAAATGTTTCTCATGTCATAATTTGGTCACAAATTTGCTCAATGTGTTGCATACAAAACCATCGTGACTAGAGAAGCAAGAAAGTAACGAAATGTTACAAGAATAAAGAAGAATAGTTATAACTAATTTTCTCCTCTTCAAGATGAAATTGAATGTTCTTTTTGCAATACTTTTGGACATGATTAATCTGAATGCAGGAGAAAAATATAGCCAAAAGAACAAATATCCACAAATTCTAAGGTAAGGAAAAGGAAGTACTTACAATTCAAAAGTTGCGACAGAGATTTATTTGTAGAAGGAGAAGAAAATCAATGGTAAATTTATAACAGATGTTCAAAACACATGACAGATGATAAAGACAAACTCATTTCATACATTGCATTAGAAAAGGAAAAGAATATCACTTTTGGAAATGACTCTCCTGATGTCATTAAGGGTAAAGGATTCTTTTTTCTAAAAGAAAAGGTTAAAGCTAGTAATTTTGTGTATATTGATGGATTAAATCATAACTTGTTGTGTGTTAGCCAAATGTGTGCCCAAGGAAATGAAGTTTCCTTCTGTTCAAAAGAGTTGTGGTTCATGACCTTGACACATAAAAAACCATAATAAAAGGAACAAGAACACCAAACAATCTGTATATATTGAAAGGTGGCCAAGAACAATGTTATCTAGGTAAATCTGTGGAAAAATGGTTATGGCATAGAATAATGGGACATTTGAACTTTTCTCAAATAAGAAAATCAAGGAGGCTCAAAGTTGTTCATGATCTACCCAACATCACCCTGCCAAAAATTATCATATGTAAGTAATGTAAATTTGGTAAGAAAACCAAAGTTCAATTTAATGCCAAAGAAGGATCAGCAAGTAAGCCTCTTGAAATTATACATACATATTTGTGTGGACCTGTAAAGTAAATGTCACCTCGTGGAGACAAAAACTATATCTCATTCATTGATGACTTTTCTAGAATGTGTTGGATCGATTTATTGAAACAAAAATATGAAGAATTTGAAAAATTTAAGGTCTTCAAATCATTAGTTGAAAATGAATTAGATCTAAAAATAAAATTTCTTAGATCTTACCAAGGAGGGGAATATATATCGAATGAATTCTTTGATTTCTGTGAACAATATGGCATAAAAGACAATTGTTTTTAGCCAAAACTCCATAACAAAATGGCATGGTAGAAAGAATGAATATAATAGTTAGAAAATGGCTCGTGCCATGCTTGATGATTCTGGAACTACTAACACCTTTTTGGGTGAAGCTGCACATACCCTAGTAAATATTCTCAACAAGTCTCATGTTCATGTGAATAGCGATAAAACTCCTTATGAGTATGGTAATACTCCCACTGTGAAGCACTTTAGAGTTTTTGGAAGCAAATGCTTTATCAGAAATAACGATGAAAAACTTTGTAAGTTTGAACCTAGAGTAGATGAAGGGATACTTCTTGATTACTCTTCTAGAAGTAAAGGATACAAATGCTACAATAAGAGACTTCAAAAAATTGTTGAATGTATTGATGTTGTGATTGTTGAAGCATGCACAACTCCCACAAGGGATATAACAAAAAATAAGGATGATGATGATGATGAATGATTTCCCACATCAAATCACAATGATATAGAAGAAGAACCTAATGAAGCATAGACAAAAGGCACATCAGATAGAGAAAGGGCTCCATCCAAGCATGTTCAAAAGGATAATCTAGAAAATGAAGTTTTGGGAGAAAAGGAATCCAGGGTGCAAACAAGAAGAACACTTGTGGGATATGCTATTTATCTAACACTATTATCCACCAATGAACCACAAAATGTAAATCAAGCCAGTAAATATGAATGTTGATTATGGCCATGAATGAAGAACTGGATCAAATTGAAAAGAATAATACTTGGGAATTTGTTCTAAGGCCTCATGATAAAAATGTTAGTGGGGAAAAATGGATATTCAAAAATAAGTTAAATAAAAATGGAGATGTAATTAGAAATAAATCTAGACATATTTGTGAAGATTATGCTCAACAAGAAGGTATAGAATTTGAAGAAACATTTGCTCCAGTTGCCAGACTTGGAGCCATAAGAATGTTGCTTGCATTTTCAAGTTTTCAACGTTTCAAAGTTTATCAAATGGATGTAAAATTTTTCTTCCTTAATCGAGATATGGAAGAAGAAGTATATATAGAACAACTAGAAGGATTCATTCTGGGGAATGATGAAAAAAATAACAAAAAACATACAAATTTTTTGCAACAAGATAAAAGAAAAGATCCCAATTCCAAATATCAAGTTGGAAAGAACCTAAAAAAGGAGAAAGAAATTACCCACAAATAAACAAATTGAGTGTGACAGGAAGAACCAATAGATAAAGAAACAAGCCTTTATGAAAAAATGAAAACCCCGAAGTTGATTCAAGCATTCCTATCCACACAGTCGAACTGCATCAGTCTAAGAAATAACAAGGTAAAAAAAAAAAACATCCCAATGCAAAATATGAAGGGGGAAACCACCCAATAGATGAGCAAGAAAATAACATATAAACTCTATATTTTTTCAAGTAAAATCACAGAGTCTAGGGATGCATATAGAAAGAGAGAAAGAAATTTTTTCCATTATGATTGCATGTGTTGTCCTTGTTGGAAACCCACTTGTAAAAGACCAAGTATATTGGTTCTGGAAAATCTCAGAGGTGGCAAAGGGATGGAACATAATATTAGAATGATGGGACAAAAGCTTTACATATCATAATCAAAATATGGATAAAGTACATATTTGAGGAACTATAAGTAAGTTGGTAAAGGAAAAATTGTGTATACATGCTTGTACAAAGAAACAAAAGTCGCATATGATCTAGTGTACTAATTCTACAATACCAGGGGTCCTTACCATGATATTATAACACATTATTAAGCACAATAATTCTTATTTGATCCCGTCCAAGAATACCATTGATACTTGTCTGGTTTTGGCTCATGGTATTGGCTAAGGTTCAATCTATATAAGGAGGTGAAGATCATAGTCTTAAGTGTGCATGAGTATGTGAATTGAATGAATAATTCAATCTGAAGTGTATCTGCTTGGAATGGGCTATATTCCATAGATATATTTGATATATGATGCACTCATGAATACAATGATGGATCAGGCTCTCTAGACCTGAAATGACTATGTATTTGCATGATCTATTTATGAGTTCTTTAAATATATGGTCTGGCACATGTTTTTTGAAGTGAAGGGTATGATTTGAGTAAGTTTGTTGTTTTGAAGTGTTGCGTAGTCCTAAACTATTCACAAATCTATATTCGGGTTTGTCATGCGGAACACGCTTATACATGTGGGTTAGGCTCAGCAAAAACCAATATATATTTAGTGAAATATATATGCAAGTTGGTTTTGGAAGAAGCGTGTACAATCACAAATTTCTCTCATGGAAGTCACGTATGCAAGCAAGGGTTATACTAAAGAATGTTGAAGGAAGTGTCTGATCAACTTTGTTATATTTCTGATGTCCATCAATGATATCTTCATATACGTCTGGGTTTTTTGAGTACTAATTAAGCTTCTAGTTGATTGTGTATAAATATCAATGATAGATTGAATGAAAATAATGGATCTTGCTTACTATATGAGGGCTTTGTAAAATTGGAAAAATATGCCTGAATATCTCTGATCTATTATGAGTCTGGTCATAACTCTAATCTTAGTATATTAATATCTATATGAATATATCTCCACATAAGAGCTCGTATACACAGGTTGTCATACGTAAATTAGCATATACATTTATCTTATGAATGATCAAAGTTACAGTTGCTGTTGTGTGTTGATGCAAAAGTTTGGGTTTAGTTTTGTGGTCTGGTTACAGTGATCTTATTATTCTATTCGAATTTTGTTTATTGTTATTTCAATTTATCTACAGGTTTTGTTTAATTAAAAGGTGTTAGATACAGTGTGAAAATTTATGAAACATGGTCTGCAGTGGTTCTGAGGGTTGCAGCCTTCAGTATGGAAGCCAAATCTTTCTTCCAGTAGGAGTTGTTGATCAGATCAGGGGGTTGTAGCTCCCTTCCAGTGGTGGTTGGTAAATGAGAACAGGGGTTTGGAGCTCCCTTCCAGTAGCAGTTGGTGAATGAGAGAGGGTTACAGCCTTCTGGAGGTAGGTGCCTACATGTTGGTATGACTCTGCACCAGTACAAGATTTTATATACTTTTCTATATAATAAATATTGAAGACAAAGATGACAACAACGGTGTTTTCCACCTTAACTCTCGGTGTTCATGTGTGCTACTTAAGTGTGATAATTTATTTTCTTCTTAGTACACATGTTTACTTCTTACTAAATGTATGAGGATTGAATGATGCACTAGTCTAAGTAATGTTACTAGAGATTTATCTGAATAATAAGTGCAATGGCCATACAAAAGTTTCCTTAAATAAAGTTGTTTATATATGCTAGTTGAATTAAGTGAAGTCATGTATAGAAATCAGTAAAGTAAAGAAAATATTGTGTGAGTTTTAAATATTGATTCACCCACCCCCCTCCTCGCCCTCTCACTATTTTTCCCAACAATTGGTATCAAAGCAGGTCCTTCTAAATAAGCTTTATCTCTAGAAGGAATATATACCAAGATGAGAAATCAAGATGGAACATCATCTATTAGACCACCACTCTTAAACGGAAAAAAATTAATCTTCTCTAAGCCAAGAAAAAGATTCTATCTTCAGTATCTTGGAAGAGATGTTTTGGAAATTGTTGAAGGAGGTTACCAATATCTAGGTGGAGTTCCCATACATCTAGCAGCAAAAAAGAACTATGAAACCAATGCAAAATATCTCAATGCATTATTGGGAAGCCTAACCAAATCAGAATCTATCAAGGTTATGCAGTTAGATACAACAAAGGAGATATGGGACAAAATCATTCCAGGCTATGAAGGTGATGCCAAGGTAAAAAGGTTTAAACTCCAATCTCTCAAAATTCAATATGAAAATCTCATAATGCATAACGATGAAAGTATTGTTGAGATTTTCCATATTATTTTGGCACAAATCTCATGGATAATGCCAACAATATGTTTTGTTGCAAAACTGATGGCATCAAATCAGCAAGAGGAGATATTATATCCTATTTTGTTGTGATAGGATGGAATAGAATTTATTATTCAGTTTCTTCTCTACATCTATAAATTGTAATCCTATAGAGGAAAAATATATGAGAATGAGGGATGAGAGGAAGAGGAAGTGCAGATGTGCAAATCTGCTGTGGTAATCTCCTGCTGAATAATAATAATGCTGATACCTCTATTTGGTGGATGTAGCCTAGATTGGTTGGGTGAACCACGTTAAATATTGTATTCATTTTTATGCTATGTGTAATTTGATTTTAGTTTTCCACTGTGCTTAATTCTGACAATTGGTATCAAAGCTAGTTGAGCTGCATGTTGCATTGATTCATGCTGACAATGAATTTCGAAGGCTGGAGCAGCAATTATGCCTTTGTGAGGATTGAGGTAGAGGTCGAGGTTGTACCTTCCGTGCTCAAGGGAAGACAAGGAAATTGGTCTCTCGTTGATCGTTGCTCCTGCCCCAAGATTGGACGCCTATTTTGAACGACCGCTACAATCGGAAGGTAGAGCCATAGGAAGTAAAGAAAATAAGCTGTTGTGAATGTGATTCGTGATCGATGTCAAAATTGAAGAATTATAATAAAAATCCCAAGTATAAATAAATGAGGCTCATGAAAAATTCCACGAGGGATTGACTAAAGTTTATTGCTTCTGAAATACGTACACATTTCGTTGAACATACTTTCGATTGCAATACATAAAAGGAACACGTTTACAGTAATCTGTATTACTGTGTGTGATTTAATTTACTTTCCACTCTGTGAAATGGAGGTGGAGCTTGAAATAAGAATTAGTGAGGTAAGTGCAAATCAGATATTTAGTTTTTTGAATTAGATCCACTGCAAATCTATGTGTGCAAATTTAAGAAGCCTGCTAATGGTATCCAATTATTATTAATTGCATGTTTGAAAAGAAATTTTTTTATCAAATTATTAATTTGATTTAAAAGGAAATTAAGGATCCATAGAGAAGAAGTTGAATTAAAAATGTCAAAAACTCAAAGTGCTCGATTTGAGATCGAGAAGTTCAATGGGAGGAATAACTTCGAAATTTGGAAAGTCAAGATGCATGATTTACTCGTACAAAAAGGTGTGGTGAAGGCACTTTTGGGAAAATCCAAACAACATTTCTCCATGACATATGACGAATGGAGTGACATCGATGACAGAGAACTGAGCGGCATACGATTGTGTTTAGCGGATGATGTTTTATTTAACATCGTGTCAGAGAAAACATCTGCTGGTCTATGGACAAAGCTATAAAACTCTATATGCATAAATCCTTAACAAATAGGATTCTTCTGAAAAGACAGTTGTAAATCTTGTGCATGAAGGAAGGTACAAAAATAACCGATCATTTGAATACTTTTCATACTCTCTTGATGCAATTAGATAGCATAGAAGTAAATTTTGATTCAGAAGATAAAGCTGTAACTTTATTATGTTCTCTGCCTGAGTCATGGGATCATTTTGTTACTTCTATAAGTCTTAGTTCATCATAAACCCTTGAATTTGATGATGTTGTTGGAGCTATGCTGTCTAAAGAAACTAGAAAAATGTCAAACCTAGAAACCTCTACATAAGAAGCAATTATGATTAGAGGTCTATCTAAAAAAAATGCTTCAGTAAAAAAAAACAACTCTCGGTCAAAATCGAAAGGGAAGAAGAGTAAGTTAAAATGTTGGTTTTGTGGCAAATCAAGACATTTGAAGAAGTACTATTGGAAGAGACAACAAACATCCAAAGGATACTCTTCAATAGAAAACAAAGAAGCAAACAAGATAGATACAAGTTCAAGTTTGCATCTGGTTCAGGTATAAGTGATGAAGTTTTATCAGTTAATTTTTCAAATCAGGATCAACATTAGCTATTAGATTTTGGTGTGTCTAATCACATGTGCATCTATAAAAAGTGGTTTAAATCTTATAAGTCAATCAACGATAGAGTAGTTTACATGGGAAATGATTTCGCATGTAATGTTGTGGGAATTGGGAGCATTCATATTAAAATGTTTGATGGGACAATCAAAATCTTAATTGATGTAAGACATGTGCCTGAACTCAGAAAAAATATTATTTCTCTAGGAGTGTCAGACACAAATGGATATAAAACTTTTATTCAAGGTGGAGTAATGAAAATTTACAAAGGAATATTATTAGTAATGAAAGAAAAGAAGGTTGGAAATCTTTTTCAGTTAGAAGGAAGAATAGAATCAGATCATGCTTCTACTGTATCTGAAAATGATAGTAATTTTATTCGACTATGGCATCAACGGTTGGGCCATATGAGCGAAAGAGGATTAAAAATACTATCTGGTCATATGTTACTTCCTAGTTTAAAGACTTTTAAGTTAGATTTCTGCAAACATTGTATTTATGGGAAACAAAGAAAGCAGAAATTTAAAATTGGAAAACATACTAGTAAAGGAATCCTTGATTATATCCATTCTGTTGTTTGGGGTCCATCTCCTACAACCTCATATGGAGGATCATCATATTTTGTATCTTTTATAGATGATTTCTCTAGGAAAGTATGGGTCTAAATGTTAAAAATAAATTCTGATGTGTTCATATTTTTCAAGCAGTTTAGAGCATTAGTAGAAAATATCACTGGAAGAAACATTAAATGTTTAATAACTGACAATGGTGGTGAGTTTAATTCAAAGGAATTTGATAATTATTTCAAGGAAGTTGGGATCGAAATACATAGAACTACTACTTATACTCCTCAACAAAATGGAGTTGTTGAACGCATGAACATGACTCTCTTAGAAAGAGCAAGAAGTATGCTAAGTAACGCCAATTTGCAGAAGGAATTATGGAAAAAAGCAGTATCTACGGCTTGTTATTTGATAAATTAGTCACCATAAACTACAATAGGATGCAAAATTCCTTAAGAGGTATGGAAGGGTCATCCTTGTGATTATTCTAAATTGAAAGTTTTTGGTTGTGATGCATATGCTCTAATTCTGAAACATCAACATTCTAAATTAGATCCTAAATTAAAAAGATATATATTTGTTGGATTTGGTGACGGGATTAAGGGATATAGGTTGTGGGATTCTACTACTCACAAGATCATCATTAATAGAGATGTTAGATTCAATGAATCTTCACTTGATAATCCAAATGTAGATAATAAATTGGAACATGAAAATGTACCTAAGTTTCAACATATTCAGTTTGAAACCAGTTCAAATACTGATGATAATAAAGATGAACAAGTTTCAGATGAAGATCATGAAGAAGTTCCTACAGATAACAACATTCAGCAAATTGTGGAAGAAGCAGAAACATCTTTAAGAAGTCCCAAGAGAATAAGAAATCCTACTAAAAAGTATGATGATTATGTTACTTCAGTTGCTTTAACCGCTAATGATGATGAAACTTTATGCTATCAAGAAGTTGCAGAAGCTTCTAACAGTGATAAGTGGAAAGAAGCTATGAAGGATGAGATGAAGGCATTAGACAAGAATGCCACATGGGATCTAGTAGAACTTCCTAAACAAAAAAAAACTTTCGGATGTACATGGGTTTAAAAATTGAAAAAGGGTGTTGATGATAAAGATGACAGGTACAAAGTGAGGTTGGTTGCGAAATTTTTTTCTCAGAAAGCATGAATTGACTTTCATGAGATATTTTCTCCAGTTGTTAAAATTATTTCAATTCAGATTGTATTAGCATTAGTTGCTTTACTTGATTTAGAACTACAACAACTAGATGTTAAGAGTGCATTCTTACATGGAGACTTAGATGAAGAGATTTATATGGAACAACCTGAAGGGTTTTTTCAAAATCATAACAAGAAATTTTTCTGCAGGCTCAAGAAATCATTGTATGGTCTAAAGCAGTCGCCGAGACAATGGTACAAGAAATTTGATTCTTTCATGATGAGTCAAAATTATATAAGAAGTGAATATGATCATTTTGTTTAATTTAAGAAATTAAATAATCGCATATTAATTATCTTAGTATTATATGTTGACGATATTCTTTTATCAAGAAAAAGCATAAGTGATATCAACAGGTTAAAGGCTCATATGGCTAGGACGTTTGATATGAAAGATCTAGTAGTAGCAAAACAGATTTTGGGCATGGAGATTTTCAAAAACAGAAGAAATGGTAAGCTATGGTTATCACAACAGAAGTATATTGAGAAAATACTCCTAAGGTTTGGTATGAACAATGTGAAGCCAGTTTCAGTACCTTTAGCTTCCCATTCTAAGATTTCTTCAAGTTTATGTCCTAATACAAATGAAGAAAAAAAAAATGTCTCGAATACCATATTCTAATGCACTAGGAAGTTTGATGTATGCGATGGTTTGTACACGACGAGATATTTCACATGCAGTTGGGGTTGTCAGTAGGTATATGGAAAATCCAGGTAAAGAACACTGGCCAACAGTGAAATGGGTGCTTCGGTATCTGAGAGACACAAGTGATTATTGTATCACTTATGACAGAAGTAGGGAATTTGTTTGCGGATATGTTGATTCTGATTTTGCAGGTGATTTGGATAAGAGAAGATAAACTTCAGGATATGTATTTACTCTTGTAGGTGGAGCTATTAGCTTGTTTTCAAAGCTACAGAACATTGTTTCTTTATCCACTACATAAGAAGAATACATAACTACTTCACATGCTTGCAAAGAGCGGTTTGGTTGAAAGGTTTGTTTGGTGAGTTTGGTAGGTTGCAAGACAACATTAAGTTATTTTTTGATAGTCAAAGTGAAATTCACTTGGCTAAAAATGTGGCCTATCATAGTAAATCAAAGCTTATACCTATAAAGTACCATTTTGCAAGACAGGTTATCACTGAACATGGAGTCTCTCTTGAAAAAGTGCATACAAAGGAAAAATGTGTAGACATGTTCATGAAACCAATTTTATTAGAGAAGCTATGATGGTGTTTGGCTTCTCTTGGCTTGCAGACAAAATGAAAATAATAAACATGAATGAGGTATTAGGCTAATTGTTGTCAAGGTGGAGATTGTTGAGATTTTCCATATTATTTTGGCACAAATATCATGGATAATGCCAACAATAGGTTTTGTTGCAAAACTGATGGCAAATGAGGGATGAAGAGGAAGAGGAAGTGCAGATGTGCAAATATGTTGTGGTAATCTCATATTGAATAATAAGAATGTCGATACCTCTGTTTGGTGGATGTAGCCCAGATTGGTTGGGTGAACCACGTTAAATATTGTCTTTTTTTTATGTTCTATGTAATTTGATTTTAGTTTTCCGCTGTGCTTAATTCTGAAAAGTATTGCTATTTTATTTCTACGTCTGGATGATATCATAAATCATATGAGAAAACTGGGTGAACAGATAAAGGACACAACTTTAGTAGAGAGAATATTAAGATCCCTAACTCCTAAATTTGAGTCAAAACTGTCTGTTATTGAAGAGAAGCAGGATCTGCAGACTCTTACGTTTGTTCAACTTCATGGGATCCTTACTACTTTTGAAATGAGAAAAGGAGGTCTGTCTAAAGTTAGGGAAGCCTCATTTAAAGCTACTACGAAAGGAAAGGAAAAGAAAGAACAAAAAGAATCGGGGTATGTATAAGAAGAAGATGAGGTAAATTTTGTAAAGAAACTTCAACTTGGCATTAGAAGTTTTAGAGGTAATCTTCCCTTCAAATGTTTTTCTCGTGGAAGAGTGGGTCACTATGCTGCTAAATGTCCCCATAAATATAATCATGATAAGGGAAAGGACAGAGAAAAAGGTAATAGGAAACAATTTGACAATAGAAAAATTTATTATACTCATGAAGATAGTGATAGATTTTCAAATAGTGAAGAAGGAGAATATGACCAAGATCTTAAACTGCTCATGGAATTTGAAAAAGACACTAATGAGTCTAAATATAATTTTATGTAATATTTAAAAGAAAATTAATTCCATGAATAAATGACTCAACTCCAAATATTCTTGGAAGAAAAAAAAATAACCATATATACTCTAAAGAATAAACTCATAGAAGAGGAGAAGCATAATGATAAGTTAGAATGTGAAATAGTAAGCCTAAGAAAGGAACTTGAGAAAGTAGAAACTCTAAATCTTAGATTTTCTAAAGGACGTGAAACCTTAGATAAAATTGTCAAGGTTCAATGCTCTCCTCTTATGAAGATAGGGCTTGGATACATTGGTGAACCTTCTCAGACAGAAAATTCCTCCATGACAACCAAAATCTATCTAAATGCTGCAAAATCCAGCCATCAAAGTTTCATCACTCAGCAGAAGAACAAAGACAATTCATAGGTAAATCATGTTCATTCAAATTTAAGGATGAAAAATAACATAAGCATTAGTCAAAGGTAAACAACACTAGAAGGTTCTATGATCACAAAAAATCATTCTTTAATTGAAAATTATTCTCATGTCATAATTTGGTCACAAAGTTGCTCAATGTGTTGCATACAAAACCATCGTGACTATAGAATCAAGAAAGAAAATAAATGGGATAGGAATAAAGAAGAATAATTATAACTAATTTTCTCCTCTTCAAGACGAAATTGAATGTTCTTTTTGCAATAAATTTGGACATGAGTAATATGAATGCAGAAGAAAAATACAACCAAAATAACAAATATTCACAAATTATAAGGTATGGAAAAGGAAGTACTTACAATTCAAAAGTTGCGACAGAGCTTTATTTGTAGAAGGAGAAGAAAATATATGGTAAATTGATAGCGGATATTCAAAACACATGACAGGTGATAAAGACAAACTCATTTCATACATTGCATTAGAAAAGGAAAAGAATGTCACTTTTGGCAATGACTCTCCTGATGTCATTAAGGGTAAAGGATATTTTTTTCTAAAATAAAAGTTTAAAGCTAGTAATGTTATGTATGTTTATGGATTAAATCATAACTTGTTGTGTGTTAGCCAAATGTGTGCCCAAGGAAATGAAGTTGCCTTCTGATCAAAAGAGTGTGTGGTTCGTGAAATTGGCAAATAAAAAACCATAATAAAAGGAACAAGAACACCAAACAATCTGTATATATTGAAAGGTGGCCAAGAGCAATGTTATCTAGGTAAATCTATGGAAAAATGGTTATGGCACAGAATAGTGGGACATCTGAACTTTTCTCAAATAACAAAATCAAGGAGGCTCAAAGTTATTCATGATCTACCCAACATCACCCTACCAGAAAGTATCATATGTAAGTAATGTCAATTTGGTAAGCAAACCAAAGTTAAATTTAATGCCAAAGAAGGATCAGCAAGTAATCCTCTTGAACTTATACATACATATTTGTGTGGAACTGTAAAGAAAAAGTCACCTCGTGGAGAAAAAAACTATATCTTATTCATTGATGACTTTTCTAGAATGTGTTGGATCAGTTTATTGAAACACACATATGAAGAATTTGAAAAATTTAAGGTCTTCAAAGCATTAGTTGAAAATGAATTAGATCTAAAAATAAAATGTCTCAGATATGAGCAAGGAGAGGAATACATATCGAATGAATTCTTTTGATTTCTATGAACAACATGGCATGAAAGAAATTTTTTGTAGCTAGAACTCCGTAACAAAATGGCATGCTAGAAAGAATGAATAGAATAGTTATAAAATGGCTTGTGCCATGCTTGATGATTCTGGAACTACTAACACCTTTTTGAGTGAAGCTGTACATACCCCAATAAATACTCTCAAAAAGTATCATGTTCATGTGAATAGTGATAAAAATCCTTATGAGTATGGTGGTACTCCCACTGTGAAGCACTTTAGAGTTTTTGGAAGCAAATGCTTTATCAATAATAATGATGAAAAACTCAGTAAGATTGAACCTAGAGTAGATGAAGGAATACTTCTTGGTTACTCTTCTAGAAGTAAAGGATACAAATGCTACAATAAGAGACTTCAAAAAATTGTTGAATGTATTGATGTTGTGATTGTTGAAGCACGCACAGCTCCCAAAAGGGATATAACAAAAAATGAGGAGGATGATGATGATGAATGCTTTCCCGCATCAAATCACAACGATATAGAAGAAGAACCTAATGAAGCATAGACAAAATGCACATCAGATAGAGAAAGGGATCCATCCAAGCATATTCAAAAGGATAATCTAGAATATGAAATTTTGGGAGAAAAGGAATCCAGGGCGCAAACAAGAAGAACACTTGTGGGATATGATAGTTATCTAGAACTATTATCCACCAATGAACCACAAAATGTAAATCAAGCTAGTAAATATGAATGTTGATTATGGCCATGAATGAAGAACTGGATCAAATTGAAAAGAATAATACTTGGGAATCGGTTCTAAGGCCTCATGATAAAAATGTTATTGGGAAAAAATGGATATTCAAAAATAAGTTAAATGAAAATGGAGATGTAATTAGAAATAAATGTAGACTTATTTGTAAATATTATGCTAAAAAAGAAGGTATAGAATTTGAAGAAACATTTACTCCAGTAGCCAGAATTGGAGCCATAAGAATGTTGCTTGCATTTTCAAGTTTTCAACGTTTCAAAGTTTATCAAATGGATGTAAAATTTTCCTTCCTTAATGGGTAAATGGAAGAAGAATTATATATATAACAACCAAAAGGATTCATTCTGGGGAATGATGAAAAACTTGTTTGCAAACTCAAAAAGGCTCTATATGGGCTAAAACATGCTCCATGGGCATGGTAATATCGCCTTGAAACATATATTCAACAACAAGGCTTCACAAAAGGATTTGTAGATACTAACATGTACTAAAAAATTAAGGATGAAAAATTGTTAATTATTGTAGTTTATGTTGATGAGATCATTTTTGGGAGTAATGAAGAATCCATTAGTCAAAAATTTTCTTGTGTTATGTAGCAAGAATTTGAAATGTATTTACCTAGGGAACTAACATATTTTCTTGTATTACAAGTGGAACAAGAAAAAGATGGCATCTTTCTCTCACAGACAAAATATCTCAAGCAGATTTTGAAGAAGTATGGGATGGAAAACTACAAACCTATGTGCACTCCAATCATGGCCTGCTGTAACCTCATTTTTCATGATGATTCTCCCATGGTAAACCAACCAGAGTATAGATCTATGATTGGGATCCTGCTTTATCCAACATGTACTAGACCAGATACCATGCATGCGGAGGGATTGTTAGACGTTTCCAAGCCAATCCAAAGGAATCAAATCTTCAAGCAGTAAAAATAGTATTCATATATCTCTAAGGAACTCAAGAATTTAGTCTATTGTATCCCAAAAATGTTGATCTTAACCTTCATGCTTACAAAGATGAAGACTAGGCTGGAAATGTTGATGATCGGAAAAGCACTAGTGGAGGTGCATTTTATATGGGGCTCCGATTCATATCCTAGTTCGCCAAGAAACAAAGTTCCATTGCTTTATCTACAACAGAAGTAGAATATGTGGTTGATGCATCATGTTACACACAACTTCTCTGGATGATGAAGACATTGCAAGACATTCAAATTAAATTTTCTCCACCCATATCCATCCTATGTGATAATACAAGTGCTACTAGTATCTCAAAAAATCTTATCATGCACTCCAAAACCAAGCATATTCCTATGAAGTATTACTTTTTATGAGAACAAGTGTTTGCACAAAAGTTTAAATTGGAGTATGTTCCCTCCAAAGAACAAGTTGCTGAAATATTTACTGAACATCTTCGCAGAGAAGCATTTGAATATATCAAACATAAATTGGGAGTTTTCTCTGCCTCCTTATGTTGTTAAACTTATATGATCTGTTTTCAGATGAAAATTCAGAAGAATAATCTGGGTAAGCAGGTTGCTTGATGCATAGTCACATATATACGTGAGTCTCTCTTCAGATAGTTACATATGGATCTTTCTATCATAAAATCAGTGGGTTAGACTCCATAACAAACTTTGTAATGTTGTTTATAGTTATGATTTGGCTCTATTGATCAGGTGTTTATGGGTTGCATAGGTTTAGGGCGAGAATTAGCCTTGTTGGGTATAATGCATGGTTAGCATTATGTTGCTGAATTCTATTTGATGATCTCCCTCTATTAAGGTCCTTTGGTCTTGGTTATAAATGTCATATATGTAATTTGATGTAAGGGTCATGTTGAGACCTATGATGTAAATATTTTCATATTCAGTCATGTATGAACTTTTTCAAATATGTGAACCCACTTGGCTGGGTGATTGAGTAAAAAATGTAAACTCACTTGGTTGGTTAGTTGAGTCAAATATGTAACCCCACTTGGTTGGGTGATTAATGTAAGTATGAGTCCTTAGTGATAGGAAAGGTCATAGAGTCATGTACTTCATTGAAAATTTGTATGAAGATTCAACATGTGTTCAGGGGGAGCATGGTCAGTATAGTGCAGAACAGATCTACAAAAATCTTGTATCTATAAGGAAAGAGAAACCTTGTTTCAGCATTGGTCCGCCCTTTGCCCTTAATGTCAATGGGGAAGAGTAATTTGGTGTTTGAATAATTCTTATGTAGATGTGTCTATCGGGTATCTACACGTTGTGGTGATCAAACACCAACATGGTTTCCATCAAGTCCAAAGGGGAAGATTATTGGCATTATGATTAAATGTGTTTTCCTTCATGGCAACCCACTTGTAAAATACCAAGTATATTGATTCTGGATAAGCTTAGACGTGGAAAAGTGATGCGAAAAAATGTCAGAATGATGGGACAAAAGTTTTACAGATCAGAATCAAAAGAAGGATAAAGTACATATTTTAGGAACTATATGCGAGTTGGTAAAGACAAAGTCATGTATACACGAGGGTACAAAGAAGAAAAGTTGTGTATGATCTAGTGCACTAATTCTATAATACGAGGGGTCCTTACCATGATATTACCCCACAGTATTTAGCGCAATAACATGATCCGGATTTATGCAGGAACGCAACAGAATAAACACATAACCATAAATACAGAGATGCGGAAGAAATAATACTTCATTTCATTAATATCAAAGAACTGAAATTTGCTTACAAACAGAATGGAAATAAAACTAGCTAAGGCACTGGTAGCTATCTCTGAGAAGAGATGTGGAGGCTACAGGCCTCTGAACTGAGTTACAATGAGGCTCAAGGGCCTATTTATTATTGAGAAATAATGGAGGACTCTAAAAATCCAAAAACCTAACCCTAGGAGATGAAGCGCCAAAACTATGGGCCCCATTTGGGTAAATTGGTGTTTCAACTTCCCAGGGACGTAACTTTGGCATACTATCTCCGTTTGACACACATGATACATCATTAGAAAGATATATCTGAGGACTACAAATTTTGCTGTGAATATCCATTCCAGAAAAAAATGATATTCACTTGAGGCGCGATGCCCAAAAAACGTCATTTAGGGCCTCAAAACGGCTCCGAAAGTTCAGGACCCGAAAAACTGCTAAAAATAGTAAGTTGTGCCGAAACTGAAAAAATGAAAGAGGAAATGGTGGGGCCCCAAGTGGAATAGGTGGGTGGCCACCAATATCCACCTAGATCATTCCTCCTCCCATAGGAAGCAATGGTCCCCATTGCGTTGAGTTCTTCAATGAGATGAGGAAACTTTTGCTGAACTTGGTCCCTGGTGAACCACTTGCCTTGGCGCAGGAGTTGGCTAGCTTTGACAACCCGATACAGTTGGATGTTCTGTTGGCGAGTGATATTTATTGTCATGTCCCTGATACAATCTGTGGTGGCCTGTTCCATGAATTCTGGGTTTAACTCTGTTGGTGTGAGTTGTTCTGCAATGTCTGAGGTGTCCAGTAGAGGTGGGAAGTAAGGACGAAGGCGATCCACATTGAAGACTGGGTGTAGACCAAGGAATGGTGAAATACTGAGCTCGAAGCCATTGTTCCCTACAGACTTGGTGATGGTGTATGGCCCGTATCAAAGTGGGCGGAGCTTGCGGTGGGGTCCAGTGAGGCGCTCCTTCTACAAACATAGCCATACTTTGTTTCCCACCTGGAAGTTGTGTGGCACTCGGTGTTGATCATGGTGTTGCTTGTACTTGGCATTGGCTTTGTACAATCTGTCATGAACCTCTTGGCGGATGTGTTGAATGTGCTCGATGAAGCTACTTGCTTTGTCAACTTCAGACTGGACATGAGATGAATCGGCCTGAGCAGCTGCAAATAGTATGGCCACGTCAATAGGACATAGTGGCTGGAATCCCAAGCCCACCTGAAAGGGGCTACGGCCAATTGAACTATGGAGAGCCCGATTATAACTATTTTGTAGATATGGGAGGCTCTCGTCCCATGTGCATGGATGCTTTGAATTGTACATGCGGAGAATGTGTACAATCATTCTATTGACGACCTCTGTCTGGCCATCTGTTTGGGGATGGAAAGTTGTGGACTTGGTGAGCTTGGTATCAAACATTGACCAGAGGCTAGACCAAAATGTGCTAAGGAACCTGCTATCCCGATCTTATATGATAGACTGTGGGATCCCAAAGTGCACCCAAACTCGTTCAAAGAAGATTTTAGCAGTGGCTTCTGTTGTGATATTCTTCTTACAGGCCACCATGATGGCCATCTTTGATAATCTGTCGATGACCACAAAAACACAGTCATTTCCCTGCATAGTAGAAGGGAGGTCTGACATGTAATCCATGAAGATGGATTCCCAAGGTCGACTAGGGGTAGGTAGCGGAGTATATAGGCCTTGCTTCTTGATGGTTGGTTTGGCAATGGCACAAGCAGTGCAGGATCTGATGTGCTTCTTGACATCCTTTGGAAGGTTCGGCCAATAGAAATACTTCTGCAGGATTGCTACTGTTTTCTCGACCCCGAAATGGCTAGAGACTCGACTGTAGTGTGCTTCCCATATCATCTTGGCACACTCGCTTCAAGGAACACAAAGGTGTCCCAGGTGACATAAAAGTGCATCTTGAAGGTGAAAATTTGGAACTTGCGTACCCCCCAAGAGTGCCTTGTAAGTGTGGCTGAATTATGGGTCACTCTCATAGAGAAGTGGCCAATCAGAAGTCTCATGCTCATAAGAGTTGAACACGGTGGTGAGCACCACGATCGGTGGTCAGCTGAGGTAGTCGGCAACATTACTGGTGCTACCCTTCTTGTACTTCATGTTCAAATGAAACTGTTGCAGATATGTGGACCAATTCTAATGGCAATCATTCTACAACTTCCCTTGTGTCTGTATGAACTGAAGGGGTCGGTGGTCTGTGTGGATGCTTGTTTCCTTCCCTAAAATGTAATGCTTCCATTGTCGACAAGCTTGCACAATGGAATACATTTCTTTGTCATAAGTGGGATACGTGCGAACTGTGTCAGACAATGTCTCACTGTGATATGCCACTGGATGTCCCTGTTGAGTAAGAACTGCCCCAATAGCATAGTCAGAGGCATCTGTCTCGATCTCAAATGGCTATTGCAAGTCTGGTAAAGTGAGCACTGGGGCAGAATAGAGGCGATTTTTAAATTTTGTGAATTCCTTCTGTTGAGGTTCCGACCAAAAGAATTTTGCTCCTGCTCCTCCCTTTGTGACTTAACTCAAGGGCCAAGTGATATGAGAGAATCTCGACATGGACCTCTAGTAGAAATTAGCAAGACCCAGAAAGCTGCGAAGCTTTGTTATAGTAGTTGGGGCTGGCCAATCCTGAATGACTTTGATCTAGGCTGGATCCACATGCACCCCCCTTTCATCAATAATGTATCCCAGATATTGAACCTCGGTCATGCCAAAAGTGCACTTCTCCAGATTGGCAGACAACTTGTGTTGCCGCAGTGTTTGGAGGACTTGTCGGATGTGGTGAAGGTGCTCTTCCCAAGTCTGGCTGAAGATCAGAATGTCATCCAAGTACACCACTACAAATGAGTTGGTGAAAGGCGGCAAGATGTCGTCCATCATCCTCATGAAGGTTGCGAGAGAATTCGTCGACCCGAAAGCCATGGCCAGCCATTCGAAAAGGCCTTCCTTGGCTTTGAAGGAAGTCTTCCACACATCGGAGGGTTCAATCGGTACCTGGTGATACCTCGACTTCAAGTCAATATTGATAAAATATTTTCCACCTTTGAGTTGGTCCAGAAGGTCATCAATCCGTTGGATTGGGTAACTATTCTGGACAGTGATCTTGTTCGTTCGGGAGAAATAATACGTAGTCTCCACGTCCCATCCTTCTTTCCGTACCAACACGACTGAGTTCACAAGGCGGTTGAACTGGTCGGATGTGGACCTCATCGTAGGCAAAATTTCTCCAATCTACTCTCTTGATTTCATTGTCTTCAGAACGCAGGCTGCCGATAGATCGGGCCCATTGGTAGCTGGGCAAGACTGGAGTCGATCAATCTGCTTCGACCCGACAAGCAGAAACCCCTGTGGGTGAGGTGAAGATGTCCCCGTACTCCTCCACAACCTTATCCATTTGTTGTTGTCGTGCAGAGGAGCCCTGTCTGGAGGTCGTGGCCACAATCTTCTTCTTGCCCTGGGGGCGGATCATCAGGAAAACGAATTTCCTGGTTTGGGAAATGAGCTTACCGCATTGTTTTGCAGTAACCAAAGAGATAGCGGCAGGAGGTGGTACCTCTGGTATCATGTACAACTTATTCCCCAAAGTAACAATAATAGCGCGGGGCCGAGACCAAAGACAAAGATGATGCTTCCACAAGTATGGTTGTCCTAATAATACATCGAAAAATCAATAGGATCACGTCTGGTATAATACCCACCGTGGAAGGGCTTTGATGCCAGGTAAGGTGGCACCGTTATCGACGTGCGGAGATCTCGTATCGATAGAGCCACCCGAGATGGTGTATATCAGTGGGTGAGCCGTGGTCGGCAAGCCTAACCGCTTCACAGTGTCTACTGAAATGAGGTTCTTTTGGCTCCCATTGTCGACAATGAACTGTACCGAGGAGCCCTTTACCCACATATGGGAGTGGAAGAGACGTTCCTCCTTCTCTGGATCTTCCGGTTCCTCCTTCTGGATCTTCGTAGTGGCAACAGTGGAATTGGGCTCCGCATCAATAATTTGTTTCCATTTTTCATTCCCCTTGTCAGGTTCTGATTCAGAGTTGGAGCATGCGTCTGACTCAGAAGCCCTCATCTCAGCCACTAGCAACTGCTTGGCCCGACACTCACTTGTGTTGTGAGTGGAGCTCTTATGGAACTCACACCACTTTCCCGTGTCCTTCTTTGGCTTTGCGGTGTTGTTCTTTGCTTGTGGCTTCGAAAAGTTGTCTTGAGTCGCCATGCCTTGGCTCTGTCCTTTGTTCTGCAGTTTGGGAGTACCTTTCCCTTTCTTTTGATTTGCAAATCCGAAGTCTCGCTTCTTCTGTTTGAATTTCTGCTCAATCTTGGCAGCATACCGGTATGTCGTACCAAGCGAGGAGATGTCGAGGAACTCCATTTCCTCCTGAATGTATCTATGCAGAAAACTGCGATACTTAAGCACCAAATGTTTCTCTGAATCTTTGATACCCAACTTGGTGTGCAGGGTATGGAACAGATTCATCAGCTCATGCACATCTTGATCCCTTTGTTGCCACAACGTGGTCCATTGTATGTACTTGTCCTCATGGCTCCCCACGGGATAGTATTGTTCCTTGACGACGTCTCGGAAAGAATTCCAAGTGGGTACAACCGAGAACAGAGAGGGTTCTGTCTCGTCCTTTTTTTCACAATGGGTTTCCCACCAGTCCTTGACATGGGGGGCAGCTTTGAGGAGTGCAAAAATAATCTTCTCCCTGTCGGAAAATTCATGAACCGAGAAATATCCTTCTAATAGATTCAAACATCTATCTACGACATCTACATCTATTTGATCCTCAAATATGGGAATGTCAAAATTTACTTGTACCTTAAAAGGAGTCGCACCCCCAGAGTGGCTGCTAGATGCAGATGTGTCGCTGGTGGGCAGTTGTTGAAGGATCTGGGTAAAGTTATCCATCATTGCGTTCCTTTGTTTTTCGAGGGCCTCCTTGAGCAATATTTTGATAGGATCTCCTGCTCCCTCATCTTTATTTTCGTCCCACATGGGCGTCTGTCGGTGTTTGCGAGGCTGATCTTGCAAAGGTTCCACCAGATCGAGCCCTAACTCCTTATACCCCGACCTCGTTGGGGACATGCAAAGAAGGATCGAGAAAAAGTAGACCGCTCCGATACCACTGATCCGGATTTATGCAAGAACATAATATAATAAACACATAACCATAAATACATAGATGCAATGGAAATAATACTTCATTTCATTAATATCAAAGAACTGAAATTTTCTTATAGACAGAATGGAAATAAAACTAGCTAGGGCATTGTTAGCTATCTCTGAGAAGAGATGTGGAGGCTACAGGCCTTTGAACTAAGCTACAATGAGGCTCTAGGGCCTATTTATTATTGAGAAACAATGGAGGACTCTAAACATCCAAAAACTTAACCCTAGGAGATGAAGCGCCAAAACTATGGGCCCCGTTTGGGTAAATTGGTGTTTCAACTTCCCAGGGATGTAACTTTGGCATACTATCTCCATTTGACGCACATGATATGTCATTAGAAATATCTATCCGAGGACTACAAATTTCACCACGAATATCCATTCTGGAATGAAATTATATTCACTTGAGGCGCGATGCCCAAAAAATGTCGTTTAGGGCCTCAAAACGGATTCAGAAGTTTAGGACCCGAAAAACTGCTAAAAATAGTAAGTTTTGCCGAAATTGAAAAACTGAAAGAGGCAATGGTGGGGCCCCAAGTGGAATAGGCGGGTGGCCACCAATATCCACCTGGATCATAATGGTTATTTGATCCCTTCCAAGAATAACATTGACACTTGTGTGGTTTTGGCTCATGTTATTGGCTAAGGATTAATCTATATAAGGAAGTGAAGATCATAGTGCTAAGTGTTCATGAGTATGTGAATTGAATGAATACTTCAATATAAATTATATTAGCATGGAATTTGCTATAATTAATAGATATATTTGATATTATGATGCACTCATGAATACAATGATGGATTAGGCTCTTTAGACCTGAAATGACTATGTATTTGCATGATCTGTTTATGATTTGTTTAGATATGTGGTAAGGTGCATGTTTGTTGAAGTGAAGGGTATGATTTGAGTAAGTTTGTTTTTCTGAAGTGTTTCCCAGTCCTAAATTATTTACATATCTATACGTAGGTTCATCACGTGGAAGGCGCATATACACGTGGGTTTGGCTCAACAAAAGCACGTATATATTCAGTGAAATCTATACGCAAGTTGGTTTCAGAAGAAGCGCGTACAATCATGAATTTGTCTCATGGAAGGCATGTATGCAAGCGAGGGTTTTACTTAAGAATGTTAAAGGAAATGTCTGATCAATTTTTTGTATTTCTTCTTTCTATCAATGGTGTATTCATATAGGTCTAGGTTGTTTGAGTACTGATTAAGATGCTAGTTGATTGTGTATAAATATCAGTGGTTGGTTGATTGAAAATGATGGATGCTACTAACTGTATGAGGGCTCTGTAAGACTGGAAAAATATGGTTGAATATCTTTGATTTATTTTGAATCTAGTGAGAACTCTAATCTTAATATATTAAGATATTTTCAAATATTTCTCCACATAAAAGCACATATACATGCAGGCTTCTATAAGTAAAGTAGCATATACATTTGTCTTATGAATGATAAGGGTTGAAGTTGATTTTGCGTGTTGATGTAGAAGTCTAGGTTTACTTTTGTGATCTGGTTACAATGATCTTACTATTCTGTTCGAATTGGGTTGATGGTTGTTTCAGTTGATCTAGAAGTTGTGTTGAATTAAAAGTTCTTGGATCCAATGTGAAAAAATATGAAGCATGGTCTATAGTGGTTCTGAGGGTTGGAGCCTTCGGTATGGAATTCAAATCTTTCTTCCAACAAGAGCTGGTGATCAGATCAGTGGGTTGTATATCCCTTCCATTGGTGGCTGGTAAAAGAGATCAGGGGGTTGGAGCTCCCTTCCGGTAGCAGTTGAAGAACTAGAGAAGGTTGCAACGTTCTGCAGGTGGGTGCCTGCCTGCTGGTATGAGTCTATTCCAGTACAAGATTGTAAGAAATTTTCTATATAATAAATATTTAAGACAGAGAAGAAAACAACAATGGTTTTTTCCCAAATTGGATTTCCAGCTTAAATCCTGGTGTTCATGTGCACTGCTTATGTGTGATGATTTATTCTGTTCTTACTGCACATGTTTAATTCGTTCTAAATGTCTGATGAATGAATGATGCACTAGTCTATGTAATGTTACTAAATATTTATCTTAATAATAAGTGCACTGGGCATACACAAGTTTCCTTAAAGAAAGTTCTGTATATACGCTAGTTTGATTAAGTGAAGTCACATATAGAAATCAGTAAAGTAAAGAAAATATTGTATGAGTTTTAAATACCAATTCATAGAAATTCAAACTAAATCATTCCAGAAAATAAAAAGATAAAAAAAAATCCCAATGCCAAATATCAACGAGGAAACCACCTTATAAAGGAGCAATAAAAAAATAGATAAACTCCATATTTTGTCAAGTAAAAATACAGACTCTAGGGATGGATATAGAAAGAGAGAAAAAATTACCAAAAAAAAAAGCAACTAAGTGTGACAGGAAGAACCAACACAACAAAAAACAAACCTTTATGTAAAATCAAGGCCCCAGAGTTTATGGAAGTGCCCTTGTCTAGGAATTTGAATTGAATCAATCTAGACAAAAGAACCGAAATCTGTTTATTTTTTGGGTTTTGTGAGGAAGACGCATAAGGAAGGATCTAGCTCTATGTAATTTTATTATTTGCAAAAAAAATTGATTCAGGTTCACTTAAAAGCGTACAAGAATGAATCTACAAAAATCCATTCAAGAGAAAATTTGAAATGACTGAAAATTAACTACATATAGAAATAAAATTGTTAAATAAAAATAGCTAACATTGGCAAACTCAAAAATCCTTCCTTTGATTGACTTACAAAATCTTACACAGTTTCCTTGAAAATTCGATAGGTGACCTGAATAGCTAAATATATGACGGGTGATCCAAACAACTACAAACCACTCCAGCACACAAAGCAAATGCAAACCAAAAAATAAAATGGTGCAACGAACAACTACAAACCCACAAACAAAATGACACACTGAAGAATTGCAAAAAAAAAACATAGAAAATTTTGCAACAGCCTAAGGGCTGCCATATATATAGACATTTTTTTGGCTAAATAAATTGTTCAGATGAATTATTTGTTCTGCCAAAATATTTAATTCAAACGAATTATTTGTTCGGCCAAAATATTTGATTTGGGTGATCAATTTATTCAGATGAAAAAAATTATTGTTGATTTTTTCACCTCCGAAAAAAATCATTAAATGGTAGACGTTAATATAAACAACCAATTGATCGACCAAATATTCGTATACTAGTTCACTTGAATAAATTTAAATAATCTAGCTGAAAATCTTTGTTTTTCGGCTGAACAATTACGATTATGATTTTTTTGGGGAAATATGCACAAAAGTGTAACCGAGCTTCACATTTTCACTCCTCTTGGTCAAATCATAAAGGTATAATAGAATATACTTCAGTTATAAATATAGGGAATACCATTTGAGTCTATAAGAGACCAACCAGTTATCCTAAAGCAGGAGGACTAATTTCTCAACGAATGTCTTCTGAATAATTCCTCAATCACCCCAACAGTTAATCAACCGACATTATTTTGGTTTCATTGCTAGGGAATGTTTATTTTGTGTTTTCTCATAATTAATGGAAACTAAATTCAACCTTATCTTATTTTTTGGCTATATTACCAATGCATTATTCTTAACTGATTGTATATTTTGACTTTGCAAGTTTCTACCATTCAAGAAGATCTCAGGAGGAACTGGGAGGTTTTATCCCAAGAGGATGAGGGGGTGAAACCTAATTTGCACCTTCCCCAATGATAATAAATGTTGAGACTATGATTTTGATAATGAAGATGCATATTTACAACAAAATATGGTGCTCAAAATAGGTACACCATTGTATGGTTTACTCGAAAAGCATAATACTTTGATCTTTTTTAGTGATTCCAAACTAGATACTCCCAAATGAATCACTAGGTATACATCTGATCTAACTTTTTCAACCCTTAAGGACCAAGATATATTGGTAAATATTTTCAATAGGGGAAAATGAGTAGAAGAATTTATAAAAGCACATCGTATTTCACCGAACCCTAGGAAATGAGAAAACATTCAGTGTTCGACCCCCACTCGAGGGTCAGAAAAGACAAAAAGTTCATTAGGGACTCAAAATATACCTTATACTTCAACCAACTCTTTTTCCCTCCCCAAACTAGCCCTCAATATTCACCTTACTAGTTTCTATTGACTTCTCCTACTTCCCCATGCAATATGATTAATTGGGTGAATTTTCACTATCGACCCTTAAATTTACTAGCACAACTGCATGATCTTCCAAATAAATATGACAGGGCTCTCCCAAAATTTGATAATGAGCAAGGGCATACTACTAAATACCATGTATTAAAGTTTCATGACCATTCACTTAGATACTAGAGGGTCAGACTCACAGATGGTTTAGAGATCTTACATAGGGTTCTATAGCTTCTTTGGATGCCCTCATAGATGTATTCCTGAAACAATTTTGGATTAAGAAAAACAGTCAATGATACCTCATTAAGTTTAATGCGGTTAAAAATATACCAAATGAATTGACTGATGAGTTTAATAGGAGATTAAAAACTGCTACAATGATCTCCTTTCTGACATTAATCCCATTGATACAACTTCCATCGTCACCCATTATGATGCCTTCGACTATGATTTTTCCCTGATGTTGAGAGAAAGATAACTCCTGACACTCATTGATGCATGTAATAAGGTACACATTATTGAAGGAAACCTTATAGCCACAGGTAAATGTAAGGTAAAGGAAGAAAAAATCGAGGGAAATAAAAAGGTAGTTGATCAAACCCCTAAGAGTTTGGGTGAGAAATCCTGTGAAGAGAAAACAATTGATGAAATGGATAAAATCATAAAAGAACTATCAAATAGTCTACAAAGGTTAGAAATGGGAAATGGACCTGCTAACCCTGTGGCCCCCAACCCATCTCCTTAACAAAATTTTCTACAAATCGTATCCAATAGAAATCAAAACCAACCTTATTGAAACTAGGACCCTTACCGTAGGCCTTTTAAGCCAAAACTTATTTAGTGGGGATAGAGAGGGGATAATCCCCCCATTCAACCTCCTCTTTGAAATCATTCCCACTTCTTAGAGGAATATAATGATGATTTATCTAGTCAACAGATGAATCCATAGGAGGAGGAATATCCTAAATTCAATAGAATTTATAATAGCCTAGACCTATATCAACCATATCCTGGACTGGATGATACCCAGTATCTCAAATAAGAGTTTTGGGCTCTTGAACTTAAGTGATTCCCTCAACATTTATAGGCTCAGTTACAACATAAATATGATATGAGCCTTAGAAAGGACAATAATAAATTTTAAAACCCAAATCATAAAGAAAACACAGAAAAACAACTCTGTCACAAAGAAAATAAAATAGATGAAAGGGAAGGTTTTAATAAACTTGAGCGAGATGAAAACCAACTTCAACCTTTGAAGAGCTTTAGTCCGCAAAAAACAAAAACTAAAGTGAAAACAAACATGCCTTTCATTGAAATTGTGAATATTATGACTTGTAAGGATGAACTTCATAAATTAATTTAGAAGGTAACAAACCCTACTGACAGTGTACAAGCTGACGATGTTATTAATATGCACGATGCTTCCCTAGAATCAAAATTTTCCCACACAATTAAAGATAATATAACCTAGTTCCCCATTTGTATATTAGTTTGAAAATACATGATCTATCCTTACATAATTGTATGTTGGATCTAGGTGCATCACATAATATTATGATGAAGCAAGTCATGGAATAATTAGGTCTTAACATTACTTGAAATATGAATACCATTATTCCTTTGACTCTATGAAAGTTAAATTATTGGGCATGATCATGGACATAGTAGTGGTCTTTGTGTGAATACTTATCAAAATTGTAGTCATGGATGTCGTAGTAGCCGACATCCATCCTAATTATAGAATGATACTTTCCAGATCATGGGGTGCCAAATAAGGAGGATCCCTTCAACTTAATCTTCTTATGCAACCATTCCTATCTCTAGAGGTGGTACTCAGGGATTATAGTGTGAATTACCACTAGCCAACATTATAAGTTTTGATGAAAACCCAACAATTTCCACATTTATGCATTTAATGATAATATTTGAATTTTTTCTTTAACATTAAACAATGAAGATAAAGCCTTAGTTAGACATAAAGAAAAACCTATGAAAGTTATATAAAATCAATACTATGTTTGGAATATGCTTTTTGATGGTGCTTCATCCCAACATGGATGTAGAGAAGGTGTTATCCTGATTCCTCCTACTTAGGAAAGTGTAAATTTGTTGTTTAAGCTGGATTTCAAAAAAGCCAATAATGTGGTTTACTACGAAGCTTTGAATTTATGTCTTGAAGCCGCTTGTAAGTTAAATATTCAAAAAATAGGAGTCTTTGGTGATTCTAAATTATTTATTAAGCAGGATACTAACAAATTTCAAACAAAGCATCCAAGGATTAGGGCCTATAGGAACAAGTTCTAGTATTTGATCAATTTTTTTTTCTCAACCATGAATTCCACCAGGGTCCCTTGGGAGAAACATTAGCTAAATGATGCACTGGAAATCAATGCAACAACCTCCATTCCTCGCAAGAAAAGTAAACTTAAATATGAAATTGAGATCCTATATTGTCCTTCCATACCTAAGAATGTCAAGCATTGATAGGTGTTTGAAGATGACCATCAGGATATTAAATTCATCGAAATGGTAAGAGAATTCTCATATTTATGTATCGAAGGTGACGAGGAGGAGAATCAATAGTACACTGATCTTTCCAAATTCAAGCATAAAATTGGGAAACGTGTAATTGTGTAGTTAAAAAATAATTACATCCCATGAGGGATAATCCCCCTCGAGAAATTTTTTGAGTAGAAAAGTTTCTACCCCTTCTCCTCTATTAAATCGGAAATATACAAAAATCAAACAAATAAAATTGGGTATGGAAGAAGAGTTGAAGCTCATCAACCTTTCTAAAACCCTTCTTGAAGAAGCCTAAAACTTGTATATATACATTTTTAGAGAGTACTGGAATGTCTTCACTTGGAGTTATGATGACTTAAAAACTTATGATGGGAGAATATTGAGCATAATATACCACTAAAGGAAGTGGTTAAACCTGTTAGTGTCAATATGTCAGTAATCAAACATACTCTTTCATTTAATTTGCAAGTAATCATAGGTCAAAAAATTTGGTCTTTTTAAACAAGTTTTCAAAATAAATTTTGGCATCTAAAGGAGTCTAGGTCAGAAATGTTGCCCCCCTCATCCCATCCATGGCCATCATCACCTCAAAGGTCATCCCATTCATTTTCATTTCGAAGTCTTAGGTCATTCACTCCATCTCATCTAGGTTTTCTATGTAGGTGTCATTTTTCTGCCTTTGAAAACTCCAATTTTGCATCAAACAAGGCAAACAATCCTTAATTTCCATCATATAAGTCTTCTAAATGGATTTATAATAATTAGGAGAATAAAGTAAGACAAGTTGTCTTGTTTCATAATTTGTTTCAATATCAACAGATTTCAAAAAGGAAAAATTGTGTTAATAGTTATTATTTACACTAGAGGAAAAAAATCCATTTCAAAAGATTATAAAAGGCAAAAAGAGGCTCATTCAACTCATTCTTCTATTTTCATGTGTGGTAGATCTAATATGTTACCTCGATTTGACTTCGTAGTGGTTGAGGTTTTGCAGAATATTGAAAATTTTTCTCCCAAGAGGCTTTTGTTACGCATCTGGAAGCAAGTGTTACACATCTAGACGTTGTTCTTATGCATCTGGAGGCTGCTGTTACGCATCTAGCAAGGTTGTTGCACATCTGCAAGAGATGCTACGCATTGGGTTTTTGGTATCCAAATAACTCAAATAAGCTGAAGGATTATGGCACAGGGTTTCTGAAGCCTTTTTACAAATTTTTGCTTCTATGGTCCATCATAAAATTGTATAGAATTATTTCAGTAATAATCACATTCAAATGAAATTTTTCAATGCATTTCGAACCAACCAGTGTGGTTCATCATCAGGACTAGGTGGGAGATCAGATCTGGACATTGAGTTTAAATAGATGCAGAAAAGGCTAAACTAGCCATTAGGATAACAACTAGTTTGACTTTAATTTTTTTTTAGAAATAGATTAATAACAGCTAGTTTTATTTAATTAGTAAATTATTTAATTATATAATAAAATATATAGATATTTCTATTTAATTTAATCTAATTAATTATTTATTACCTATTCTATTATATTATCTTTATTTAATTATTAATATTAATTTCCTCTCTTTTTAAGAAATAATAATAAATAAATAAATAAAATAAAATAAAATAATATATATATATATATATATATATATATATATATATATATATCTATATATATATATATATAATAATAATAATAAAATAAAAATAAATAAATCAATCAATAAAAAAAAAGGAAACCACGAGACCACTAAGAATATAGAGCATGGATCCAACACTTGCTTATATTCTAGCCGTCATCTCTATTGAGATTTATGGGTCTTTTTTAAATTTCTAAGGCCTCTCTTAACTTACAATGATGGAAATGGTCAATCCTAGCTATGAGCCTCGCCTCTTCAATACAAATATGATGGTTAGTCTTTTCAGCATGCTCAGCTAGGGCGAAGGTGTGGGATCTTCCATGTTTAATGTCAGCAGCATGTTCACAGATCCTTTGGTTTATAGACCGATCAGTTTCACCAATGTAAGGTGTCCCACAAGAAAAAGGAATAATATAGACACCTTTCCCATCCTTAGGGTTTACTTGATCTTTAACTGATTTAGAGAGCTGCGAATTGTGCTAAGGGGCCTAAAGTAAGAAGAAACATTATGTTTCTTAAGGATCCTAGCAATCCCACTAGTGGTTACCTGAATGAAAGGAAGTCGTACACTGCATGACCACTTCTTGGTTTCATAAATTTTTTTATTTTTAACTAAAGCACCTCTTTCTTCTTTAAGAAAATCCTTAAGGCCTTGTGACTTACCATAACCATTTTTACAAAATACATTAAGGAGATGGGTCTTTTCCTCGACAAGGCGAGACTAATCAGAGATTCTCAACGCCTTGGTGGCTTAGGTATTGAGGACGCCTGATTTCTGAGCAGGGAAATGATGAGAAATGGCATGGAGATATTTCTCAGTATGGGTTTTATTTCGAAAAACATGATGGGAGAAAGAACCATCATCATTTCTAGAGATAAGAACGTCAAGGAAAGGAAGGCTACCATCCACCTCATAATCTATGGTGAATTTTATGGAGCAAGATTTACTATTAAGATGAAGGAAGAAATGATCTAACTCTTCTTTACCATGAGGCCAAACGACACAAGTATCATCAACAAACCTTTTACAAAGCTTTGGCTGGTAAAGAGCTGAGGAAAGAGCCTTGGATTCAAAGTCCTCCATAAACAGATTAGCAACAATCGGGGAAAGGGGAGAACCCATGGCAACACCACATTTTTTCTCATAGAACTCACCTTCAAAACTAAAGAAGGTAGAGGTTAAGAAAATACAGACTAAATGGGTCGTATCGAGATCAATGATATGATTCATGACTTCAATGGCCTCATTAACGGGGATATCAGTGTAAAGAGAGACAACATAAAAATTGACAAACCTATCTTCAAGACCCATTCTAATGCCCTTTAACTCATTAACAAAATAGGAAGAGCCTCTTACAAAGAAGTCGGTACGAACTATGAGAGGTTTAAGCTTAAGGGATAAATACTTAGCTAGAATATAAGTCGGACTACCAATCATGTTAACAATGGGATGAAGGGGAGCACAACCCTTATGGATAAAAAAAGTCTTAAGAGCAGTCGCCGATGCCATTAAATCTAGCAGCTCCATGAGTTCTTTAAGTAAGAAGTTGATTGAAAGCAACCCCCTTACTCCTAGAATCTATGGTCTTCCAAAAATCCATAAGGATGGTGCTCCCCTTCATCCCATTGTTAAGACAATTGGCGGTCTGACTTATCCTCTAGCTAAGTATTTAGCCCTTAAGCTTAAGCCTCTCATAGATCGTACTGACTACTTTGTAAAAGAATCTTCCTCTTTTCTTAATGAGTTAAAGGGCGTTAGAATGGGTCCTGAAGATAGGTTTTTCAGTTTTGATGTTGTCTCTCCTTACACTAATATCCCCATTAATGAGGCCATTGAAGTCATTAATCATATCACTGATCTTGATACGGCCCATTTAGTTGGTATTTTCTTAACCTCTACTTTCTTTAGTTTTGAAGGTGAGTTCTATGAGAAAACATGTGGTGTTGCCATGGGTCTCCCCTTTCCTCGATTTTTGCTAATCTGTTTATGGAGGACTTTGAATCCAAGACTCTTTCCTCAACTCCTTACTAGCCAAAGCTTTGGAAAAGGTTTGTTGATGATACTTGTGTCATTTGGCCTCATGGTAAAGAAGAGTCAGATAGTTTCTTCCTTCATCTTTTTTGTCAATCTTGCTCCATATAATTCACCATGGATTATGAGGTGGATGGTAGCCTTGCTTTCCTTGACGTTCTTATCTCTAGAAATGATGATGGTTCTTTCTCCCATCAAGTTTTTCGAAAGAAAACCCATATTGAGCAATATCTCCATGGCAGTTCTCATTATTTTCCTGCTCAGAAATTAAGCGTTCTTAATACCTTAGCCACCAAGGCATTGAGAATCTCTGATGAGTCTCACCTTGTGGAGGAAAATACCCATCTCCTTAATGTATTTTTTAAAAATGGTTATAGTAAGTCGCAAGGCCTTAAGGCTTTTATTAAAGAAGAAAGAGGTCCTTTAGTTAAAATAAAAAGATTAATGAACCTAATCAGTGGTCGTGTAGTGTAAAACTTCCTTTCATTCAGGGAACCACTGATAGTATTTCTAGGATCCTTAAGAAACATAATGTTTCTTCTTCCTTCAGGCCCCTTAGCATGATTCACAACTCTCTAAAATCGGTTAAAGATCAAGTAAACCCTAAGGATGGGAAAGGTGTCTATATTATTCCTTGTTCTTGTGGGACACCTTACATTGGTGAAATTGGTTGGTCTATAAACTAAAGGATCTATGAAGATGCTACTAACATTAAACATGGAAGATTTTGCACCTCCGCCCTAGATGAGCATGCAGAAAATACTAACCATCATATTTGCATCGAAGAGGCAAGGGTCATAGCTAGGATTGACCATTTCCATCATCATAAGTTAAAAGAGGCCTTAGAAATTGAAAAAATACCCATAAATCTGAATAGGGATAATGACTGGAATATAAGCAGGTGTTGGATCCCTGCTCTATCTTCTTAGTGGTCTGGTGGTTTCCTTTTTTTTTTTTTTGATTGATTGATTTTTATTTTATTTTATTATATATATATAATTTTATTTTATTTAATTAATTAATTAATTTATTATTATTTCTTAAAAAGAGAGGAAATTAATATTAATAATTAAATAAATATAATATAATAGAATAGGTAATAAAGAATATAATAATAATAATAACAACTAATTAATTATATTAAATTAAATAAAAGGATCTATATATTTTATTAAATAATTAAATAATTTACTAGTTAAATAAAACTAGCCGTTATTAATCTATTTGAATTTTTTTTTAAAGTCAAACTAGTCGTTATCCTAATGGTTAGTTTAGCCTTTTTTGCATCTATTTAAACTCAATGTCTAGATTTGATCTCTCACCTAGTCCTGATGATGAAACATACTGTTTGGTTCGAAACGCGTTGAAAAAGTTCATTTGAATGTGATTATTACCGAAATAATTCTATACAGTTTATAAAGCCTATCAATTAGTAAGTGAACAATAAAAAATCCTCTCAAAGTCATTTTACAAGGCAACTCATTGATTCTTTTGCTTACCTCCTCTCCCACTACATTCTCATGTTTTTCCTATCATGGAGTGAGTTCACTACACCAAACCCTAACCCTAAACCTATCGTATAACACTATAATACACCTCCCACATACATTATACTATCATTCCTCACCATCCATACCCTTCCTAAGAATCATTTCCACCAAACCCTAATTTCTTGCCAATTTTCTAGTATTAAATTGGGAAATTCCTGTGTCTCTCTCATTTGACCACTTTTTTCACATCCACTTCACCTAATTTCACTCATATCATGGAGCCAAAATACAAGCCTACCTCCTGAAATTTTTTTATAATTTTCCTTGGCTTCAAAACCCTTCATCTCACCCTCTAAACCTACCCCATCCCTATACTCTATTTTTCCAAATTGCACTGCACATACCCATTTCATCTACACACTAGGGTTTCATCTTTTCACTGATAGACATTATGGTGAGTGAGAATAAATCCTCAATGGTGGGTGCCACATAAGGTTTGAGCCATCCAACTTGGAGGAGATCAATGCTTCTCAATTCATCAAAAGGTAATTTTCGAGGGTTGGCATTGCACACAGGGACAATTTCGATTCAAAATAAGTTTATGAAATACTGCAGATGAATTTTATAAAAGTGAAAGAGGATTTTGTCAATAATAAACCAAATAAAACAAATATCCTTTAGTTTATGCACAGGTGTTATTATTTGAGAGAAATTCTAAAAATATAGTTGCTCTAGGTAATTTTCTGCACTTTTGAACAGGTTGTCTTCAAGTAAAAATTTCATGGGTTTGGAGAAAGTGTTTGCAGTTCTTGATGACTCCACTTTATATCATAAATCCTAATATTTCCAGAAATACAACTTTCATCCCAAAAAACTTTTGGTAAGGCCTCCAAATCACCTCTCAAAGTGGTGGTACTCATCTGGAAAAGGTTTGTTACACATCTGGAAAGGTCTGTTATGCATCTTGAGTAACCTTAGAGAATCAACTTTTGAAGGCATTCCCATGGATTATTTTTAAAAATTCAAGATGTTCTAGAAACTAGACACACATGGCTAGTTGATTGTTCCTTCAGAAGTGGATTTGGACTCCTAAAAGTGCTTGCAAACTTCTGTTACACTTATGCAAACTTTTGTTACTCTTATGCCAGAAATGTTACAAATCAGCATTGGATTCCTTAGGACACTTGTCAAGCCCGGAAAAAGTCATATTTTATTCTTGGATATCAACGCCTTAACCTTAGAAATGAGATATCAACGCCTTGTTCCCCAAATGGAATGTAGCGCCTTGAAATAAGCCACTTAGAGGGGCAACCTCCAATACATTACATTTCATAGAAATGAGATATCAACGCTTATTTCTATTATGCCATTATAGGATTTCTCTTCGATTCTTGATTATAAAAAGGACTTTATGGTTTTTTCCTTTGCTTTAGAACATTCCATAGCTACAATCCTCCAAAAGAATGAACAGGGTTATAAACAACCCATTGATTTTGTTAGTAAAGCACTCCCATATACAAAACTTAAGTATAACATAATAGAGAAACAAGCTTGCAAATTGGTAAAGGCTTTAAAATATTTTTGAGATTATATCCTTCAATTCAAGACTATCGTAAATTTACCTGCCCCTGATGTTAAGGATATCCTAACTCAACATGATTTTGAAGGGAGGAGGGGAAGAAAGATCATGAAAGTATAGGAGAAGCCTATCAAAATAGTAAAATGGAAAGGCCTTGGAAAATTACTAGCAAAATTAAATTTCAAGGCATTAGAAATAAACCAAGTAGCTCACCTAAGTGTTATTTCCTAGGTTGAAGGTCAAGAGCCAGATAAATAACCAAGGTTGATGTTACTGCTCTCTACTAATATGCCAATTAGTCATAGGTTTAGTACCTATGAATGGTATGCCGATATAATTTCTCACCCTCAAACCTTATAGTGTCCAACTCACTTGAGAAAATATGAGAAGAGTTTGTTAAAAATCAAATATGTAAAATATTGTATCATAGATAAACAAACTATATTGGAAAGATCCAGTGGGATTTTTTTTTAATTCTATTTTTCCTAACCATGTTGAAATCTTATAAATAAGTTTAATGAAAGTTTTTGTGGAAGGCACTATGCTTGGAAATCCACCGCACATAAAATATTAAGAGTTGGCTTCTATTGGCCGACTCTATTTTCATACATTAATAAAAAGGTTAGAGCATGTCATTAGTTTTTAATTTTTTTCCGAAAATAAATAATTGACAACCCTACCTTTAAATCCGTTCCCTTCTAAAGCCCCTTTTAAAAAATGAGGATTATATTTTATTGGGGCGATACACCCCCATAAGCAGTCAACATAGTTGCATATTGACTACTACAGATTTTTCAAAAAGTGGGTAGAAGCGATACTCGTTAGGTAGCCCAAAGATAAAATTGTAATGGATTTTTTAGTTGAAAATATTTTCTCACATTTTGGTTGTCATAAAATTATCGTTGATTATGATAAACCCTTATGTTCAACCACATTTATAAACTTCTATGATAATTATAATACCAACCTATTAACCTTAAATGAATGGGTTCGATGAATCATCAAATAAGAATATTATGAGAATTTTAAAGAAAATGATATATTCAAAGAAAATAAATTGGCATATCACATTAAAAAATTCCCTTTGGGTTAACATAATGAGTACTAAGAAATATATTGTTTCATTTCATATATGGTATTGACATTTTTATACCATTACACATAGGGACTAAGGTAATGAAATTATTACAAGAAAAAAAGTATAAGATCCTAATGATCTACAACGTAGAATCATTCAAATAATTTGTATTCAACAAGAGAGGGAGCATGTATATGATAGGATAACTAAACATGAGGAAAACATTAAGAATTTTTTTAACAAGCGAGCCAAGGAACATACATTTCTCCCACTAGTGGCAATTAGAATGGGAAAAAATAAATGAGGAAACAAGAAAACATGGGAAATTTGATAACCTGTGGCTTGGAACATTTGTTATTGACAAGCTTCAGGGAGAAAATTCCTTCTGCCTCAAATTTTTTTATGACGAAGTAGTTGGCCCTCTTGTAAATGGGTAGTTCTTCAAGAATTACTTTACCTACTAATCTAAAAATAAAAATTCTAGAATACATGATTGTATATTAAAAATAATTTTTTAAAATAAAAAGAATGTTTAGATAAATATATAAATAAAGAAAATAAATAATTCGAAACATATCGAGTTATGAATATGTAGGATACTCACACAAACTAAATCTTAATATATATATATATATATATAGCATCAACTATAATATTCATGGGACTGGTAGATGACCCATCTTTGAATTCGTTATTTGGACATGGCTTATTTATTTTATAATTTTTGCATTCCATTGGTCTATTAGAGCATCTTGGAAACTAATTTTATATTTGATGCTCAATTCTGGTGTCATCTATTTCTTTGAAAGTTCAACATGGATTGTAAGCCACTATTATTATCCACATTGGATATTTCATTGCTATATATGCCATACCTGATATAGTTACTCATACTTTCTTGGGTGGGGTATGATGACAAATCTGTCGGGGCTATGGACATTCATTGGTAGTAGAGAAATGGTAGTGGAATTTGGTTTTTCTAATGCACAATCTTCCCACCTCTTTATGTAGTTATTTCTTCCTATTGGGTATGTTAACAACTCCTCTATGGCTATAGATGCTCGCTAGCAGCGGAGCAATGTTAGTGGCTTTGGGTTTTCTTAGTGCACGATCATCCCATCATGTAAAATAAAAAGTGAAGCTCATGTTTCCATAAGAAAAAACTAAATGAATTCACTAATAGTATAAAAAAAACATGCAATAGAAAATCAGTATTATGAATTAAAACAAGAAAGATACTATTTTCGTGTACTTTGGCATGGTTAATGACTTCGTCAGCGCTATAGAAGTCTACTTGTAGTGGAGAAACGTTGGGCATTAGAAACTCATGAATAGGGTGTTTCCAAGGGAATCAATCCATTTGTTTATAATCCTAATATAAATTTTTCAACATGATGATTATCCACTAAGTATGTTTATCAATTAATAGATTTGTTTCCTCACATTAACTATATTCTCAAATTAAAATGTGACGATATATAATCAATTGTGCCTTTTATATTGAATTATAAGAATTTTAGGTTTGTTGAATCCCATGACTAAAAAATAGTTTTGCATCTATGTAACAAATGAGTATGAACAAATTATTAGAAAATATTACCATATATATATATATATATATATATTTATGTGTGTGTGTTTGTATATATATATATATGGGAGGGACACCATTACTTGGACGCCCTTCGTTCCATGCTGGCAACGGTCCATGTCAGCACCATGACACATGTACGACACGTACCCAAGTGCTTTAGCCACCTGTTGCAGTTCGTAAAAACCATAAATCACACTGTGCTCTGTATGTTTAGGGCTTGTTTGCTTCATTTTACATCCATGGCTCATTTAGCTTTCGCATTTCTGTTCAGGCTTGGAGTGTGGGTAATGACCTCTACTGGTCTCTGATGGGTGAGGCGCCACTTCTTGTGCACCTTGTACACCATTGTGAACATGTTTACTCAGCTTTCTTATTTGCATGTGGTTTGGTATTGTTTTCTTGTGGTTTGGTTCAATTCGTCCCTGCGCCCGGCTGTGGACCTATTGGTTTTCGTGAACCGTTCTTCTTTTCTCCTCAACTGTTCTTTTTCTCTCCTCGACTTTTCTTGGCTACGTGACTTTGTAGACCTATTTTTCTTCTATTTTTTATTTGTAGGAGTTCATGGATGGTCTAGGGTTGCTTGACGTCCATGTAGGTAATTTTCGAATTGCTCTATTGTTTCTATCCATTTTTCCTATTTTTTGTTGTGGGTTTTTGCTAATTTGTGTTTTGTTGTAGGTAATGCCAAATTCTGGTGAGGTCTCGCATTTACGGCTCTCCAGCTGGCTTCTGTACCTCCCCGATAGGAATTCTATTCCTACCAGCCAACGATTATGTTTTTTAACACTTAAATTTCATGTTGTAATATTTGGCTCTCTCGTTGCTTCTGTGGTTTTGAACACTTAAATTATGTGATTTTTAACACTTAAATGTGGGGTTTTAGAATAGGATTTTACCTACAATAATTATTATGAAAATATGGGTTTGGCACATGTATTTTTTGGCTTACTGTTCATGTTAATTATGTAGGTGTATTTGTATTTTTATTTCTTTGTATTTTTGTTTTGGAATACGGCTTTAGAATAGGGATTTAGTTGCAATAATTATTACGAAAATATGTGTTAGGCACATGTATTTCTTGGCTTACTATTCATGTTAATTATCTAGGTGTATTTTTATTTGTATTTCTTTATATTTGGGTTTTACAATAGGGTTTTACCTACAATAATTATTATGCAAATATGGGTTTGGCACATGTATTTCTCGGTTTACTGTTCATGTTAAGTATGTAGGTGTATTTGTATTTGTATTTATCTGTAGTTGGTTTTTAGAATAGGGTTTTACCTACAATAATTATTACGCAAATATGGGTTTGGCACATGTATTTCTTGGCTTATTGTTCATGTTAATTATCTAGGTGTATTTGTATTTGTATTTCTCTGTATTTATCTAGAATCTCTTTGCCCTGTTTAATGGAATGTATTTGTATTTCTTGGATTACTGTTCATGTTAATTGTGCCTTTCGCGCAATGTTAAAGATGTAAATTGTCTGATATATTATCCTTTGATTTAAACTAGAATCTCTCTGCCCTATTTAATGGAATATATTTGTATTTCTCGGCTTACTATTAAGGTGAATTCCATAACAAGTTTTCACGCCAATACCATTCCTATATTGTGTGTGTTATGTTCATCCTTTATTTGACATGCATCCATATCTAACCAGTCTGATTCTATCACCCAAATAGGAATAATGTGTTGTATCTATAGTAGTCCAAAACCCATTTCATAGATTAACATAATGAAGTGAACACGTGATTAAATCTCCATAATAAAAGAGGTGAGACCCTTGCTATTACCATTCGTGTGTTGATATAATAACTGTTACTAATGTATGAACATGCTTATACCTTTGATTATCTTACACTCTTCATATTACTAGTATTACTTGAATTAAGCAAGGTTATGTATATATTAACCACACTAGTAATCCCATTTATACATGTGTTCATCATATTCAGACTAACATATTGTAATCTAACCTCATTACTATTATCTCCATACAATATTATCTACTGTTGTTTCATCTATTATTATGTAACCTCATATATATACTTAATAGTTTGAGTTACTTTCCCTAATAGTTTTGATATCAATTTATACGAGTGTTGTTAGCTCTACCCTATCAATATGGACTCTATGCTATTACTATAATTACCCTTTTTATTACTAGTGAAACCAGCTAACCATACCATTTACGTTTTTGGAAAACAATACATGTATTAAGAAAACATGATAATTAACATTGCCTTTATAACACTCGTTTCCTAAACTAGAGAAGTATCATCTCTGCCTGTGGCGAATCAGCAGGTTGTCTACCAACATTGATAATAGGAGGTGCTCTAACTCTAGGAGTGGGTATAATTCCCTTTTGTAATGGAATTAAAGCCATAGTATGAATTAAATATTTCTATATGTATCTCCTGAAGAGTATTTGGATGCTCTGAGCCGACTGTTAATGATCATAGTATGGCACACTTGGAATTAAATATATATTTGGGAGTAACCTTGTGAATGAAAATAGCCTTTTATATGGCAGTGATATAGCAATGAGCTTCATACTATTTCTTTGTGAAATCAACAGAACTATGACCTATAATATATGATTGTTCAATGTGTTATAGTAATTTGTGTTCAATGGTGAGACTATAACCATAACTAAGTATTGTGTGATAGTAACAAGGTGTCTCTTATGTTTATATCATTATGTATATTCAATGTATATTCTATTGACAATGATGTAGTCACAACGACAGTAAAACCTATTATGGAATTGACCTTGATATGATTGTTAATGATATTAGTATGGCATACTTGGCATTAACTCTATATTTGGGAGTAACCTTGTGAATTGAAATACCCTTTTATATGGCGGTGAACCTTCATAACATGGTTAATGAGAACTCCATAACATGGCTATGTATTAACTATTTATGAGAACTATATATTTTATGAGAACTCTATATTGCAGTTTTATATTGCACATCTCACTGTGCTATCATAGTGGTTGTATAAAGAGGTATGGTTTGCTACATGTGGTTTATGAGAACTACATAACATGGATATGTATTAACTGTTTATGAGAACTCCATAACATGGCTATGTATTAAATTTTTATTAGAACTCTATATTGTGGTATTATATTGCACATCTCACTGTGCTATCACAGTGGTTTTATAAAGAGGTATGCTTTGTTGCATGTTGTGTGTGGATAGACATGTGAGATATGGTTTGCAAAGTATGTTGAAAAAATTTGAGTTATACTTAGTGTAGTAGACGAAATCTTAGATCTATTAAGATAAAAAAGTCCAAACATATAGAAATTTAGAAAATCTTTATAAACTAACAGAACTAATAGTATACAATATAAAAAAACTAAGAGAACTAGCAACATTCTCATGTCATTCTGTTAGAATGTTCCATTATAATAGACTATAGATGTTCCTTCTAAGATATTTTTTGGCTACAATTCTGCATACAGTATGGAATAAATCAACCTTCATGTGACAAGAAATATAGACATTCCATCCAAAATCCACATCGTAATGTGCTAAAACCAAAAACATATAACACCCCTATTCTTTATGGCCTTGAGAATCTTCAGTGCCAAACCCTGAGTTTCCTGATTGAGCCAAGTAGGTTTCCCTTCCTAAGAAGGGCTGATTAGGTTGTGGTTGATTGCTACCATATAATTGTGTCCAATTTTTCCCTTCCAACCATGGAGGAATTTAGTACCCATACCTCACACTTGCGCTAAGTGCAGGTGTGTGATGAGCATACATTGAATTCACACCTCCTGTGGTAGGAATAAGGCAAGTGGGTAAACCCCCATTTTGATAGTGAGGCACTTGAATGTTTATGAGGTCTTGGAATAATGGTGTATTATTTGCAATATTGTCTAATGTTTTGGACATTTCCCTGGTTTCATCAACTATTCTTGCATTTATATCAACCATATCATTCATCCCTTGTTCCTTTTCAAGCATTTGTTTAGCCTTTCTTGCTTCTTTTTCCTGTCTTTCCATTTTTTTTATTGCTCTTTCTCTTTCCTTTCTCTCTCTCTTTCAAGCCTTTCATTTTCTTGATTTTGTGTTGCATCAACCCTTGTTGCATTCTTCTACTTGGCCTGATCCCTTTTTTTGTTTTAATTCTTGAATTTCAACTTCTTTCTTTTCAGACTCAACTAACAGTTTTATATATTCTTCTGAGGTGAGTAACTATGAACTTCGGCCCAAACGAAAACTACTAGGTGTTCCTTGCTTATTTTTCATTGACACTCTTTCTACTGGTAGCTTTAGGAACTTCCCAGATAACTTCTCCCCCCCCCCCCCCCTCACCTGCATGTCATTTCTTGGCACTTGCCTTTTAGTATCCGTGACAATTGAGTGAACTATATTGTTATCTTCATCTGATGCATCATTAAGCGCTTCATCTTCTTCCATTGATCTATTGTCCATAAAAAAAATTAACAATTTCACTGTTCAATTCAGCCAGTTGTGAAGGTATGTTCATCCTTTTCTCATTGGTTCTTGAGACATTGTGTTCGTTGAAATTAATCATGGCTTCTTCTAGCCATGATGGTGGGTTTACTTGGCTTGGAAATTTCAATTATTCATTTTCGATGTCATTAAAAATATCAAAAATTTCATTTTCAACTACATCTACATTAACAATATCAACAGTTTCATTTTAAACTACATATGCATTGTCAACTACATGTTCAACAATGTCATTAACAATATCAGCAGCAAAAGTTCCATGTGCTTGAGTTGGTAGAACCACCTCCATGTTGTTATCAATTTGTTCATGAATATACTATGTTTCACATACCTTCTCATCATCATTAGCAGATAACTGTCCTTGAGAGAACGAAATTGTATTACCAGCTACAACCACATCAGCATGTTCATGTAGTTCTTATTTCACTTCAACATCTATTTGGACATGCCCTTCTTCCTGACCATCCACATGAAACGCTTTGCTACAACCAGTATCATGCATTAGAGCATCATAATTCAATGGCCATATTCTTGTCCTCCTAAAGCCAGGCTTGATATTTGATGGTGTTAGAGCCCTTTTAAAATCTTTTCTTGCAAGCTCTGCTAGCTCAAAACTTTTCACGTCAACCCTTGGATTCTTTTCCATCCATCCATCATGCTCTGACCTGAAACATTTCTTGAAAGTGCCAAACACACTAACATCAAGGGGTTGCAATCTGTGAGTGGTATGAGCAAACAATGTTAAAAGGTAAATGCCCAAATTGTTTTCTTCCTCAATTGTTTGTACATCCATGTGGATTCCATGGAAATATAATATCAATAAGTGCCTACTATTAGCTGAGACAACACCTGGCACATATGCAGCAAAAGTGGAAAAGCCAATTTAAAAAAATTCTTTAGTCATCCATGCATGCACCTGGTTCATAGTTTTGTATATAGTTTTTCAACTGATTTTGACCTTTGAATAGATAAAATCCTAGGATGGAAGCACCAATTTCATTGAAATAAAATAAAATGGTTATCCACTCCCTTCTCTTAGAAAAAATATTTGCCACATTTCGGCTCCCTCTCTTGGGAATTACCCGCATGCCACAATTCCTTCCCGCCTATAAACTTGTTTCATTAAATTTCCATATATGGTCTGCACCAAGAGAATGTTTATCGTATGCACTAGAAAGAGTGTCATAGAACTTACATACAACTACAGGGCACAAATTTAATGCTCTGTATCTATCAAGGCCCTCAGTTGTACGCAATACAAGGCCTGGATGCCTTTTTTTAAACCCAAACCACCATGATTTACTAGGAAATCCATATTTGAACGGGTTTGGCCTCCCTTGACAGATTTGAACAACTATGGATTTGAATTGTATCAACTCTAGCCCATGTCCCAATTGGCCCATTTGTTTACACCACTCAACCACCTCAGGCTTCTCCTCTTCATTCATAATCGTAAGAAGCCCTCTATGTTTGATATGACTGAGCCCATTTATCCAATAATGTATTGATGATGGAGGAATACCATGTTTCTTTGCAAATTCCCTAATTGAATATCCATTAAACTCTATGTCATCAACTGCATCTAACATTTATTCTTTTCTCCAACCTCCTATAGCGTTGATCATTTTAGTTGAAATTTCCCCTTGGCCTGTGGTTGACGGTGGCTCCATGAGTGATGGTGTGACAACATCAGCTTTAGCCACATGTTCATCCTCAAAAAAATTGCTTGGAGCATCATTGACATTCACATCACATGTCCTTTCCTCATATGATGAAGTTCATCACAACTGGGCACTCCTGGTCACTCTTATGCCACTTCTCCTTGTAAAATCTACATAACTAACTCTTGCCATAGATGCAACTACCTACAAAATTATTGCATTCATTTAGTTAATAATAATTAACGAGTATTTTTTCATACAAGCCAAAAACATCTCTTCTTTATTACAAGTATTATCAACATGTATGTTAGTAGCAACTCAAGAGATTTTCATACATATGGCTTTTTGACAGTATCCTTAAAAAAAATATATACAGATCAAATTAATTGTATGCCTTTAAATATATCAGTGATTATTGTTTTGATAACTTATTTTTACACTTAAAATACAATGAATTTTTTGATAACTTGTTTTTACACTTAAAATGCAATGAATGTTTTGATAACTTGTTTATAAAAGCTAGTATTGTTTCCTATTGCTTGGATTTACAAATCAAAAGGGACATGTTTCATTTTCAGTTGACTACATGCCAAACTAGTTTTACTAATTTCAAGTTCAGGTTCATCTAAGATGCATATTAGATAAATATATGACTATTTTAGTGATTTATCAATAATTATTGTTAGTGAACAGAAATTGGTCATAATGATTTTAATTCTCGTATTTTGAGTGCTTACTTTTGACAAAATACGATCATGTTTACGTCTGTCGAGGATGCCAAGAATAGCCAGGACTACTAATACCCCATGACCTACTACAGGAACTATTACAGTCCCAATTTGAACCTTCATGGGATTTCATCAAACACTTTGGGACTAGATAGAAATATATAAATTCCATTTCAAAGCTTGCAAGAATAATTTCCAAAATAGTAATATTTATTAAGTGCACTTGTATTAAAAGATTCCTGCATATTCAGAAAGATAAATTATGGCAACGTATGTTGTCTGATGATGTTATGGGGTATATAGTGCAATTTAAGATAGCCTCACGACACCTTTTTATTATTTGAGTATTTTTTCTGATTTAGAATTCTTTCTTTGCAAATTTATGAGATTGAAAATAATGTTCAATCTGGTATGTACTCTGGTTTGAGAATTTTGAATGTTAATGTTTTTTCCTCGTAACTTAACCACGACTCTTAGCTATTTATCTTGGAATTGAATATTTCCTTAGTGTATATTCATATTAAAATAAAGCATGTTGTGTAATTACCTAAGAGATATACAAAATTCTATAATAATAATAATACATAGCATGATTTTATAGATAATGATCACTAGTTCCATGAGTGCATTTCTTCCCTTCCCATTTATAACATTTTACAGTGTATGACTCGCATCATCTCTTCATTCTTTTCCGTATACAAAATCATATCATAATAATAATACAAAAAATGGTTTTATTTATAGACTCTCGTTTACAGGAAGCCAAAGGAGCACTATTGAACTTCTTTGAGACACTTAGGGTTGAGCTTATCAGTAAATCTATAACACTTACTATTGTGTCTCTTGGTTTTATGCAGTCTTAATTAACATCCATAGAATGGTTGGTAAGGCAGTGCTTTGGGAAGATAGAAATTTATAGTCCATATAATGTCTCTTACAAATAAGTCGCATGATTCATAGTGCTTTGGGAAGACAGAAATTTATGGACCAATAAAAGGTCTTAGGTCAGAACATAGCTAAAGGCCTTGAGAGGTATTACTTAGGTACAAATAAGGTCTTAGGTCTTCATAGGTCTAACCTGAAGCTATAGTGAATGCCTTATATGTTTTGTTAGCTCTTGGAAGGTCTTACCTGAAGCAATAATCATGGTCCTGTAAGTTTTATTAGTTGAGCTTCCTCAAATCTTCCTTTAAAGTAAGGCCTAAGGTCCTCATTAGTCTTCTAGAAGCGTAAAAGGTAAATGTCTTCTTCACTTAATCGAAGGACTCATTTTTTCAGTCTAGCAGGCTTCTCACAAATTCAATGTTATATTTTGTATTGTTCAATTTGTGCCATCAGGTTCTCGTTGAGCTTACCTTTGGTAGAAGCCTAGAAGGTAAAGTTCTTGGTCACATAGTTGGATGACGTGTTTTTTCAGTGTAAATGGCCTCCAAGAAATTCAATGTTATGTTGTGAATTGTTCAATCTTCCATCTTTAATTGTTCAGTCTTTCATATGTTTTTTCAGTTTTGCAGGCCTCCAATAAATTCAATGTTATGTTGTGAATTTTTCAATCTTCCATCTTTAATCTTTCATCTTTAATTGTTCAATCTTCCATATTTTGACCAATTTTAGCGAGATGTGATAACTCCTTGGTGGTATTCATACTTTTTGTGGTTCACAATTATTCCATGAAATTTTGTAAGGCCACCCAAAGTATTCATCCAAGGACAAACCCCTACAAGAGGAGTAGAGATTGTTTGTAATTCTGTTTTGGGGAAATTTAACATACACACTCTCTTTAAAGCATTGAAACATGCCTAGGCATTGGGATGAATCCGTGTTCAACTATAAACCTCTTGTAGAGATTGTTTGCAATTCTGTTTCGGGGAAATTTAACATACACACTCTCTTTAAAACATTGAAACTTTCCTGGGCATTGGGATGAATCTGTGTTCAACTATAAACGATTCATGTTCTTTTTTTTGTCCTTTTCCATTTGTAGCTAGCCATACTAGCCAATACTCTGCATTATGGTTGTGTCATATTTCATTCAAAACATAGGAAAATAGAAAAAAAAATATATGTTTTCATGAAAATTAAATTGAAGAAAACTGAAATAAAGACTCAGAAATTAAAATAGAAGTGTAAGAAAACTGAAATAAGACTCAAAAATCAAAATGAAACTATAAGAAAATTGTGTTTTAATTGAAAAAACTAACCTGAATATACTGTGAAATGTTTTGGGGTGATTTTGGTGCCCATTTGTCTCTAGGGCTGGTGAATAGTTTGAATGTGAAACATGCAACTTCAACAGTGGTTGAACTTCTTTTATAGTTTTTTGTAGTTGAATTTAATTGGTGACAATGATGGATATGGATTGTAATGGCTTCATTTTTCATGTGTTATCAGGATTGAATTTGATGTGATCCAATGGCCGAGAATTTTTTTTTGTTGATCCATGTGCTTTGATCTATTTTAATGAGAAATAGAGTAGATTTAATGTCATTTATTGAAGTTATTGGGTGGGTGTCATTTATTGTACACAGTGGGTTTAAATGTTGTTATTGGGTGGTTGTCATTTATTGAATGCAATGGGTTTAAATGTTGGTATGGATATGCATATGGGATATACAACATCAGTTATGATTAGTGGGGTTGAAGTGACTGCTAGTTTGTACTTCTGGAATAGACCATTTTGGAAGGATAAATTGTTTTATGAGTTTTTTAGTTGAGAAAATAGGATTTATACTCTTAATACTTATTAAACTGTTTATGGACAATTGTGGGCCTAGTCCATGACTTGATAAATTTTGGACATAATTTAAAATATATTTGGACATAAAGTTATTTTTTTTTGTTTAATTATTGGTTTCATATATGTCAATTTTTGGTGGGTTGGTGGGACCAATACTATAACAATCACTGGTCCGTTCACAACATTAAACATCTCTCCCTTACAATTGCTTCATGAGGAGTATTTCAACTAAAGACTAGAGGAGTTAATTACAAACTTATATACTAAAAAATATCCCAAACTCTAAACATACAAGTTTGATACCATAATACTCCTTCTCAAAAGTTGTTGGAGTCTACTGAGGGGATGCTCCCCTAGATTCTTGTAGGATGTAGCTCACAAACAATCCCATAAATTTTTGGCAAGATAGCCATATTCTCCTATTTTATAACTAGTTGCACCTACATTTCTCCATCACCTTGAGAAGCTAATAAATTAATTCATGAAGAATCTCATGTTAGATGCTTCTAACTCCAAAAGGCTCCCCAATCATAAACTAGCTCTAATGAAACTTTGTTATGTGTTTAGGCGAGGAAGTCTGAAATGTAGAATAATGATGAGCTAATTTGATGAACAATTATATTACCACCATATATTTCCTCGCAATCAACATCAAGTAATATGATGTCATCCTTTCTAACAATTTTCCACAGCCTATTCCCTTGAAAATCCTCCACAAGTTAGGAATGTGATTCAAGGTTGGGAAAGAGAAAGTTATAGTAATGAGGAAGACAATGAAGCTAAAGCAGAAATCATGGATTTTATTTCTGATCCTGGCAATACCAGAGGATGTATTTCATTGTTTAACCAAACACTTCACACATACTGGACAATGAAATGTGTTTTGGCCAAAGCTATGAAAAGTCTTCATCCAGGAAAGTAGTCTCAAGCAACAACAGTGATGGAATTTCTTCAGGATATCAACATACAACTGTAACATATCAAGGTGACATAGCATCAAGTGATGGATCGAATTGGACAAATTGAAAGGAAGATTCAACAACTACAACAAGTGGACATGTCTGGTTCCATGGCGAAGGATCCGGCACCAATTGACTCTTCAAATGGATAGTAATCTAGCTTAAGTTTTATGATTTTTGCGGATAGTGATTTAGTTCATAGCTGGTATTTAGTTAATGCTTTAAACTATGAAATATCCAGTGTGGCCAATAGAAGAATGAAACATTATCAATTTTGGTTGGCCTTCAATGCATTAAGGTGGCCAACAGACCTGGTTTCCTTCGGGCAGGTTGAGGTCACCAACTGAATATTTAATGTAACCTGTTTTTTGATGATAAATATAAAATAGCAAGGTCCTACCAAATTAACAAAAATAAATAAAAAATTCCACATTATGACTGGTACAACAAATAAATACACATGCATGAATCAATCCAGCTAGATAAATGAATGCCTCCATTTCATATTATCACTCCATTAGCCCAATATAAGGCACTTGGTCTCGATTCTTACCATTTTGCAAGGAAATGGTATCCCCAGTTGGAGTCAACTGTTGTAACCTAATTTTTCAATGGCATAAAATTTTCCCACATATAATAAAGTTTGGTTTCCCATTTATGAAAGTCCTCTAGCATTAGGACCAAAATTCTTTAAACTAAAGAAATATTCCAAGGTGTCGTTTACACTAGAATCTCAAATTTTATGAAACATCAAACTGTTATGATCTGATGGTTATTGATTTTTGATCGATGACTATGATGTCTGTCTAGTACTAAAACAGAGCCCCCTTTAAACATCCTTTTCAAACCTAATAGTGTATAGTGATGATATTTCATTTGATCCTATGACGCTCATATCACATTGGGTCGAAAGGTGCAGACTCATTAATTCCCCTTCGCAGACTTGATGAGATCTAATTTCCTATTCCAATTTAAATCAATATAAATCACACCATATTGGGCCCAAACCTAATCGTAATAGTGGCGTAGTAATCATCGAAGGAGGTCTTTATTAATGACCTAGCGCATATTAAGGATACCATTGTGTGAAACATGAATATTCTTACCCTACAGAAAATCTTGAGTTCATCCACTGATAATTTTCAGCAAGATAGATATCCAATAAAATCAGGATTCTTGGTGGTCACCCCACCTACCACCCATTTCGACCCAGACTCCATTTTACTCTTAGCGAATCTTTTCGACTCCCAAACTAGAAATGTTGTTTCTCTTGTAACTAATCAAATCATCCTAGAAGTGTCTGAAGCAACATTTTCTAAAATGATAAATTTACCCACAAATGGTGTAGATATTACTAATAAAAAAATTGATAAAGACTTTATGAATTGGCTCAAGGATGAAAAGTTTGTATTTTTTTAGAATTTACTTAAAGTTCCCACTGAAAATCAAAAAGTAGAATTACCTATGCCCACTAATTTACTAAAACCATTTCAAACAATGACATCTCTTTTGGTGGTAATTTTTGGTCTTGCAGATGACTTAGTAATGGACAAGACTATGTTTATGACCCTCAGTCTTATAATTTCAAACAAAAATGAAGTGGCAATCAATTTCCTAAAGTATTTAGCTCAGAGTGTAGTTTTATACCTTAGCACAATCAATGCCTTCAAAGTCTGCAAACATTGCACCTACTTAGTAAACTTGGTTCTATTTAATTACCCTACATATTTTATCTCTACATGGTTAATAGAAGGAAATAGGGATAAGGAGGGGAGGGAAAAGGATGTTTTCAGTTGAACCAAAACCTTATATCAAGAATGAATCACAAGAAATTTTGTTCGATATATGAAATGTTTCTCTTTTTACCTCCACATAAAATTGTTCTGGAAACCCGAGACAAAATATCACGGTAGGTTAGAAGATTTTTATGGTTAACTGAAGATGATAACATTGAATATTAGTTCTTTTCTCCCAATTATTCAGTAACTAGCAATTGCACCACATGTTGCAAAAGAAACGCCGTAAGGAAATAGCATAGGAAAGAGTAGCCTAGAAGAAATAAGTTGCTGCAGAGAAGGAGCCATTGTGAAGGAATGAAAGGCAATTTTGCTTTGATGGAAGTAGGTCGTGGAGGTGTCAAAAATATTGATGATAAGAGTTATCAACCATAAAATTTTGTTATAGATATTGAAATAGGAAATTGGGAGTGAAAATCCTTTGGTGATTAATAATCCTCTGAAACAAGCATGAAATGAGCATGTAACTCAAATAAGATATGTTAAATACATTCAAGTAAAATCTATCTAGAATAGATGTAAATAAAGATAATTTTTATTAGCAGAAATATAATTTACTCCAAGTTCATCTACATATCCCAGCGTTAATTTCATGCTTGTCATAAATTTTATATTGTATATGAATAAAAATAGTCTTGGTATACAAGAAAGTGAATGTCATAATAATATGGAGACATTTTTGGAAGCAGATATTGTTCTTTATATGTTATGGTTTATTTTCTTAACTCAAAACTTGGTTTATTACTTCTCTATATACATAACAAAACAAGAAATACAAAGTAATTTCACAATTTTAAGTTATAGTTTTATATTTTATAATTACAAATCTAGTTTCTTATTAAACTATTTTACACATATCTATTTATTCAAATAAATTATATTGTGAATATGTTTTCTCCTATTATTTGATTACAAAATTATTGTACTCCCTACTAATTAAAACAAGTTTATTAATAAAGAATTGAATGCCAAATTGAAATATTTCTCAAGCGAGAACTACTATAATATATAGAACTGATTTTTTGATGTATAAATTATTTGTTTTATATGTAGTTGAATTTCCATTACCTATTATCTTCAAACCCCATGGGGAGGTATTGAACATGGGAGCCAACTTTAGGTAAATAAACATTCACATTGTCAACTTGGAAAAACAAATGATAATCCTAAAATTCTCCTACCTAAAAGTCTCACTTTTTATAGCTTTGGTGGAAGGATAGAGTATCCAAATTCCCTTACCCTTTAAGAAGCATCCTCAGTTATTGCAACACCCACCTCTTCTAGACATCTTAGGTTATTATAAATTGATGAAGAGTATATAATTTTTAGGGTGGGGTTCTATGTTCACTAAAATTCCCAAGATGTCCATCACTATGTATGGGGTTCATTGCAACCTTGGATGTATTTTGTGAGTTGTGATCTTTTTTCTTGTGTCTAAAACTTATTTTTGGTTGTCACCTAGTTATCATGATTAAAAAAATTGTTATCATCTCATATCCTTATAGCATTAGATATATTTTGTGAGCTAATGTGATGTTTTGTTTGTCACAATGATTCAAAAATAAGTTATTATACCACACTATTGACTTTCTCATTGTTTGTTTTGTTTATGAACCCTTTAAAAAGCCACGGGAACATTTGATTTTACAATCTGATCTCTCCAGCATGGGTGGGGGTTTCAAAAATTGGAGAGTAAATTCAGTGGTTATTGTTAGAATTTGTTGTATAATATGAGAAATTTGGATGGTTTGTAGAGAATATGGATGTCATAACAGATATATATTTTGAATTTTTAGTGTCTTTGGCCGCCATGCATATAATAGGATCCATTTCAACTAAGAACTTCAATAGATCACTATGTGAATGATAACTTGTGACATCCCTCGCCATTTTCTTTGATTGTGGATCAGGTTACAAACTAATACTTTGTGAAATCCCTAGCCATTTTCTTTGATTGTGGATCAGGTTATAAATTAGAATACACTCTCTCTTCAGAAGATTGTACAATATATATTGGATGAAAGGAAAGGTTATGATAAAACTTGTAAAATAACCCCTTAGGGTTATGTCAACTTACTCTATTGTTAATCACATAGTGCCAATTTTGTAAAACTATAATCTCCATTAATGACTGAGTGGGTTTTTTCTTTTGTATGTTTTGTTTGAATTGAAAAACAAAAAAATTATAAAAGCTAAAATTATGTAGTGAAAACCTTTGTTTAAAATTTCAAAATAAAAAGTTGAGTAAGTTTGACATCATATAATATGAAATTTTTGTATGATTATAAAGTAAAAAACATGTAATATTTTTTAGCTACAATTAGGTAATTAAAGATATGTATATAGCTTTTTTAATGGAATAAATTTGATATTCATTAACAAAAAAAATTGGAAAGAGTATGTATGTAGTTACAAACTATTACAATTAAGTAATTAAAGGTAAATTTAGTGTTATTTAAGAAATGAGAATTATGCACCTGCATCATTATTGCTCAAGATAAATCATGTCCTGTGAAATAATTTAATAAACTATATTCCACATGAATACCATGGGTCAATGCCATGCACTGTTTTTATTTTATTTAATTTACTTTTATTTTTATTTTTGTGTAATTTAACATAGTCAAAATGTTAAACATGACATTACAACATTTCTACTATACACCTAAAATCAATATAACTTATTAAAAAGAAAAAAAAAAACTAACATTATAAAAAATATATATATAAAACTATTTACTTGTGGATCTAATGGCCTAAAATATTTCCATCTTCTAACATTTGATCCAATGGCTCAGACATGGACACATTGGTAGCTAGGGGAGTTGTTTTCAAATAAGCTCAATACCATGGGCTTTTTTTATAGTTTATTATTATTTTATTTTATTATTTTTGTTTTTTATTGTATTTTGATCTATTTAAAATGTTCATTACATTATGTCAATATTTTTATTTAATTTACCTTTATTTTTATTTTTGTGTAATTTGACATAGTCAAAATGTTAAACATGACATTACAACATTTCTATTATACACCTAAAATCAATCTAACTTATTAAAAAGAAAAAAAAAACTAACATTATAAAATATATATATATAAAAAGCAATTTACTTATGGATCTAATGGCCTAAAACATTTCAATTGTCTAACATTTGATCCAATGCCTCGGACATGGATGCATTAGCACCTAGGGAAGTTTTTTTCAAAATTACACATTTAGTAATATTCATTTTAAAAAATACAAATATAAATTACTATTTTAAATAAAAATATTACTACACATTTAACAACATTCATTTAAAAAAAATACAAATACAAATTACTATTTTAAATAAAAATAGTGCAAAGAACCACATTAGTTATGAGCCTTACGGCGTAATTAGAATTTGTGGTTTTTTAAGAAAGAGCCATATTTTTCATTTTTCCTTATGGATTTTTCTCTTTGATCACTAGACATAAGACAACAATTGATATATTTGAAAAATAATTATTATCATTTGGTTTGGTATGGGATGTTTGCTGGAAATATGATCCATGTGGTATTATTTCTAACCTGAGGAAACAAGTTGGTTTTTCTACTTACAATCATGAAACGAAAATAGAGATTGAACAACTAACTAATGTATTTCCTTTTTGTCAAAATAACAAAGATAAGACAAACATGCAGGTAGCTCAACGGAGGGACAAACAAGGAATTTGAATGGAGGTAAGAGCAGAGAGAGGACAATATTCCCGAAGCCATTCAGGCTAAATATCTGGAACTTATTCAACCCAGAATTGTACCAAAATACAACACCTTGAATAGGAAGACAAGTCAATTACATTTTGAATAAGTAAGAAGTAAAACTAATACAAGGAAGAATGGTAAAGAATATGAGGTTGAAGCATTTGAGAGTACTGAATAATTAACTAAATAAATCCAACAAAAACTTGAAGAATCACAACCAAAATATTCCAGTGAATCGACATTATTAGTTAGGAACACTTTTATCAAGGAGAAGGATGTAGAAAATATTGGGAAAGAGCAAATTTTATTACCACAAGAAGCGCATATAGTGGAGGGGATCACACTTAGGGAAATGACTCCTACTACATGTCCTAAATTCATATCCTCGACGAATTTTGAGAATAATATGTTCAATTCTACTGTAGTACAACCAAATATAGATGATAATAAAATAATGTTGTGTTCTAGAGCATCTTCTTTGGCTATTGATTTAAGTAATTTTATTGATTTTAATATGATCAATTGGCACAAACGAACTAGAGAGATTGTGGTGAGGAGGTTAATGGACTCAACTATAGAAATAGGAAGCTACAATCCATGCTCACTAAAGTCACAAAACAACTCACAATGCAAGAGTGGCATTGAGAAATAAAGCTAACTGAATCAAAGAGCCAGAAGATAAGATAATCAACCAATCGAGTCAACCAAAGGATGTCAACACTGGAAAAAACCTATTGGAGGAAAAAGATAGAGAGATAAAAATTTTAAGTCCACTGCTAAGATCCTTAAATATGATGCAACTAGTTTGATAGAAGCCTTTAAAGGAAGGAACAAATAGAGGTAATGAACAAGTCTCTTGATATGAAGGATGTTCAACTCAAAAAATGGAAGGAAAGGACATATATGCTTAACAAAGAATTTAAATAAAAGGAAAAAAAAACACATGCATACAATTGAAGAGTATTAAATTGCTATAGATAATACTCTAAAGTAGACCAAAATTGGGGCATTTGATTCAGAAAAATTAAGGCTTTCTGGATTTAATATCTTGCATTTGTAGCATAAAATTGAAGAGCTGGAGTCTGAAAGGTAACATACTAAAAGATGGTGGTCACACCAGGTACAAATAAAGTTTGAAACCATTGAAGGAATAAAGACTACTTCAACAAGTAAACATGTTCTGATAGAAGCCCAATAATGGATATGGAAAGAGATCAACCAAAAATCTCACAAGTCAAGCCATATGTTAAGATTTTATCAGACTATGAGAAAGTAGTAATAAAAAATTCTAATATTGAGATTAAAAGTATCACTCGTCTACTCGAGGAAATATTGAAGGAATTTGATCAACTCATAGAATTTTGGAATTCACTATAAGAGGAAACAATTAAAGACTCGAACTTGTACCTTAGAGATGAATGTATTTTCGCTCTTGCCATAGTCAATTTTTTTTTTTTTTTTCCCTAGAAATGCAAGATGAGTTTCAAAAAGACACAAAGGCCATTGATGATTTTAGAGTAAATTGGAACTATTTAGAAAAATTTGGTATTCCTTATTTCTAGGAAAATGGAGGTTGCTTAATTTTGGACGTAGAATGGAACTATTTAGAAAGGTTTGGTAATCCTTATTTAGAAAGGTTTGGTAATCCTTATTTCTAGGAAAATGGAGGTTGATTAATTTTGGCCAAAAAATTATAGGATAAATTTAAAATAACCTAGGATCCTCTCAAGTGTCACTGAAGGAGCTATCTGGACGCTATTAGTGATAAATTCTCTGCGAAAATAATTCATCATATCAATAGTATTATATTAAGTGATATAGGACCTACCACCTGTGTGTTATCGGCTAAAGTCTCATTTAATTCTGGTTATCTCCAAATTTAATAAAGTGTCGTGTTTGTCGCTAGTATAATGGGATAAAATTGGTAGAGTGATTAAACATCTAAAATTGGTAGAGGGAATAAACATCTAGATCTGTGATATTTTCTAGAAACAACTCTCACAACTATGCAAACGGTTCCTCCACTACAATTTGCAGTGCAATAATTTGAAGAATGGACGGAAGCAGGTGTCTCCATGACTATTTTTCCTATTCCTAATTCAAAGATGAAAAATACAAATGGGTATCATCGATTTCCATGTCTAATAATAAGCCAACCAAAGAAACCAAGCAGTTCCCCAAAGGAAAAAATGTCTGAAGGAGATAATTTTGTTAATTTTATTTAATTGAACTTTTACTTTTAATTTAAACACAATTGCCTAAAAATGGTTAACTTAATCTCGTACAAATGACCTCGTTTCTCGTTTTGAGGGGGTTGATTTTTGGGGGTAAAGAAGCTTATTTCTTAAAACAAAAGGTCTGATTGCACTTATTGCATTGACCCAATCTCATGTTCTACAATATTTAATTAGTATAGTTCATATGTATGGCAGTTTATGTGTCTTATGTATTGTCTTTTTTTAATTATTGCTAAAGAAAAATAATAGCTTATTATTATCGACTTGAACGATAGTTCAAACCACTGTTCTAATATTAGGTTCATTTTTCCCTTGGTATTATATTGTTTTCAGTATTTCAGATTAGAAAACTCCTTGTCATAGAAGCTTAGGTGCTTAACATTCTAGATGTTGTAGGGTGTTGTGTTGATTACTTTAGTAACGTCAATTCTATCTAACTTTTTTTTTTTTGTAAATTCGGTGGGACCTTGCCATTTCTATTTATATTTAAAAGACAGGCTACAAAATATAAAAATCAGTCTTTGACCTCAACCTGCCCAAGGGAAACCAAGTCTGTTGGCCATCTAAAAACATTTTGTGCATCCCAGTACTGAAATTGTCTCTTACGTCTAAAGTTCTCTTGTGCTACCTGTTCAACTACTATAGTTTGTACAATCATAACAGATAATAAAAGTTCATAACTAACTAAAAACCATCAAAATCTAACAAACTAAATCTTCTAGCCCTCAGATGAGGAGACTGGGGCAGGGTCTTTGACATTCGACCCAGGCATGTCTGCTTGATTGAGTTGCTGAAGAATCTTTTAGAGGAGTTTCTCCATGCGCCCCACTTTATCATCTAGTCTACTTACTCGGTCTGCTGTCTGGTATTGTGTGATCTTAATATGCTATTGCTGGTCCTGAATCTCCAAAAGCTGAGCCTGAGTGCGGAGGTCTGGTTGAATTGGTTTTGTCTTGGCTTGAACTGGTTGGTTACTCTGTATAGCTTTTGCAATCAAACATTTTACTATCCAGTATGTGTGGACTGTCTGATTGAACAGTGTAAGCCTTCCTCGAGTATGGCCTGGATCAGTAATGAAATCGAGGATCTCGGCCTCTGTCTCATTATCTTCAGGTTCCAGCTGAATTTCCTTTTCCCAGCCACGAATGTCATGGCGGACTTCAGAGGAATTGCCAATGACATAATTTGCTACAAGCGTTTCCAGGTGTTCTAGATTATTTTTACGACCCCTTTTCTTGGGAGCGGGTTCAGATTGAGCAGGCTGCTTTCCTTTGGCAGTTACAACCCTTTGATGTCTTTTTCCCATTGCAGGATGGGTCTTTTGGACAAGCACTGACATACAAAATTGAACAGCAAATATGTAAGATGGTCTATTTATATAGAGCATGTGCCTTTCAGTAACCTTGATAGTGTGAATGTCATACAGGCGTAAGCGCCTCATCCCCCTATATTTACTATACCACTGATACAAAGACTCAGGGCTTCAACTGACTGGGTTATTGACCTTATACTTCGTGTGATTCCTTATGTTAACAGATCTCTTACCGAAGCTAAGAGGCTTACTGTCCAGATTTTTGGGATGACTCTGCAAAATAGACAAGGGACAGAACAGAATTTGGCTGACAATCGCATTAATCAGGCAAGAGCGCTGACCGATATAAATGGCTACAGACCAAAGACTCCCTATCTTCGTCATAGTTGTATAAACAAAAAAGGTCCAGAAAATTTCTTTTTCCAAACCAAAACAGAGTAGTAAAATTGCATGACAGGGCTTGCATTCAGGTAATTTGAAGCGCCGAGAAGCCTAGCTGTGGAAAGTCAATTCTATCTAACTTTATATGTGTGGTTGTGTTGTAATTTTTTATAACATGCGATAATTGACAAGATCAAGATTCATTATTTTAGCCTATTAGAATTGTCTGATATTATACTATTAGAGATTTTGAATTCATTATACTAATCATAAGAAAATTTGATATTGTATATTTCATTCCTTTTCTCTAGTAATGTAATTAATTATACAACATAATATTTAGTAAATTTATTTCTTGTTTAAATTTATTTTTATTCCTTTTTCTGTAATAATTGTGTTTATTTTGTGATACACCATATGTGGGACTATGCTCTAATGTTTATATATAGTTTGAGATCTTATTGGACACATTAGTTTCTTACACCTAGAATCTTAAAATTGTATATCCTTCTCACACATTATTATTAATTTGGTCAAATCATAAAGATATAATAAAGCATAGCATGCTTCCTTGTATCTAAAAACATCCACGTCATCTATGAAGGGACTCCAACTCCCTCGATGAATCCAAGTATAATGAGAAACTAGATAATATACCTATCAAATACATGTTCATGAATATAGCACATATCCACATAATAGAAAATGAAATCAAGGTTAAGAAGACTTCCTGGAATTGCAGTTTGCAAACATAGCCAAAGGTATTTTCACCCAATTTCCTTGTTGCAATTGTGTCTTATCATGTAATGTCATATCACCCAACTGTTAGCTATATAAACAAATCAACTATTACCTTGTTATGCTAATACCAAACATGTTTCCCTACAATTGTTAACACATGTAAGTCACACGTTCCAAAGATCAAGACATCATTTCTATTAATTTGAAATCAACATTTACCAAGACTAATTACCATGTCTTAATCAAATCACAACCACTAGTCATAATACTAGAAGTAGCACGCACTTACATTGAAGAACATATCAATTGTTCTTAGCACATATGTGTTAGTACAACCATCTTAAAATAAAATCATTCATTCATGAAATCTTATAGACACAAACTCATATCATGCAAGTAATCAAACATTCAAACAACATATAGATGACACAATATTCACCAAACACTTAGACACCAAACATACGACATAATGAAACAATGAAACTAGTGAGCCCTGGTATTGCACCAAGAGTGCTACAACTCCTTGAGGCTACTCAACTTTACTTATCAACTCGAGGTTCATCAAAATTGGAGGTGATAGTGTTATATGCATAGTATATGAGCTCTACCCATGCCATCCTCATCTCAGATCTATCTTGAGGTGCTAGTAACTAGGGCTACTCTAAAAGAGGAAGTCTATAACACTTCTACCTACAACCCAAGACTGAAAGAAGATCATAACCATTACTCTATTGTCAAGAAAAAATATACACTAGATTGCACTAATTTATCTATTTAATGTATACTTTTGCAATGAAAAAGGACCAACACTCATTCAAAGTGCAAGAATGGTAATTATACTAGATTTCATTCATTTTCTAGACTACTGAATTGACTTGCAAAAGGGAACTAATCTATCTTTGCACAGATGTTGAATCGATGCCTAATTGAAGTCTATCTAATTCATGCTAAATATCGTGCTAATGATGTATCTTATGATGAAATGATCACACTCAAATTGCTTTGTTTTGCAACAAGAGAAGAGGGAGCTTAGGTGTCCTAAGGGTGTCTTGGAACCAAATATTCAGGGTCTGAGGTCCACTAATGACTTTTCTAGGTTCAGGTGAGGTGGAGGAGTTATTTTGGGATGAAAGAGAGGGTTCTCAACACTGCTATAGGAAGTTTCTGTAGGATTCTTTTTTTTCTACAAGAAGTCCTGTAATACTATAGGAAACAAGCTGAGAGGGTTTGGAGGCTAGAAATAGTGGAAGGAAGGCTAGAAAGGGTGGAAGCACAGTGAAATTTATCTTAAATTTTCGAAGAAAATATAAAATTAATATGTTTGGTATGTGGTGGAAGATCTGCCTCCTCAAAATCCAATGGAAAAGATGAGAGAGAGAGACTTTCAACACAATTTTGATATTTTATAAGCTACCAAAATGTAATGAAATTAACCAACTACTGAAGCATAAAGGAAAAATACAAATTTACACAAGAGAGATTGTGGCCCATGGATTGGGACCTAACCCATAAGCTTCAGCTGTCTGAAATCAACTCAGTGAGAAATAGAACAAATTCTCATTCTTATTTCATAACCAGTCTCTTACATTAACAATGAAAGTAAAAAATATCTAATACAGAGCCAAGAGTTCTCTAGCTGCATATAAAATCTGAATCCTAATGAGATCTTTCTCTTGTCTATATATACAGAAGGGTAGCTACGAAAAACTCCCTAAAATGTAGGTGCTTGTCCCCTTAATCTTCGAGAGGAGTGGAGCTTGGCTCCCTCTTGTCATCGACTTGCTCGGCTGCCTTTGAATTTGAACTGTTGGAGGAGGATCTGCGGAGATATTGGATGATTATAGGATTTAAGAAGGTGGTCAACCTCCCTAAGATTTCTCCTCACTATCTACTCTGAGCCCTAACATGGAATGTCACTCAAAAATAGAATTATTCCCTCAATTTCCTGCATTTAAGCCATGTTAGGCTTCAAGTCATGCCAGCCATTTATACAACACTCTCACTAAGAAAAATATGACAAAATTTAATTACATGTGTTGGAGAGGTAAATCCCCTCTGCGGACAGAGGCGATCCCTACTAGCCCAGATCGGGTCTAGCAATAATCAGAAACGTAGTGATGCAGGTCTCTAGTTACAAAAATGACAAAACACAATGATTTAACTACCTCAGGTCCTATGCAACGATCGTCGAAGAAAGAATGATGCTTCTCGTCCTCCACTTTGGCTGATCACGATCCCTCCGCTTAACACGTCCGAACACCTACACACATGTGAAGAAACACAACGATACACAACATAGAATCTAAATCTTGTAACCATACATCAGTCAGAGGAGATGTAATTCATTGCATCAAAGACAAAGACACATGAATGAAACCATAATCAAAGTCACTTATCATTAATAATAACAAAGGAAAGATACAACCCAAATCTCTGATGCTAGATCTTCCTTTGGCGGGGTTGACAGTAGAGCACGTCTCAATGAAGCTCATCGAAAATGTGACAAAGCTCCCTCTCTTTAGCTTGGCTCTCAAAAGCTGTCTGGCGATAGTCTCCTTGTCATAATTTCAGCTCTTCTCTAGTGATATTAGGACTACTAGCTTGCTAAGGGAAAATGGCAAGCTTATATAGATGGTGGAAGGGGAGTTGAGATCCCTACAATTTTGGGATTGGCCCTATCCTCAAGAAATATTGCATGATAGGTGGAAAACCACCTCCCCTACATGTAGATCCAGAGCCAAACCTATCAACTCATTTTAGAGACTCATTTAGGAGTTTGTTGGAATCAAAATTCTGCAATTTATTTTTAAAAAATAATCCTTATTAAGCTTGGCGTGAGCAAGACACTGGGACAAAGCCACAGTTGGCACACCCTCTATGGTTGGATTTTCCCCATTGGTGTGAGGGTTGAACTGGCTAGTCGCGCCAAGGCCAAAAGATCAGTTTTTAGGGTATTTTCAAGGAAATTTTCTTTAGAGGAATGATTGTCTTTGTTAAGGGGGATGCCATGAAAGTGATTTCAAGTTATGTAACTGCTCACAGGTCACAGAAAAGGCCCTCCAATGTGTGGGATGAGGGATTGAAGGGACGGTGACAAATTATTGTGTAACATATGTCCCCTAAAGCAAGAGACCCGTCAGAGAGAGAGAGGGGTGAAATGCTTTATGAGAACATGCCCAGCTGAAAACACTACCGTTAGAAAACTTGTGTTTACAAATACAACTGATATATTAAATACTTGATATGTGGTATGGGCACAACCATCCATAACAAGGCATACAATAATCAGGATCCAAGGTATGGACACAGCCATCCAGAAAGGATCAATACGCAGGCTCAGGTATGGTCATAGCCATCCAGTCAAATGAGTCATGTAACCAATCATGATAATCCACAAAATCCACAGCCTGGATTTCATCAAACAAAACCCAGCGTCTTGTGCTCCATCTCAACCCGAACCAAGTACAATTCCAAGCATGTGAATAAGTGAGCTGAAGTCGAACATTCAAGAGAATCATCTGATTACCAGCCAATGATGAAAGTCGTTAACAGACGCGAGAGGATCCACCAATAATGACGATGTCCCTCAAGGTACTAGAGTTACAATCCATAGAATGTGAATAGTGAGCTGGCGTCGAACACCTACAAAATCATTCGATCGAAGGCCAATGATGAAAACCTTGCATCGAATGCGAAGAACCTACCATTGAGGCATGTAGGCTCCAAGGTACCAGGGGGAAGTCTCTAGATCAGCTTCTTGGATAATGAGCTGAAGTCGACAGGAAGTGAACTTGATCGAAGGTGGGCCATAGCATTTTCCACATCATCGACGCGAGACAAAGGAACATAATATTTGTGAATCAAGATTAGATGAGAATCAGAGGAAGGTTGAAACTGTAGAGGTCAACTTCTCTTGAACATATCGGCGGCATGACACTAGATTTGACAGTATTTGACATCAAAAGATCTAAGGTCATGATGACGAGGAAAAGAGCAGATGAGTGGTCAAAAATGATTACCCAAACCCATGGAGGCAAGCAGAAAAAAAGATGAGATGTCCCCAACTTGACACGAATGCAAACAAGTGCCATGTTCAAGAGCGACATACTGCCGACACGACGATGATACTGGTTTCATTTTTCCCACCATTTCTGGCGAGTACCCCAATTATTTTTTAAAACAAGCTTGAAGGGGATAGCATATGCTCATGATATAAGTTTTTCCTTCAGACAAATCCAACCTAGTACGTTTAATGAGCCCTAGGAAGGAGTAACTCGAGTATCGTCATTACGACAGAATTCGATGTCATCAGGTTTTAACGAGTCTGACAAAGGAAGAAATCAATGTCTTTTCATGTTTAGAGAGTTTGAAAAGACAACGGAGAAGTAAACTCCAAAAGTATCTTTTCATAGATAGTTCCTCAGATCCGAAAAGGTAGAAAACTATGTCTGAGAAAACCTCCTAGTTGCGATAGGCTAGGGTATTCCTTTTTCGTAAATAATCTATTCCATCCTGAAAAAGGGGTAAACGTATACTAGGTAGATGTCGTTTCGCAGCCAATTTAATGAGATAAAAATGACAATCGACTTGGAAATCTTTTCATGTTTAGAGAGTCAGAAAAGAGCTAGAAGATAACTCCAGTAGTGACTTTTTCGTGTTTTTACTGAGCCCGAAAAAGTATAAAATACAACTCGTATCGTCAGCCTAGTTGCGTGAAAACCTGTTGCTGCACAAGAAAGCAAGCATAAAACCCATTTTCTAACAAAATATAATAAAATATAGGAAAAATAAGCTTCAAAACCTAATTTGATCTTGAAAATTTATAAATATGACAAAAATAGTAAAAACAGATTTACTTTTACTTTTTACCTCTTGTGGAGAGCAACAGTGAGTTTTTCCTGTGCAAACTTGTGGCAACGATTGTGGACAATCTAGTACATCATTTCAGTTCTTGTTTTTTCCAGGTAAGAGGTGCTTCCCTTAGCCATGTTTTAATCCATTTTTTATAGAATTCCACTATGATTTGGGATCCCTGAGGGGATATTTGTAATTTTAGGGCTCGCCCAATTGGCACGTGTATCGGGCATGGACCCACGCCAATTGGCTCCTTTTTGAAAAGGGGTCAGGCTAGTTGGCGCGATTTTCATCAAAACTGTCACACCAATGGCGCAACCTAAATTTCCGCTCCATTTTTACAAAAAATGAACCAATCAACTAGATTTTTAAATGTTCAAGGGATCTAATAAAGTGTTTGTGACCATTTTGGTGCAGGTACACAGTCACAATGGTGATTGAATGGAAATAAAGGGAGCATAGTGAAGAAGATGAAATGGCCATGGAGAACAAGGCATGTATGAACGCTCTCCGCGATTGCGGGTTAAAAAAGTTCTTCTTAACACCATGTCTCAGGGCACAACCTAAATTGTTGCAGTACTTGATCAGTATCTGGGATGAGAACGAAGAGAAGTTTAGGCTTCGAGACCAAGTATTGGAGCTTGAAGTATCCAATTTTTACTTTATAACTGCACTGTCTCGCAGAGGTCTAGTCCCAATCTTAACAGGTACTAGGCCAGTTGGCGAAAAGATGTCAATGGTGATGGAAAGAGTGTGCCCAGGGGCACGAACCAGATCAGGTAGCGGTAAGGTCGACATCAACACGGCTCTTGATCTAACACTCAGGGTAGTGCTCCATACCATTACATGGGCTGCGGGGTTGGAGGCACCGCATGAGGCTACTAAAACATAGCTCCTCCTAGCATCAGAATGCATGAACCTGACACTATTCGATTGGACCACTGTCGTAACGATGAAAATCAAACGATAGTTGACGAAGTGTAAGAAGACCAAATTGAAGCAGTTTTGGTATGAATCTATCTTGGTATCATTCATCCTTGAACGACTACCAATCTTCCAGGGCTAGGGGGCAATAGTCGTCGAGCCACCATTGAGAGAGCCATGAATAACTCAATGGGCAGCACTCATGCCTAGATTAGGAGGGGGCCAACAAATGTCATGGAGGCCCAAGTTCTTTGTATGGCTTCAGCGACAGTAGATAGTCATAGAGGACTAGCCCTATGCCAGTACTGACTTCACAAGAGACCCAGATCTCCTACTCCTAGAGGGAGAATAATGGGATGAGGAGTTGGGTAAGACTCTTTTGATTTTGTATATTTTATGATTTTTTAGGGTATACATGCATGTCCTAACAAAAACTGTTATGTGTATGTAGATGTTGGCCCAGAGAGGCCCGTTGGGATGTCGTCGATCGCACGGAGGAACCCTCTCGCCTATGACCCTCGAGGCGAGGGTGGCGAGGGGAGCGAGCTAGTTCAGAACTTGGAGGGAATCGCTCGTGGGATCAAAAATTATGCTCGTCTAGCAGATGTCCCATTGGCTTATCAGAGGCACACCATGGGGGTGCCTAGTCACCATCATCGTTTACTGAGGCGACTGGTGTGGGCAGTGACATGCTACCATGAGCACGACGTTGATTAGTCATCTAGGCTTTTCATTTGCACATTTTTGAGAGACATGTTGTCTCCGGCTATTATTAAAAAATACATGTATATTTTTTTTAATTTTATGTGATGCACACAAACTGCAAACATTTCGACATATATATATATATATATATATATATATATATATATATATATATATATATATATATATATATATATATATATATATATATTTGGATGGATCTTTTTTTACATGATGACATTTTTACAAGCAGGAATGTCTATCTAAAACTATATTAGAAGCATCGTATCCCATTCGTTAACGCATTCATGTGTCTGGGTATATGTTGATATGTAATGTAATCAAAATTTCTTTCCAATAAACGAATATGTAGATACCGTCGTAAAATGGATGGGCTTCTAACTGAATAATGACCATTAAGTTGTAACACTACAAGCTATGAGTCCCGATATACAAGTAATTCATGAATAACGAGGTTAATATCCTCGTTTAACAATTCCAAAATGACATTATATTTCCCAACATTATTTTTGGTACGCCCTAGACAAACACCTTGTAAATTGACTAACTCACCAGCAGGATCATAGATTTCCTAGGCTGCCGAGGACAGATTCCTGGTACTACGGGAGGCACCATCCGCGAAACCGACAAAATGAGTAATAGAAATCTGCACAATCAGGAAGACCTAATCAGCAGAAAGATGCTTACAAAGCACACCACACCACACATGCACAAAAATGAAATTACTCACTTATGTACACACACCACACAAGAATAATTCAGGCGTAGTACTTCTTAAGGTACAACCCATTTCTAGGTTGCACCAAAAGAATACCTTCATAGTCGATTAGCTCATAGGCTCCATTTTTTAAGACTCGCTTGATGATATAGGGCCCATGCCACATGGGCTGGAGTTTTCTCACTCCAATTTTATCATGTGCTTGGTCGTATAAGAGGATGAAGTCCCCTTCAATAAAGGAACGTGGGGAAATTGTTTGATCAAAATTAGCTTTAACCTTCTTTTTCTATGCTTCGATAACTAAAGCAGCCAAGCGGCGGGTTTCATCCAATCGTTCCAGATACAGGAGATGTTATTCCTCCGGGGAAGTGTCTAGTAGTAATTCCACAACCAACTTCAGTGAAGGGATCTCAAATTCAACCGGGAGAGTCGCTTCCAGACCATACACCAGCTGGAAAGGTGTGAATCCGGTTGCGCTCTTTACAAACATTCGATAGGCCTAGAGAACTGAGAACAATTGGATATGCCAATTGGATTTGTGAATACTAATCATTCGTTGAAGCATCATGACCAGTACCTTGTCCATGGCCTCAACTTGGCCATTCGCTTGAGGGTAGTATGGCGTTGAGCTGTTATGACGCAAGCCCAACTTCGATGTTAGATCTGCCATCATGTAGTCCCGAAAATGAGTGCCATAATCGGTGATAATGGCCTGAAGAACTTCGAAACGCGTAATTACATGGTTGAAAACGAATTGAGCGAATTTCTTACCGTTGGCAGCTAATTTAGGCATCGCCTCGGCCCACTTAGTGAAGTATTCCACGACAACGATTATATAAGCATGCTCCCCGACCAAGTGAGGGTTACATGTCATAAAATCTATGTCCCATTTGGAAAAATGGCCTACTGTAATGACAGGATGCAAAGGAAGGGTGGCGCATGCATCTTGCACTAAAAGACCTGGCACGCATGGCATTTTCGAACTGCAACAATATAGTCCTTGAATATAGATGACCAGAAGTAACCCGCACGCAGAATCTTCTGGGCGGTAGCATATCCAGACATGTGACTGCCACAGGTGCCACTGTGACAGTCATTCAGGACTTTCTCAGTCTCTTCCAGGGTCAAGCATCGGCGGAGCACAGAATCAACTCCGACACGATACAAGGTATCTCCGACAATGCGATATGGTTGAGACTGATGCCAAACATGACGTCGAGCATCCTTCGTCAACTCAAACCAGAAAGCGGATGTCTGAAGGTACAAAATTATGTCACCATACCATGGATCATGAGTGCTGATAAGAAAGAGCGTTTCATTTGGGATATGATCCTCGGATTAGGAGGGGACAGAGTCTATCGGGAGAGAGTAGATAAGATCAACAAAAACCAATGATCTCGTTGATTTAGCAGTGGTGAACTCTAAATCGAAATCCTGAAGGATGACAATCCATTTGGAGTACTTGTCCCCCTACAATTGTCGAGACAAGATGTATGTCATGGGGTTGCAGTGGGAAATCACGGTTACCTTACGCAATAGGATGTAATGGCAAAACCGCTGAATAGCCTAGACCGCGGCAAGTGCCAAATTCTTGATGTGGGCATAGCGTGTTTCAGTGTTGAGAAGATTCCGAGACAGATAGTAAAATACATGATCATTTCCGTTGTCGTCATCTTGAACTAGAACCATGGAAATTGTGCTAAACGCAACAGCCAAATAAAGGGTGAAATTGATATGATAGTCGGGAGGACGTATTAACAGAGCATTGACAAGCAACATTTTAAGTTTATCGAAGTATTTCTAGGAAATCTAGTCCCAATGGAAGGGAACGTCCTATTTCAAAAGTTGCATAAACCCCTTGGCCACTTTTGCATAGTTTGGAATAAAGCGACGTAAGAAGTTGGCATTCCCCTATAGACTCTGAAGTTGATGCAATGAGGATGGTGATGGGAGGTTAATGATAACCTCGACCTTGAGGGGATCAAGGCGAATTATGTCTTTGGAGACGATGAACCCCAAAAGACAACCAAAATCTATGCAGAAGACACACTTGTGAGGATTGAGCCTAATATTGTAACATCTACAGCAGAGGAAAATCTGGTGGAGGTGTTCAGGATGGTCCTCATGCCAAGCTAAGTGAGCTGGCAAATATTCCAGATACAGCTGGACAATGTGACGTATTTCATGAAAAGCATAGGACATAGCATGCTGGAAGGTGGCCCTAGCGTTTTTCAAGGTGAACGGGAGCTTCTTGTAAGAAAAAGTGCCCCACGGATAGATAAAGGCTGTCTTATGTTGATCAGCGGGTAAAATATTAATTTGATTGTAACCCGAGAAATCGTCCATAAGGGAATAAATCTCATTCTCTGCGCAGTCATCGATGATTTGACCTATAAAGGGAGTGGGGTAATTGTCCTTAGGACAAGCCCGATTGATGTCTCGGTAGTCAACACAGACCTGAATAGTACCCTGCTTTTTATCTACAGGGACAATATTAGAAACCCATTTCGTGAGGGGAATTGGATATATAAAGCTCGTGTTAAGAAGTTTTTCAACTTCCGTCTTTATAGCTATGGCTTTTTAGGGATGCACTGGGTGCAGACGCTGACGCACGGGCTTCACACCTGGATAGGTGGGAATTTCATGCACGACTATACTGGGATCAATCCCAGGCATCTCTTCATAGGACCATGCGAAAGCATCTCTAAATTTTTGAAAAAGGCTCATGTATACTTGAATCTCTTCGGGAGAACAAGTAACTCCCACGTGAATGTTCTCTACTACCCCTGGTTTAACGGAGATGTCAATAGGCATGGTTTGTGTGATGTTACTCATATTTCCCTCCGAAAGAACCTCGTGAGTCAATATTGGTGTTTGAAGAGGCGAAGTGGGAGCCTGAGATGCGAAGTGCTCTAGACAATTAGACATTGCCCCCAGGTCGGGCATGAACGAGGAACGATGATGTCCATCGCTCCACGGCAGATCTTCAAGAGACATCGTTTCAACGATAGCTTCATCGGAGGGGAAGACTTCTCTTAAAGGATCGGGTGAATCTGCATCGCTGAGCCAAGGGGATTAAGAATATACATCTAGAGCCATGCTCAAAGGAGCATGTTCAGAAGGAGGAGGATCTGATGCAGTGACAATCTCGCAATAATTGATCTCAACTAGAGTCAACGGCATCGATTCTCCAAAATAGGTCGCCTGTTCAGGCGAAGGGATGATCCAAGGGTCATCTGACCTAGATATCATGTTAACTTGAATGATGTGCGGTGGTGGCGCAGGAAAAATACCCATGAGAACAGGGTCCTTGAAAAGACCAGGCCCTACACTATCGGGGGGATTGGAAATTTGATCCACGTAAGGTACGTTGTTCTCAGAGGATGAGGTGAAGAAAGACAACTGATTGACAGTGATAATTTTTCCCTCATGAGGAAACTTCAGAAGTCGAAAGAGGGTGGATGGAATGCATAGCATGGCATGAGTCCATCTGTGACCAACAAGAAGATTGTATTTGAGCTTGGCGTCAACCACTTCTACTTTTACGTTGACTTTCTTACCCTGTAACGTGATCGGTAAACTCTCGAGAACACCCAGGGGTTTTGACTCCCTACCATCAAATGCCTCTAGGGCATTGGGAGATGAAGTAAGAGTTGGAGAGCCAATGGCTTTCCAACAGGCAGATGACATAACACAGGTGGAAGCACCTTCATCCACAATGGCTCTATGGATGTTGAGGCCATTGATACTGACTTGTATAATGAGAGCAATTTGATGCAGAAGTCGGGGGACAAAATTTTCCAGGTAGAACGTGAGAAGACTAGAATCGATGGATTAATTCCACCGATTGCGGATAACAGAGCTTTCAGTTGCAATGGAAAAATTTGAAGCACTTCCAACACAGAAATTGTGGAAGGTTCTTGTGCCAATTCCTTAACAATGCTATAGTGCTAAGCGGCACGGGTGTTTGGATTATAGGAATATTTTCATAGAACACCTTTGGAAGGTGGCCTTACAACGGGTTCAAAATTGGGCTTCTCAATTTCTAAAGGACCAGAGATAGGTGGGGGAGGTGGGCCATCAATGACTTACTTCCCAGCTGCCTGTTGTGATCCAGCGTAATCCTTCGAACGCGTAGCAATTGAAACAGGTGTAGCACCATTCATCATAAAAACTTGGGACCCAAATGGTGCAGACAATGAAGGCTGCTCGACCATCTAGGTCTGCTAAGATGGGAATGGTTCTTTGAGAACTACCAGAGTCCCTTTAGAGCCTTTTAGAAGTTGACTAACCTCAGATCGTTGAGGACAATCTTTGGTGTAGTGATCTCCTTCATAGATCAGGTAGGGGTACTTCGGTTTGCGTTGGGAACCATCGTCAACATGAGGTTTAGAAGACTCTAGTTTCGGGGCATCAGATTTGAATTTACCTTTGCCCTTATTTTTCCCTTCAGAGGTCTTTTCCATAGGATTGGCCTGAACGACATTGCCCTCTGCGGCCTTTCCAGAATCTAAGGGGGTGGGAAGAGCAGAATTATTGGAAGAATTCGACTTTTGCTTCCCACTCAAGGACTTTTGAGAAGTCTGAGAAACAGAACTAATAACACCATCCACCGATGAGGTAGCTTGTGCTTTAGAGGTCCCTGGCTGTGGGACATCAGTCAAGATATCATATAGCATGCTAGATTGAGAGTACACCAAATCAAGGTACTGGGCACGAGCGATGGCTTGTTCTTCGGTCACACATGCCCCCATAGCAATATCTTGAGCGATCTTGTTAGCAAACGAGGTAGTGAACCAATGAGTTAGAAGCTGATCAGGAATATTGAAATTGATCAGTCGACAATGACATCGCCACTTATGAATATGATCTCATATGTGAGTGGCTTTATCTTGCTTCAGAGAAGTCAGGAGATGCGTCCCAGCTTCATAACGAACCGGTAACTGGAAATGTGTCAGAAACACCATAGCAAGAGTATTAAAATCTTGAAAGATACCATGTGGTAGTTATATGTACCACTTAGCAGCAGCATTGGTCAGAGTACGGTGGAAGAGACGTAGACGAATCAAATCATCCACCCAAGAGTTTGAAGAACACCACAGATGGTAGGTCATGACATGAGCTTGGGGGTCCTCTCCAGCTTTACCCTAAAATTTAGGACAGTTACCAGGCACCTTGGTCAGAACCAGAGGCCAATATGGATTGTGAAGAATCGGATCATTGGTCAATTTAGATACATCCGACAATTCCAACGTGGCAAGGAAAGGTAACTGAGGATTGAAAGGCATACTAGGCCCTCGATAAGGACCTGTACCTGTACTCCACCCTGGTTGAGCATAAATTTTCCCCCATTGGTTCTGTCCCAGAGGATTCTGACCATAGGGAGTGTAAGCCATATAATGGGGCTGATACAGTTGTTGATAACTAGTGTAAGGGGGTTGATAACCAAGGTACTAACCCTGATTATATGTAGGTCCCGTTTGAGAAGTGTATGGATTTGATTGCTTAGTATAGGTATAGCCCGGTTGTTTAAGGTAATAACCAAAACCTTGGGGCGGGTTGTAAACTGGTCGAGACTGGCCTTGAAGGTAATAACCGCTTTGGGGTCGAGCAGGCTATTGGTAAGTGGGACCCTGCTGAGCCTAATAAGTAGGGTGCATAGGCGGATTCGGATGCGGCATAGAATAAATAGACTATTGAGCAGGGTTGACTGGATGTGCAGGCTGTCCTGGTTGAGCAGGTTGACCTGGCTAGGCGGGCTGCCTTGGTTGAATAGGTTGGCCTGGCTGAACAGGTTGTCATGGTTGCACAGGTTGACCTAGTGGCGGGATAGGGCCAGGTTGTGCCTAATGACCAGGTTGACCTGTAATAAGACCATAGGATGGCCTTGGCTATGCAACATTCAGACCAATAGGAAATTGAGGTTTCTGAGGTTGCACCATAGGTTGAGAAGGGTGGATTTCCCCCCCATGACCATACAATGGTCCAGGTTGGTACCCTGGCTGGCCTGTGGGTCCTTGAGGTTGCCTTGGTTGGACCACAGAGTGAGGCTGTAAAGGTTGACCTTGAGGGTTGTAGGACTGTCCTTATGGACCGTACAACAACCCCTGCTGGCTCGAAGGTTGGCCCTGTAAGGGTTGACCTTGCGGGTCATATAGATAACCAGGCTGGCCCAAAGGTTGACCCTGGAAGGGTTGTCCTTGCGTGTTGGAAGGTTTCCCAGCCTGGGCGGATAGAAAACCATGAACATACTGATAAGCTTCTGGAGCAGGAAAAAGTAGAGGGTTACCCTGCTCTTCATACTAATATGGAAAAGCATAGATAGGGGAACCATCTGGTCCATAATGGGAAAAATAAGGATGGTTAGGATCTTGGGAGGACTGAACAACCTCGGAGTTTGACAGTTGTAAGGATAACTGATACTCCTCAAGAGAGATATTCTCCAGAATAGCAGACTCTATGTAAATGTCTTTAGGAAGTGACGAGGTACTGATGGACTGAGTAGTAACATCAGGTGTAGACATAGCTATGCAAATGGTAGGCCTAACAGGTACCGATGTGACATGAGGAGACGACGTGAGAGGTGTCGATGGCGACATCCCTAACGAAGGAATAACCGGCCTCATGGATGGATTCAATACTCCCATGGAAGCCACAATGGCCACAATCTGGCTTAAGGACCTATATCTCGCTGGAAGCGAAGGACCATGTGAAGACATGATAGAAGACTCGGGGTTTTTTTCTGGAAAAAGCTGGTAATCTTCACCAGATGTAGGAATTTCCTCACTAGGAGAAGGACTGGGTGAGTCCATATCTGACCCTGTCGCTAGATCTTCCAAAAGACGGCGAGGACTAGGAGGTATAATGGCAGCCAAGAAAGGCGATCCCGATGTAAGAGGAGGGAAATATTCCCCTACCCCAAATCCAAACCAAGTGTTGGATAAGGGCCAATTGATCTCAACTGGTCCACCAAAGGGAAGCTCAGATATGACCGGTCCCTCGTCAGTCATAGGCTACTGTGGTTTAGTAGAGGACTGAGAGACCTCTGATGAATCGTTTGCATAAGGACTACCATTAGACGAAACTGAGGGTTCCACCACTGTGACAATAACGAAAAGATGAAGAGATCAAAACAAAGACACACAGGCCAAAACCAAGGAAAATAATCAAACGGCTGAAAAAAAATCTCTGAAAGGGCGTGTGATCGTAGGTGATTAATTTTACCACATTGAAATCGAAAATTTTACCGTTGCATGTTTTAAGAGTCGAGAAACGAGTAAAAGGTGACTCTATCTCTTTCAATTTGGAAACAAGCATGAAAGGACAAGCGCTTAATGATCTTTTCAAATTTAATGAGTCAGAAAAGATCGAAATGACTACTTTGCAACTCTAGGCAAAAGGGTGTACCAGATATCCGTGAACTGCAATATACACCTTTGTTAAAAAATGAAAGAGAAATCAACCAAGGACTTGACGTACGTGTAGGCAATCTCCCCGAATGTTGTGTCCAGTGTATCATGGGTATAAGGTGGCAGACTTGACTTCCTCCAGATAAAGGATATCAACCTAGTGGGCTCTCCCTTTATATACGCGATGGTACGGGGAGCACAAGTCCGTACTAATGTTGTCTAAATCCAAAAGGCGAACGACAGCTACTAGGTTTAACGACGTCGAAACACGTCACTAGCCTAGACTTCTAGATATTTCATTAATGTTTCAATTTTGCCTTAAGGTAAATTGAATAAATTTTATAGTTGATCTTCAATTATGTTTCAATTTCAGGCCCTACCGAATGTTATGTCTCAAAAATCCTCTAAATGCACACTACATGCCACTATATATCACTTTTTTCGATGAATACCTAACTATGGGAAGGTTGAGAGCTTTTCAAACAATAACAAAATGATCAAAAAACAACCTCTACTATCTCTAATGCACGCTAATGAAACTAAAATATTTTCCTGTAGATTTATATAACACTAATAATGCAGAAAAACTTTTCTAATCAAAAGCAAAGAGATTTGTTTTTTTTTGTATTTTCAATGTTTTAGAGAAAAATGCACCATTGAACAAAATGAAAAATTAATAGTAAAGAGACGAATTTGAGAAATGATAGTGAAAGAGTAGAGACAAGGAGGTTCACTCAACGCAAAACACACAATCAGAGCTCAAACTGATGGAGAAATCCCTTAAATCCAAAAGGAATCCCAAAGGACTCATACAAACCGTGTGACCTGGGCTTGAAATGAGACAAAGCGAAACTTGAATGAAGAAGAGATAAATCACTCAAATAACGCAATGATACAATAAAAACCAACCAAACGAATGCAAGGAAGAAAAAACGAAGTTGACTGAATGAGCGAAAACCAAAAACTCCCACGAGAGGCTCAACACACAATAGCACCTAGATGCCCTAGGGCTACAATTTAAAACTGATAGTAGAGGTCAAACAACCAGAGGATAGAGGTCAAATACAGTCAACAAGAACTTTAGGGCACTTAGATACTCAGAAAAATAACACCAAAACCAAAAATAAAACTCAGAGGGCTCAAAAACAAGTAAACCCTAGCACCAAATAGGGTTGGCGCGACTGTTTGGCTGGAACTTACGCCAAAATATTGTTGGCGCGGGGGCCCAACTAGCAACAAACGCCAGCTGGTGTGACTGTCAGGGTAAAAATCACGCCAATCGAGTTCACTAATGACATAAATGAAAAATAGCAAGCAGAGAGTAGATCAAGTATGGTGGGGGCTGAACAGAGGTTTTATACCAGAAAGAGACAAACCAGAAGAGAAAATCAAGCAGAGAGAAGCCAAAAGCAATCGAAAAAGACAAGACAAGTTCCAATCAAACTCCCCAGTGGAGTCACAAGTTTGTTGGAGAGGTAAATCCCCTCTGCAGACAGAGGCAATCCCTACTAGCCCAGATCGGGTCTAGCAACAATCAGACACACAGTGACGCAGGTCTCTAGTTACAAAAACGTCAAAACACAACGAGTTTCCTACCTCAGGTCCTATGCAATGATCGTCGAAGAAAGAATGACGCTTGCCGTCCTCCACTTTGGCAGATCACGATCCTTCCACTTAACACATCCAAACATCTGCACACATGCGAAGAAACACAACGATACACATCATAAAATCTAAATCTTGTAACCATACATCAGTCAGAGAGGATGTAATTCATTGCATCGAAGACAAAGACGCATGAATGAAACCATAATCAAAGTTTCTTATCATTAATAATAACAAAGGAAAGATACAACCCAAAGCTCTGACGCTGGATCTTCCTTCGACGAGGTCGACGGCAGAGCACGTCTCAATGAAGCTCATCGGAAATGGGACAAAGCTCCCTCTCTTCAGCTTGGCTCTCAAAAGCTGTCTGGCGATAGTCTCCTTGTTATAAGTTCAACTCTTCTCTAGTGGTATTAGGACTACTAGCTTGCTAAGGGAAAATGGCAAGCTTATATAGATAGTGGAAGGGGAGTTGAGATCCCTACAATTGTGGGATTGGTCCTATCCTCAAGGAAGCTTCCATGATAGGTGGAAAACCACCTCCCCTACATGGAGATCCGGAGCCAAACCTCTCAACTCATTTTAGAGATTCATTTAGGAGTTTATTGGAATCAAACATCCACCATTTATTTTTAAAAAACAATCCTTATTAAGCTTGGTGCGAGCAAGACACTGGGACAAAGCGCCAATTGGAATGCCCTCTATGGTGGATTTTCCCCATTGGCGCGAGGGCTGAACTGGCTAGTCGTGCCAAGGCCAAAAGATCAGTTTTTAGGGTTTTTCCAAGGAAAATTTCTTTAGAGGAATGATTGTCTTTGTTAAGGGGGATGCCATGAAAGTGATTTCCGGTTATGTCACTGCTCACAGGTCATGGAAAAGGCCCTCCAATGTGCAGCACGAGGGATTGAAGGGACAGTGACAAATTACTGTGTAACAACATGTGTGAGAGAGAGAGAGTAAATAAGCTAAATATGTGATACTATAACCCCTTAATGATATTCCTAATGATGTCCCTCGTCATCACCCCCCTACTGGAATGTTTGCTCATCCTTGAGCAACTCAATCCTCCTTCTTGATTTCCTTCAAAGCTCTGCTAGCTTTTATGAAATCCCAAGGTAGCATAGAAGGAGTTCCTTCAGGTGGGTAAAAACATGAATTATTTTCTGATTCTTCCCATTCCTTCTAATCCTTATTTTTCTCTCTTCCTTCATGTAGCCCCAGCAACAAAGGCGGACTTAAATTTAATTCAATCCAATTGATTTTCATTCTCTACATGACCCTTTTGTAAAAGGGTGCTCTATCCAAGGCAGCCCTCAATATGTCTGGAGTATGATACTCCATGTTCCTTAAGCTAAGTGGTAGAAAATTCTATCTTCTCTGACATACCATTACACTCTCTTCTCCTAGTAATCTATAGATGTCATCAAATTGTGAAATTTCTTATGCTTGTGTGTCAAGGTATTTATCTCCAAGGTTAGCATCATTGGAGATCATTTGGTGATTGTTTATGACAACTCTAGGGCTGATGAGTTCTTCCCTGATTTGGAGGGGTTATTTTCCTTCTCTCCTAATCACCCTCTTGAATTCCTCTACCCTTGTTTCTTCATTGGCCTCCCAATATCCTAAGGCCATCAACTGCATATCTCCCAACCTAGAATTTGGGTCCTAGATGTTCATATCAATCAGAATAATTTTGTGCATGTAGAATTATGTCGATTTGGCTCTCTCTTCCATACTGGTTTCTCTATATAAATCAATGAATTTCCTCTAATTTTAAAAGGGGAATTACCGGTCATGTTGTGCTAAGGTTTTGATCTAAAAATGTAACCATTGAAGGGTTACTGTATTGTATTGCCTCCATACAAAGATGTGCCATATTGGAAATTTGTTTGTCCTTTTATTGCAATTGTCCCCTCAGTCTCATGTTCTCTTCCTGTGCCTCCTCCAAATATTCTTTCAGTACTACCTATCTGATCATGAAATTATCTATGTCCCTCCCCATCTCACTATGTTTTTCGTCCATTATTCCCACATCTTAAACATTTCTAGATTTTTCAATTTTCATCCACTTGTGGGTGTGCCCCCTTTCTCTTTCTAGCTCATAGAGGAGGGGAATGGAGAACTAATTCTCAGGGATCAACCTCCCTCCTTCAATGAATTTATAATAAGAGCTTAAAATGGGTTGTGGTGTAGGTTGTTGGATTTCTATGATGCCTTTCTAGACAATTTGTGGAGAGGTTGCTTCTACTTGTGGTTGTTGTCCTACAATTTGTGCCTCCCCTTGTTCCCCAATTTAGGAACTCAACCCTTCCATTTCTGCCTTTCATTCTTCAACCAAGGAACTTTTCCTTTCCATTTCTACCTTTAGTTCCTCAATTTTGTCACTCTACCCTCCCATTTTTCCCCCCCCTGGACATTCTTCTCTTCCTATAGAAATTTATGACTTTCCTCTAGCACACCCTGCTTTTAATGTAGCATACCCTTTTCTCCTCCTTGGAGGTCTGTGGGCAATTCTAAATGTTTTAGGGATTCTAACATGGAGGAGTGCCTTCTTGCATATGTCATGGGTGACTTGGGGGAAATTACTTCTTGAATATTTCCTTCTTCTTTACCTATTTATTCCCTCTTGCTAGGTGACTCCTCATTGGTGATGGGGCTATTTTTTGGAGGTTGAGGCCTCCCATGTCTCACTGTTGTGCTTCTTCTGGTCTTGAAATACATGGGAGTCTGCCTCTTTATTTTGGATTTAACAGGGGTGCCTAAAGTTGTTGAATTGGTAGCCACTTCTTTCTCATTGTTCGCTAGTGAAAGAGTGGTTTTCTTAGGAGAGATATTAGTGGTTTTCCTAGGCCTCAAAGCCTCCTCCTCTTCTACCTTTTCTTCTTCCTTATCTTCCTCCTTCTCTTCACTTTTTCTCTCTATTTCTACATATTCTGTGTCTCTTTCCTCTGTTTCCATTTCATATTTTTCTTCTGTCCTCTCAATCTCTTCCTCCCCTATTTTAGTGTCCTAGTATCTCCAAGGCTAGGGGCAGGGGTATCTCCAGAGGTGATGCATTGTGTCCCTATTATAGTTTCTCTGTCCATGTCAATGAAATTGGACCACAACATAGGAATTCTGAGAGTTTTTAAGGCATCTTATACTATGAGTTTAATTATCCCATGGGCTAGATGTTGACGCTTTCCTTCCCTGACACTGTGGCTCATATCTATAATGGAGTGAAGAAGGAAAATGGTATGTTGAACCTTTGATCCAAAGATAGATCCTATTTGAACCTCAGCTCATGCAACAACCTAAAATGATATCCATAAACTACACTCAGTCTACCCTCACAGGAGATATACTTCATGATGCGGTAGGCCACCTCATCCCATGGGTAAGGTAAAATATCCCTTATTACCCAATTCTTGTCTTATATGTGTTCCTCATTGGGCAAAAAGAAGCTCTTCTTGGTCGCAGCACTAGTGACCCTGTCCTCTCTATTCCATTTGATACCTAGGGGTAAGGTGCTCACTCTACTGATAAGCCCAGGGGTGATAGTTATGGCTAGCCTTCTTATCATTGTGGTGGCACTGTCATCTACCTTAGAGTGTAAATCCATTGCAAACTCTCAATCCACCTTAACATCATATCCTTTGAGTAGCTTGAAGAACCCCAACCACTAATGATTTATGAAGATGTCTACAACAAGGGGGTGAAATCTAAGTCTTTTTGTGTCTATGGGTTCCCCTTTATTGAAATCACCCCCGACTTTCTTTACTGTGTTTGATAGGTGTTCTACTATGTCTTGATGTCAAATTTCACTAGTGATATGGGACCTTAAGACTATCCAATCTTCAAAATGTGTGTTTTTATTCACTACCTCATACAACTCCTCAATTTTCATCATGATGGCCCTACTACATGCAAACTTCCATGAATATTTTTTTGAATTTGATGGGGGTGATGGCCACTTACCTCTGTAATTTGAAGTTTTTGACTTCAAGTGTGGTGTTTTTTTTCTAATTGACACTGTTGGAGGTTTGCATATCCCTTCTCAACATTCTTTGGCCTCCCTTGAAGCTTCCTGTAGCAGTTACAAGGTTTCCTGTAGCACTCCTTGCATTGACAATTGATGAGTGATTGAGACTCTTCGGTGGCCTCCTAAGTTTTTCCTTTAGCTAACTATTTTTGAAATGAGCATAAATTTGAGGGGAAATGAGCCAAATTACTTTTTATGCTAATTCAAGTGGGCTTGGAGCGTTGTGATGATGTGTCCCTTGCATGAGGTTTCCTTATTTAGACCATTGGTCCCACTCGAGCCTGTCATTTCCTCCTTCCTTGTAATTAGCTCCCACTTTCTGTTATATTCTCTTTACTGATGTGACAACCCTATGTGGCATGCAACTCCACCAACTTTTTACTTCCACTGTCGAGGGTGGCCAAGTTAACTGGCCACCTTTTGACTTATTAAACTCTCTCTTCTTGACATTTATTCATTTAATCAATTTATGCATAGAAAGAGGGTGAAGGTGTCATAGATGAGCCTTAGTTGGTTTCTAATGAGTTGCAGGATCCTTGATTTAGAGAGATGGAGCACCGGATCAGTAGTTACAAGGGTTGCATTTATTTTTTGTATTTTTATTTTTTGAATGAGGTGCTTACTGTGTTTTTATTTTCTTTCTTCTGCAGGTACCTCATGGATACCTCAAGATGTTACTAATGATTCCAATTTGGAGTCCCATGGTGATCTTTAGGATCATATTTTAAAAATTTATTCACTGCTCTTGATGTGCTAAGTTGTGCTCGAAAGGCTCTGATGCATGCGCAGGTATACTATAGGAAGTTATCATATTCTTGTAGCAGTCTCTTTTCTATATATCTGGAGCTCAAAAATGTGATGAGGAGGTGAGAAAAGGATGTGGAAATGATGTGGTGGTATTAGGATGTTGACGTAGTGGTTTGGTTTAGGAAAAACATAAAATAAGAGGTTGTCTGTGTGCGTTTAAAAAAATGAATCGTAGTGGAAAAATAGAGGGTTAGGTAAGGGATTTTTCGTGCATGGGATGAAATGATGGTTAGGAATGGTAGGAATATGCGGGGTAACATTTTTCATGCATTTTCTATGGTTAGATAGCTTTGGGCGAGTGCATCTGGCCTTGGGCTTTCTTCCTGTAGATTCTCAAGACTTCTTGTAGCACTATAGGGTTTCCTGTAGCTTCCTAGGACATCATGTAGCATCATAGATGTAGGAAAAAAATAGAAATTTTTTCTCACCTAGTGGTAGAATTTGATGGAGGAATGAGTGTTGAGGTTGCATGTGGAGTGAGTAGGTAGAAAAGAGAGAGAGAGAGAGAGAGAGAGAGAGAGAGAGAGAGAGAGAGAGATGGAAGAATGTTTCTCCCTTTTCCATATTATTCGTATTCAACAACCCATAAAACAGAAACAGGTTAGTGCCTTGGTGCCATTTTATTCATTTGTTTTTTTTTTTTGTACCTTTTTTAAGGAAAGTGGGTTGCCACAGTAGAGGTTTTCACTCCACAAGATTGCATTGGGTGCCTCTAAGAGGTTTTCACCCAGGGATCTTTTATTTCTCAGTTTTTTAATTTTCACTTTTCCCATTTTTTGTGTTTTTTACTCTTTCTCCAGGACTGCATAATGGAGGTTTTCAACCCTGTAGTTTACCATGGATTCCTCATAAATTTTTTCACCCAGGTCTCTTTATTTATTTTAATTTTTCCTAGGAATTTTAGGCAATGGAATCTATGAGGCTTCCATTTACATCCACCTCTTTGTTGATTGTGTTGATGAATTATGCCTTGCGAATTGGCCTTTCGTACATTTCCAGTCTATAACCATTGATAAGCAAAGGGATTCATCCTCATCTATGGTTCTGATTTTAATAGCCCCATTTTCATGGCACTTCTCAAATTTATAGATTCATAGCCATTTGGTCATTAACTTTCCCTTCAAGTCCTTGAATCTGGAGTGATAAAGAAAATCCTAATCCCCTTCCTGAAATGTCTTCTCTTTGACTTGCTTGTCATGCCAAACTTTCCTCTCTAGCTAGATTACTTCTGTATGAAGGAGGGCATGCATCCTAAACTCATCCAAGCCGTTCAGTTCAAGTAGTCTTTCTTTTTGTGCCTTTGTGATGTCCAAATCCAGCTGAGATGCCATTCTAAGGGTGTTATACTCAAATTCCATGGAAAGAAAAAATTTCTTCCCATAAACTAGATCATAAGGAGTAAACCATGTAATTGTATTATAGGTATTGTTGTAAGCTCAAGTGGCCTTCAGTAAAATCTTACCCAATATTTTCTGTTACCTCTCACAAATTTGGTAAGGATTTTCTCTAAGGTTGTATTTGTCACTTCCACCTGCCCATTTTCTTCAGGGTGATAGGTAGTAGAATTATTGTACTTCATCTTCTCCTGCCTCTTGAGGTTCTCAATGAGATGAGATGTAAATTGATCCCCCTAATCGGTGACTAAATCCCTAGGATATCCAAACTTGTAGAACAAATTCTCTCTCCAAAATTCAACCACTTTTTCTTCTATTATTTCCTTTGCATCCCTTGTTTCATCCCACTTGGTCAAGTAATCAGTGTAGACTATGATTTATCTCTTCTTCCCGAATGGTGGATTAGTGGGTCCATTGAAGTCCATTCCCAACTTGTCAAAAGGATTTAGGGCCACCTTAGTTTCTAGAGGCATATCATCCCTTGGTGTAGGTCTCCCCATCCTCTAACACTGATCACATCTACTAATGTATATCCTAACATCCTGATGGAGAGTAGGCTAATAATATCTAGCTTGAAAGGCTTTGAAGCCTATCCTATTAGCAAAAAAATGACTCCCACAGGGCCCATCATGACATGCTAAGAGGAAGTGAAAGAACTCCTCATCACTAACACATCTCCTGAGGATTTGATTTGGTCCCAGTTCAAAGGGATTTCCTCCAATCCAAGTGAAATGGGTGCTCTTTCTTATAATTCTTCTCTTTTCATTGGATGAAATTTTTGGAGGAAACCTACTAGCAACCAAGTATTTGGCTATGTTAGAAAACCAAGGAGAGGGTGCTGAGATAATAAATAAGTGTTCATGTGGAAGTTGATCATCAACCATTCCTTCCTCATCTACAAGAAAATTTAGTCTTGATAATAAATATGCAACAACATTCTCTTTTCCAGCCTTATCAACAAGGGTAAAGTAAAAATGATGCAACAATAATAACCATCTAATAATTCTAGCATTTACATCAGGTTTTTTCATTAAATATTTATTTTTTGCATGGTAAATATGTACAAAATTTTGATACCCGGTAATATAATTCCTAAATTTATTTAAGGAATGGAAAACATCTAAAATCTCCTTCTCGGTGAAAGTGTAGTTTAGTTAGGCCTTACATAATTTTTTGTTGATGAAATAAATGGCATAGGGTAATTTATCATCCACATGTCCCAAGGCTTCCCCCACATCTTTATCTGATGCATCAATATGGATGCGGAAGGGCAGAGCCCAATTGGGACCTAAAAGTATAGGGGAAATGGTTAGTTTTTCCTTGATGATATCAAAAGGCTCTTGATAAATACTTGACCAATAAAATTTTGAATCCTTCACCAAAAATCCAAATAATGGGGAAGCCACTTTGCTAAAATCCTTGATGAAACCCCTATAATAGCCATCTAAACCTAAGAAAATATTGAAACCTCTATGATTATGAGGAATAGAAACCCTTTTTATAATGGTGATTTTGGTTGTGTCTAACTGTGTTCCTTCCTTCGATATAGAGTGGCCCGGGACAATCCCTGCATTTTTCAAGAATTCACATTTCTTAGCGCTTAGAGGGAGATGAATTTCAATGCATTTCCTTAACACCTTACCCAAATTGGAGAGAGCCTCCTGGAAATCATAACCATAGGGAGTGGAATCATCCATGTAAATTTCCAGTGAATCATGGACAAGCTTGACAAAAATGCTCAAAATTTCTTTCTGGAAAGTGGTAGTCGCATTGCATAGGCCAAAGCAAAGGACTCTATAAGTGAGGGTGCCTCAAGGATAGGTGAATGTGGCCTTGTCTTGGTCTTCAAGACTGATCTAAATATGACTATACTCACTTAATCCATCCAGGAAAGAGAAGAATTTATTTCCTGGAAGACCATCCAAGAATTGGTCAATGAAGTACAAAGGGAAATAGTATTTCTTAGTGGCTTTGCTTAATTATCAGTAGTCAACATATATTCACCAGTTCCCATTATTATTTGGGACTAGAACAAGAGGGGACACCCATTCACTATCAGATATGGTGTAGATGAACCTTGCATCCAACAACTTATGTAGTTCATATTTTACTATGTCCTTCGACACTGGGTTCATCCTCCTTTGGGGCTGGCACACAATATTACATCCCTATTTGATGTAAATATGATGTGTTCACACTAAGGGATGCACACCTTTCATGTTCATTTAATCCCAAGAAAAAACATATAAGTTCTCCCTCAGCAGCTGGCACATTTACTCTTCTTCTTTGGCCAAGAGAGAGGGATTGATATTTAGGGACCTAGATGGGCCGAATTCTAGAACCTTGGCAGGTTCATAGGTTAAGTAAACTCATCACAACTCAATCCAAGGGTTTCTTTAAAATTTTGTCACTAGGTCATCGAGTGGAATGGAAGTGGGGGGTTGGATTTGATGGATGTGGTCAATGAGGTAATCCTCGTCAGGTTGTCCCCCTATAAGAGCAATATCTATGGTAAAAAGGGGGTAGGGTGTGGTATGGTATACTTCATCTTCTTCTTCATCCTCTAACCCTATAGTTATATCATGGTCAATGGAAGGCTGGGTAGGAGGATATAATACTAGTTTCTTGGACAAGGGCCCATTCTTGATAGTCATGTTTCCGACCCTATAGCTAATATAAGAATCAACAGTGGCCAACAAGGGTATTCTTAAAATGAGAGGGTATCCATTAAAATTGGTTTTGGGCTGAAGTGCCAGGAAGTCAGTGGGATAATGTGAGGAATCAATGGAGACCATAACATACTCGACAGCTCCTTCCAGAACTACTATGGATGTATCTTCAAGCTGCAGAAATGTGGTCGTCTTTCTCAAATCTCCTTAGAGGTTGCATTTCAACATTTCTTCCCTGGTTATCACGTTGATGGTAGCACCAAGATCAATCAAGTTATGGGGGAAAATGATACCATTGATTTGTACATATACTATGGGATTCCCAGGGCCTAGGTACTTTCATAAAATCACTCTTCCCAATATCAAGTCTGACAACTGTCCTACAACATTGATGGTGGGGGTGTCTTTCTTCTTTCTCCTTGGATGTTTGAAGCATTTTTATTTGATTTGTTTATTGTATATGGGGACATCCTTAATGTTCTAGAGAAGGGGTATTCTTACACATGGATTCTTTAGTTCTCCCATAAGTTCAGTCTCTTCTAGGGTGTGTTGGCTAGGGTGGATTAGTCACTTAGGAAAAGGAGGTTGATTGGTCTGAGGGGTTCTTTAATCCTTTTCCTCCTCAACCTATGTAGGTGGATATGGAGGATGATTTTCTGGGATCACTCTTCCAGATATAAGGATGATTTCCTGTATCTCCACAGCATAGGATGGATGGCATGTTTATCCACTGCAAACTTGTTGTTCCTGCTTGTTGTTTTGGTTTGGATTAGGAAAGGCATGTATATGAGGAAAATTATGGGGAGGAAGATGAGTGATTTGACGTTGAGGTTGGGGTGGAGGCAATAAATTAGGTGGTTGGTTAAGTAGGGACCTCCACCCCTGTGATGGGTTGCTTTGCTAAGGTGGTTGAGGAACATACTACTAAAATTATTTATTTACAGGATGAGGATGATATGGAGGGTAATAAGGCCAAATAGGAGGTGTAGGCCATGATGGAGGAGAGGAATAATACCAAGGATGCATGGGTGCATTATGATTTGCATGATAGTGAGAATAAGGTGTACCTTGTTTGCCCTATTGGTATGGCCTAGGCCCTTGAGGCCTCCTTTGATTTGTGAAAGATAGTTTCTCAGGTCCTCCTTCCACACCTTGATATACAAATTTGAGGCCAGGTAAAGAGGGAAATTTATCTGTGGCATTATTCTATTCACAGACTAAGCAAACGTCTATGACATTTAGTGGACATTAATTCTGAGGGCGTTTTCTCGTTCTTCTAGGGAAAAATATAGCCAAGTCCCTCTCTGATTCCTCTTGTTTACTCTTGATCTGCATTGTGTCCATTTTCAAAGAAAAGGTGTGCAACATCTCAATTTTTAAATCATCCAACATGTTTATAATCTCATGCTTGATGGAGGTGGAAGAGGAAGGGGTATTGGTTAGTCTTTGACTAGCTCTACCTTTTTTCCTGGCTACCTTAGATTGGTTTCTAAATATAGTCTTGATTTCCTCATAAGGTACCTGATAGATATCTCCTCTAGTAAACATATTAAGGGTCTTTATCACCTTTTCCCTAATCCCTCAGAGAAGTACTAAATTGAATGATCCGAGATCAAGGGTGCATTTGGCTCTCTTGTAATTCAGTTATCTCTCTTTATCTACAATATTTTCATTTTATGTTACTATAAATTAGAAATAAGTGGGTTATGATCCTACATTTCAATCGAGACGTTTGATGTAGCATTTTTCGATTCTCTCCAAGGAAATCCTTCAGTGTTAAGAATAACCTGAAATCACAAAAAATGAAAAAGATCAAAGCACCTGCAGTATATAATAATCATAAATACCAGTCTAGCTTAGTGATCAAGGATTCTAAGTATTGAAACCATTTCAATGAATTCAGAACAATACAATGAGAAAAAGAGATTCATATGTATTATTAGAAATCAAAAAGAGAAATCTTACAACTTGAGCCTTGATGTTTTACATATTTCTCCAGTGTGTCTGTGAAATATTTTTCCTCAGTTTGATCAGCCTTCCTCTCTAGAACGATTAGCATGAAGGTTTGTGCACAAAGGTGCGATCCTTAATGTACAACCAAAAACTTGCTAATTTAGAATCTATGAACTCTATGAACTCTCTCTAGCTTAGAATATACACATAGAAGTATCTACCCATCAACCTGAAACTTCAGCTCAATTTATAGAGATATTAAGGAATTTTGAGATCCATGAAGAAAGGGATGAGATCCTCCAAAGAATGGATTAGGGATCCTTTAGCCAATGGATAAGCTCCATAATTAGAGGGATAAATATCGAACTTGCACAGATTTGGAGGATTCTAGTTGGGAGAGTATTCGACCAACTAGGCTTCTAGAAGTTACATTTTCATGTTTAATTCCTTTTCATGAGCATGCACGGTTTTTATTGGCGAACAAAGTGGCGATCATTGCAGCTAATAGAAGAATTACACTGCATGCACGGGAAATGGTCACAAAAAGCGCACAGGTAATCTTTTAAAGGTTTTAAAGAGATTTTCTCTAGTTTTCAAGACTTGGTTCAAGAACATGAATATTTTTGACCTCTAAGGGAACATGATATGGATGGTGATAGACCTATACTGAGAGTCAAATTTCATGGTGAAAAAATGATGTGTAACATATTTCCCCCTAATGTATGAAGTCTAAGAAATTGTTTCAAGAGAGTGAAGCGATTTGTCATTCCAAGTATTTGATTGGAGACACTGGTCGAAAACCTGTAGGAAACATTAAATGCAAATATATATCATCACCGAGGTAGGCATTCCCATACTCAGAGCAAAACTAACTAAATTTTCTAGTACAAATATGACTTTAGCATTACATCAAAGGTAGACACAGTATGGGTGCAGCCATCTGTCATAAAGAAGTCTATTATATCATGGTTGAAACTAGATCCAGGGTCTTGATTCCCGCTTCTCAAACTAGTACGAATATATCCATGTGATTGATTGTGTCGAAGTCGAACATGGTAGAAACCACTTGATTATTGGTCAATGATGAAAACCGTTAACAAGTGTGAGAGAAACCATCAATAATGACAACGGCTCTCAAAGTACTTCAATGCAATACGTGAAGTGTGAATGGATTATTTGCAGTTGAGCACTCATAGAATCATTAAATCGAAGGTCAATGATGAGAACCTATCATCGAAGGCGAGAATCCTTCCATTAGGGCATGCAGATTCCAAGGTATAGATAGAATTCTAAATCAACTTTCTAGATAATGAATTGATGTCGATAGAAAGTGATCTGTCACAGGAAAGCCTACGACATGAAACATTAGGTAAATTTTTGAAGATATTTTTTCAAGGATTAACTCAGGGAAGGTCAACATGAATGGAAACAAATTTTTGCAATGAATGGTGCATTTGAAATTGAGCTTTCTCTTGAGCACATAACAACATTGTAAATGGATTGGAAGCATTTGACATAAGGATAATACCCAAAACCAGCTGAATATTTCCAATGAGGTTTGATTAACTATAAAAAAAAAGGATTACCCAACCTAGACATGAGTGCGAAAATGTGTCATGTTCAAGAGTGACATGCTGCTTTTTAAAACAACAATAAAAAACAATTCTTCTTCTCACTTTTCCCCCACCATTACTAGAAAGTACCTCTTTATTTTTGTCAAGCTTCATGAGGATAACATTTTATTGTCATGTAACCTCATCCTTCAGATGAGTCCATCTTAGTATATTTAATGAACCTTAAGAAGGAGTGGTTCAATCCTATTGTAATCGAGAGGTCCTGCACTGTTTAGTTTTAACGAGTCCATCATAAGGTTAACTCAGTGTTTTTCAGTTTTAGGGAGTCAAAATAAAAACATAAGTAAACTCCGTAGTGTTATTTTCCATAAATGTATTTTCTCTAAATGGAAAAAGTATAAAGTAATGTAGGAGAGAACTTCGTTGACCATGCTTAGTCATCATATAGCTTTTTCATAAATAGTCTAGTCCAGTCCGAAAAAGGGGTAAACTTATACTGAATAGACAACTATTCATTTAATGAGTTCGAATAGTCAAGTGCTCGGTAATATTTTCATGTTTCGAGAGTCTAAAAAGGGCTTAAAGAGGACTCCATGGTTTCACTTTTTCGTATTTTTTAAAGAGCCTGAGAAAGTGAAAAAATTCTACTCGTTGTCAAAATCATTCTTTTCAAACATAACCTGTTCCCTACACAAAAAATCAAAAGACTACAATCACCTCCTCGTGAATTATGGGAAAAAATTCAAATTTGACTCCTAAACATGAAAATAAAAAAATAATATTATTTTATTAATTTAAACCTATAAAAAGAGTGAAAACAAATCATTTTTACCTTTTGGTTTTTAGAGCAGTGAAAAGGAGTTTTTCCCATAAACCTTCCAGAGTAGATATCGGGAGAACTAGTTAACCATTTCAAGAACTGTCAGCTCCGGGTATTCCACCTCATCATTAGCTTACCTTTCATCTCTTTGGTTTTTTATTTTAATCTTTTAGGTCATTTTTTAGGGGGAAACGAGGTTTTGAAATCTACCCTCATGCGTGCGCAATTTTTCGTGGCAAAACCCACGCACTCAAATGATATTTTAATAGAAAAAATCACCAGGCCATCATGATTTCTATGCATATCTCATCCGAAAAAATGCATTGTGTATGTATAAAACCCACGCAAGTGCCATGGGGTTTTCAAAATAACAGTTATATCCATAAAAAATGGCTCAAATTCTCTCAAATAATTTCTAATGTTCCTTGTTGATTGTTTGTAGGCTAGCGATTATGTTGGAATGGAGAGAAAGGGAGCATGAGATGCATGATAATGAAGCCATGGATGACCCAAAAAAATTTCTCTAGTTAAAGAATTGCGGTTTGTATAAATTTTGGGCAATTCAAGGAATGAAGGAACAAGTGGAGCTTATGACCTAGTTAGCCATTGTCTGGGATGTTTGGGAGAAATTCTTCATCAATGGAGACAATAGGCTTGTGATCGAGCTAGGAAATATCTATTTTCTCACTGGATTACCCCACAGAGGGACAGACATATCCTTGTTTGTGTCACGATTAGGGGGACTACCCACTGCATCTTATATGGCCCAATATTGCAGCCAAGAGTCAGATCCGAAGGATGGTTGCATTGACATCAAAAAAATTGTGTGATTTTACCTAAATAACATTGCATTTATAGTTACCAGGTTTTTTAGTAGTGCAACTCCATATGTGGCTACCAAAGCACAAATGCAGACTACAGTTGAGTGTTTCGGGGGAACAATTTTCAACTATTGTGAAGGAGTGTTGGTCAACATGAAAGGAAAACTTACAAGAGAAAATAATGGTAAGTTTAAAAACTTTGGCTATGGAGATCTTCTTGTGTCTTTCACTTTGGAGAGGATTCCACTCCTAGAACCTCAGCAGTCACCAGTGGACCCGACGGGACCTAGGGAGCCACGTATGTTGGGATGGGTGTCATTGATGGCTCTCCATTATGGATATGGTGGTAATATGGTTAGATATACCACTTAGTTATTTATATGGCTCTAGAGCCAAATATTAATGATTGAGGATTTTCGTTATGCAGGGGTAGATTTTAAGAGTGATCCTGACACATCACTCCCATCGAGAACACAGTGGGATGCATCAGGTAAAAGATATAATTTTTAAATTTTTTTATAATCTAATTCTTATTTGATTAGTTATCATCCAATACTGAGAAAAATATTAAAATGTATATGTCGACCCATCAAGACCAACAATGCTTTTTTGCTTTGACAGGTGAGATGTGCAACCTATAGCAGCAAGCCCACCACAAACCGATGCAACAAAGGCCCTTGCAGAGCTAGAGCACAACCTAGATAGGTTGACTATTGACATCTCGGAGACAGGGATAGATGATATACCTCTTAGGCTTAAGAGACATGTGACTGGGGTTCCAAGCCCAATCAAGAGATATCTGCGTAGGGTGGAACGTGCCATAGTCTGCTACCATGATCATCATCATGGATAGTTGATGATCGATCTAGATTATCATTTTTTTTTGTATCGATATATTTATATCGTAAGGTTTTTGAAAATTATGATCATAGAGGGTGTAATATTTTTTGACATGCAACTATTTTAACCTAATGAAATTACTACTTTCGATCTACGAGTATATTGTTCAATATGGATAAAAAATTGTTTAGTTTTAATTTTAATGTTGTAGAAGTCTATTTAAAAATTTACTAGCTAATTCATCAACCAATGTGTTTAAATTTATTGAAATGTGTTGATATTCAATGTAATCAAACTACCTTTCCAAGAGATGAACCATTAAAAACATTCTTAACAAAGTTGAATTTCTGATATCATAAACACCATTTAAATGTAATATAGTGAGCTGTGAATCTAACATATCAATGAAACAGAGAATGCCAAATGCAATGGAATTAGATAATAGCTCAATGAATGCGCTATATTCTGCAATATTATTCATATTTTGACCGAGGAAAATCCCATGAATAGAGACTAACTCATCGATGGGTGAATAGATGACCCAAGTAGCGGAAGAAATGTTCCATGTACTATCATAGGTGATTTCAACAAAACCAATGTAATTTTGAAGGAATTTTGACATCTACAGTATCAAGAGTAATCAAGATAAGTAACAAAAGTAGTGAAAACTCATCAAGAAAAATAACTAATTTAAGGCACATTGTTTTAAAATGTAACTAATGTACAAATAGGATCTTCACATGAAGAATCATGCATAATATCTCTTGAGATAAAGGCCATTTATGGGTTTATCTAAAGAGACATCATCATAGTCAATTAACTCCTAGGGTCCTTTTGCAAGCACATACTTAACAATATAAGAACCATGCCACATTGGTTCAAATTTACCAGCACCTACTTTTTCATGAGCTTGATCATATAATAGAACTAGCTCACCTTCTAAATATATATGAGGGTTAAAAATTTGATTATACTAAGCCTTAATACATTTTTTTATGAGCTTCAGCAGCTAATGCAGTGGTGCGATGAGTCTCATCTGACTGTGCTAGGTATAAGAAGTGTTTCTCCTCTTCAGAGGTAGTTGGTAATAATTTGATGGCTAATTTGAGTGATGGAATTTCACATTCAATGTGTATCAAAACTTCCAAATCATAACGAGATGAAAAGGAGTGAACCATGTGGATGTTTTTGTAGAGGTACGGTATGCCCATAATCTGGAAAAAATCATGGTATTCTAATTTTTTTTATGAGTTCCGACAATCCGTTTAATTATGTTAGTTAAAATCTTGTTGACAGCCTCAAATTAGCCTTTGGCATGTGGGTAATATGATGTAGAATTATCATGGTATAGGGCAAGTTGAGTGGAAATTTCGGTCATCATAATGTTTCGAAAGTGGCTACCATGGTCCGTAACGATAACTTGACGTACACCAAACATAAAAATAATGTGATTGAATATGAAAATTGCTGCAATTTTTCCATCAGTCGCGAATGTAGGCATCACCTTGGCCCATTTGTTAAAGTAATCTACGGTGAGAATAATATACACATTCTCCCCAGCTGAGTGAGGTTTACATGTGACGAAATCGATGCCCCATTTGGCGAAAGGACCAACAACAATGATTGGGTGAAGAGGAGTTGGAGGTGCACGCATATTTCGATAAAAAATCTGGCAATTGGGGTATTTTTATAACCACGAGAATATAGTCTTTGAATAGTGACGGCCATAAATAGCCAGTGCGCAATATATTTTGGGTTGTGGAAAACCCAGACATATGACTACCACACACTCTATAATTGAAATCATTTAAGACCGTTTCGTCTTCTTCGTGAGTTAAACAATGTCAAAAAACATGATTGGCACCATGAATATAAAGTGTGTCACCAACAATAGTGTATTGTTGAGATTGGTATTGTATTATATGTCGATCAAATCATGAAAGCTCTGGACAAAAGGTTTGGGTTTGAAGATATATAATGATATCTTCATACCAGGCATCTAATGTATTGATTAGAAACAAAGATTCATTAACGAGATGGTCCTCTGCCACCGTTTCAAATTCAGTATAGGAAAAATCACACATAAGTTCAGCAAAAAACAATGATTTCTTAGACTTGCATTTCTTGAACTCCAAATCAAACTCTTCTAGGATAATGATCCATTTGGAGTATTTTCCCACGATAAATTGATTCGTCAAAATTTACATCATCGGGTTGCAATTAGATATCACTATGGTTTGACATAACAATATGTAATGACAGAATCGTTGGATAGCTTGAACAGCTGCCAAGGCAAATTTCTCCACATGTGATACTTGATCCTTGTCAGGGTGAGATTCTGACTTAGGTAATAAATCACATGTTCATTTTTGGATTCATCCTCTTGAACTAAATCCGTTCCAATCATGGAATCAGATGCAACTAAATAAAAAAATTAATCTCGGTGATAATTAGGTGGATGCAACAATAGTGCATGGGTCAATTCATGTTTTAGTGCATCAAAATATTTATCAGCAAGCTTGTCCCAGATAGATGGAACACACTATTTTAATAACTGAGTGAAACCTTTATTTAACTCTGCATAGTTTGGGATAAAACAATGCAAAAAGTTTTCTTTCCCCTACAAACATTGGAGTTGGTGAAGAGTGTAAGGAGGAGGTAAATTAGCAATGGCATCAACCTTCAACGGGTTGAAATGACTGCTCTCTTTTGAAAAAATGAACCCAAGTAAGTGTCCTAATTGTACACAAAAAAACACATTTGTGTGGATTCAAGTGAATGTTGTAATGCCTACGTGACATAAAGATGGCACGTAAATGTGTAGGATGATCTTGTCTGTGTAAATAATGTGTAGGTAAGTCATCCAAGAAGGGTTGTACAATCTGTTTGATATTGTGAAATGTGTAATACATAGCTCTTTGAAAAGTTGCACCAGCTGCATATGTCTATTTAAAACTTGATTAGATAATGGGGGAAGAGAGAAGATTAGACGAAAAAGAGAGAGAGAGAGAGAGAGAGAGAGAGAGAGAGAGAGAGAGAGAGGATTGAATGGAAAAGAGAGGGATAGGACTTAAGAGAGAGGAAGAGAGTGAAGGGGGGAGGGAGAGGATTGTATGGGAGAGAGAGAGTGTATGTCTGATGGGGGAAGAGAGAGGGAGGTAGGAGAGAAAGGGAGAGAGATGAAGGAAAAGAGGGAGTAATTGATAGAGAGGAGGAGAGAGGGAGGGATATAAGAGGAGAGAAGGAGGGATAGATAGATTTCATTGGAAGGGGAGAGGGGGAGGGAAGAAGGAATAAATAGAGAGTGAGAAGTGGAGAGAGAGAGATGGAGTGAGAAGGGAGAGATAGAGAGAGAGTGTGTATGTTTGGGGGTAAGATTAAGAGACAAAGAAGGAGAGATGGAGGGAAGGGGGAGAGAAGGAGAGAGAGAAAGAGGCATATAGTAACAAATTTGGAAGGTTAAGAGAGAGAGAGTGAGAGAGAGAGAGAGGATATGAGAGAGTGGAGAGAGCTGGAGGAAAGAAGAAATACATAGAGAGAGAAAGGTGGATAGAGAGAGAGAGAGGGAGGGAGTGATAACAAATATGGAGAGAGAGGGAGAGAGGGGGAAGGGGAAGAGGGAGGGAGAGAGGGATAGGAGGAGGTAGTGATAGATATATAGATTGGAGAAAGAGAGTGTATGTTTTGGGGTTGATATAGAGGGACAGAGGGAGATAGAAATATATATGGAAGGTAAAGAGAAAGAAGATATATATGGAGACAGGGATGGAGGGACAAAGATATTGATAGATATGGAGTGATAGAGCATGTGTGTTTTTGGGGGTGATATAAAGAGACAAAGAAGGAGAGATGGAGCGAGATATACATATATATGGAGGGGGGAGAGAGGGAAGAATATTTCTTGCACTAGATGCATTGATTTTAGTGTAGATGGTGATTTCTAATTCTATTTGATTGCTTGCACTAGATGCATTTATTTTAGTGTATATGTTGATTTCTAATGATATTGTATTACTTACACTAGATGCATTGATTTCAATGTATATGATTTCTAATCCTATTTGATTGCTTGCAGTCAATGCATTGATTTCAGTGTAGATGGTTATTTCTAATCCTATTTGAGTGCTTTCACTAGATGCATTAATTTCAATGTTGATGTTGAATTCTAATTATATTTGATTGCTTGCACTAGATGCAATAATTTCAATGTAGATGATTTGTAATCCTATTTGATTTCTTGCATTAAATGCATTGATTTTAGTATAGATGGTGATTTCTAACCCTATTTGATTTCTTGCACTAGATGCATTGATTTTAGTGTAGATGTGCATTTCTAATCCTATTTGCTTACTTGCACTAGATGCGTTGATTTGAGTGTAAATGTTGATTTCTTATCCTATTTGATTACTTGCATTAGATACATTGATTTCAGTGTAGATTTTGTTTTCTAATCTTATTTGGGTTCTTGCATCAGATGCATTGATTTCAGTGTATATGTTGATTCCAGATTTCATGTAATTGTATGTGTGATGGTACGTTAATTTTAAATTCATTGGATTAATAGTGTGCATTGATTTCAGTGTAAGCAAAAAAAATTACTGATAATGTACATTCATTTATTTGTTGTAGTAATTAAACCTATTAATATATGAGAGAAAGAAAGATAAGATATGATATTTATTACAACATCTCGAGCTAAATATTGGTTTACAATTTCAACTATCCTTTTCATATAATCGATACGAAATTATGACAAAACTAACAAGGGTGAGAATAAGAATAGTATAAGAAAATAGTTTGAGATTGATCACATTGAAGACTATTTTCAATTGACTACATTCTCATTATTCACATTTTATATCATTCAACGCTATTACATTGTCACTTTGCATTCAAGAATTTTATTTCATCATTTTCCATCATTAAAGTTATTTTACAATATTTTGTCATCTCAACAAGATGAGATAACTAAGAAAAATTAAAATTAAAATGACCAGATAGATCTCATACATATTCAACGTATTTAAAATTCTTATATTAATATTATATTTATTTACATATTATTGATAAAATTAAGCATATGTTCGATATATTTTCCTTGGCCACACATGACTGAAACCAGCCTAGATCCATATTAGTTCCAGATATATCAAGCACCTAAAGGGATGTAATTTCTCGAGGTGAAAAACTTTCCTCAAGTTTTACACTCAAAAACTAGGTTTGCATCTCAAGATATTTGATTCCTTTTGGTGCTTGATAGATCCGGAGTTAAGATGGATCCATGCGGGCTTAAAGAAATTCATATATAGATCAACCAAGTTTCCAGCTCATCAGGGATTTCCACTCACAAAGGAAATTTGAAAGGAAAAAAAATACTTGCTAAAGATGTTAAATATCCAAACAATCTTCAAAAAATATTTCAATATAGAATTGCATATCAATGTCTCAAAAGAATTCACACATATCCTGACTACTTTTAATGCATACAAAAATATATACTTTCAATGATACAACAACTTTTCCCACCAAATTTCTTTGTGTCATTTACTAGTGTTGAGCATCTATGTGATACATTAACAGATGCATTGAAGAAAAAAAATTCCTTCTTTGACTCATCACCCTAATGATGCCTCCATTGAATGCATTGACACTGTTATTAGAAGTTACCAAGTTATTTGTAGTCGATATTATAAACATGGGATCCAGGCACTATGCACTTTGATCATAATAAATAGTGAATTATTTGGACAAGTTCAATATTTATTTTTTATCATAGAGTTCCAAAGAAAAGGAATGAAACATGACCATGGATTTCTTTGGATTAAAGATGCACTAATATATTTGCATTCAATTGAAACCAATGTTATTTCTTTCATTGATTTCTATTTGACTTGTGATTCAGCAATGTTATCAGATCAAATAGTTCAAATACAGACTAATCATCACACAAAAACTTGCAAAAAACACAAACATTATGCTTGTAGATTTGGTTTTCCTTTTCTGCCAATCCATGAAACTTGCAATAATGGAAAAGACAATCAATAAATGAAGACAAAAAATTCCCCCCTTTAAGAAAAATTTTCTATTAAAAAAAATGTCATTTAACATTTTCTTCACTGATCTTGATATCATAGACAAAGCACATATATTGCCTCTTCGCTCTTGTGCCATTCGACCCATCATATTATTGAAAGTAAATATTTTTGATATTTGGATAAATGCATTTTTAAAAAAATCACAATTGTGGAAAGTGAAAAAATATGCCTAATTCATCTTAGATGCCTATGATATAGCAACATATTGTAATTCCTACATGGAAAACATGGACCATATAATGACATCTTCTTTCAAAAATAATCAAGAAGATTGTTTCTCTAATAATGAAAGTAATATTGAAACTATTCGTCAACTAGGAAACACATTGCTAAATTTGCAACAAATGTCCAGTAGTTAAGCATTTCATATTATTCTTCGATCTCTTTCTTAGACAGATTCCACATCCAATCATCCCTTTGTTAGATCTTAGTCTCGACAATGGAACCATTTTTTTCCTTGATGGGGCCTAGACCCAGGTTCAAAGTGAATATGCAATCCAACAAAACCCATTATTACCAGGCCTTTCTCAAAACTTTGAGGTGAAGAAGGACCTCGTTGGGGTCTGATATGAGTTTTCGTACTTGGTCGAAGAAGAATATGTGGAAGCCATCATTAGCCACTAGCCATGAAATTGGTTAACTCTGCTTCCTGAAGGCATAGAGCAGGATTGAACGAGTTGTGCAAAAATCACTAAGATAATAGGAAATAAGGACACAAAGGTCACATTCATGACTAAGAAATAGCATGACACATAGATTCTAGAATTAGGAGGGGATGATATTTTTGGTGGTGATCTTAGCACAAATCCAGCTTCCCCTTTTACCACCGAATGAAGAAAACCACGGAATAGTGGTGTGAGAAATAAGGTGAAGTATGATAAAATACTGGGTAAGAAGCCATTATCCTTACTAAAGGGGACCTTGATAAAATTGGGGACACCAAAAGCAGGCCACTGAGCACTTATGGGGTAGTATTGAAGATAACTATGAGAAATTGTTGGAATATGTTCATAAGGGCTTGCAATACTTGAAGGTATAGATGAGTGTCAGGCGAGCATGAGTGGGTTGTAAGTGAACCTGATTCAACTGAGTGGAGCATAGTCCAACACAGGCACAACTACGCAGGAATTGGTGCTGACTTCTGATACTTGCATGGTGAATATCCTTGCAGGTTCACTGAGTTTTGACACAGTAGAGAAGCTCAGGCAGGTGGCCCACTAGCACAATACAAAATTGAATATTGCTATGATGTCACTGTAGGCTTCACACGAATTCCACCATAGCATAGACAAAGAGTTGAAGATCCATGAACAACGCACCCTCATGATTTTTCATCAGGTCAAGGATGAAAGGCAAAGCATAGCTGAGGAAAATCAGCTTGTTTTCCAAGAGTGTGTGGTTGTGGTAGAACAATGAAAAAAGTTGGAAGGGGCTATCTCTAAAGCATGCAACGAGCTGCCAGAGCTCCAGATTTAAGTTTCAGTTGCACCATAAGAGAAAGTGGCCAAGCTGGCCACTGCAAATAAGGACTCTAAGGCAAAATTTTATGAAGTGCTTGAAAATGAAAATGAAGATAGTTGAGTTGTAGATGCAATTGCATCTTCCACTCCGCCAGAAGTTTGGGAGAAATGCCCAGTACAGATGAAAGAGACCTCAGAACAGGTTGAGTCTTGAAAATAGGAGTGTTCGAATGTCTTACGTGAAGTCCTCGATATATGGGCCTCACTACAAGAGGACCCTCAGGTGAAAAATATACAGGCTGAAGTGCACAAAAGTCTTAAACAAATGGATTAGATTAAGGTCATTGTAAAGACCTTAAGACCAATGTAGTGGCTTACATATATCCAAGAGGGTAAATCCTTAGAGAAGTAGGTCGATGAGCGGCACAGGAAGGAGAAACTACTGAATGATACCTTAAAACCCTAGGAAGCTGAAGCCTGCTAGGTCTCCTAAACTGTGGAAAATAAGTTGAAGGAATTGTGCACGAGGCAGAGAGAATTAGAGCAGAAGAAAGCTAATAAATTTATAGAGACACTGCTCGAAGAGATTAGGGACTTTGGAAAGCAGTACGTCGAAGCAGTTCCCCTGTTGAAGGATGCCTTGAGCAGCATCAAAGTGAAGATAGATGGTGAACCAAATTTTTGACTCGAGACAAGTCACAATTTTGTGTTGGGGCCCTGTTGGATATGGGATCCCCTCGAATAAAGCAACAAGGAAAGACTCCACAAATCAAGGACTAGAGCAGGTACTATGGAGTGTATTTTGAGTCATAGGGGCTTTGGGGTGGGTCAAAGCCCCTTATTATGTAATGGGAAGGGATATGTTTGAATATTGGACTCCACCCATGGTTTTGGACAATGGTATTGTAAATGCCAAACCTATATAAGGAGTCTAGATAGAACTCATAAGAAGTTGTGAAAAGAAGGAAGTAATATTAAATGATAGATCTTATGAGATGCATTTGGATGTAAGATTTTTTTGATTCGGATTATGTTTATTGGGTTAGAGGAAAGTCTCCTACAATTGTGTGTGTGGAGACCTTAGGAATTTTGCAACTATGTGCACAGACCACTGCACCTGTTTGTGCAGGGTGGAACTGAATGCATGAAAAGGACCTGGAAATTAATGAAACAACTATAGGATAGATCTTAGTTATATTGATGTGTTTTTATTTTACTTACTGTTTATGAATATCTATGTTGAATAATGGTTTTGATCTATAATTGAATATTTCATTCTTGTTTATGGTTGTTTCTTTTGTTTAATGCATGAATATGTAATATCGTGCATTCTGTGAGTAAGTTTAACAGATAAGTTGAAAAACACTTGTATTATTGATAGATCTGACCTGCGAAGCTCTCTTAAGAAAGAAAATCCCTAAAGCCACAATCCTCTTTCCATTTGGATGCAGAAACATGGTTCTAGAATCCCCCTATATTTCCTTGGGTGAGACTTCAGTCTACGCAAGCAGATCATTGATGAAAGGGCCAGTTATAGTGGGTTTTGTTGGATTGCACAGAAACTTTGAACCTGGGTCTAAGCCCCATCAAGCCAATAGTAGGCCTTCGACACAACTTATCATATGTAAATAGATGGAAAAACTGAGGGTCAATAGGATATTGGAGGATATGTCGAGGATGTATGTGATGCATCAGCATCGTAAGTGGTAAGAGTATCTTCCACTGGTAGAGTTCACCTACAACAAAGGGTATTAGGAGACATTCAGGATGAGTCCCTTTGAGGAATTATATGGGCATATTTGCAACGCTCCTATCTGTTGGAGTGATCTGGTCAACAAGGTACTCATTGGTTTAGATATGTTGTTAGAAATGGAACAGGAAATGCAGGTGATTAAGCAAAAATAGAAAGAAGTGCAAGATATGAAAAAGAGTTATGCAAATAAGAACAAGGTTTTCAAGGAATTTCAAGTTCGGGATCAGGTGTACTTGTGTATGAATCCCAAGAAGATTTCCTTGTGGATTTGATCGTGTGCCAATTTGGCACCAAGGTTTTGTGGACCCTTGAGGATCATTAGGAGGATTGGGCTAGTAGCCTATCGAATTGCACTAAATTCCACATTGAAATTCCACGATGTTTTTCATAAATCGTTTCTTAAGAAATATGTTAAAGATGTTGATCATGTGATTGAATATTCTATATTGCAGGTGGAGCTAGAATGAGAGTTCCAGCCAGAACCATAGTGAATTTTGCAGAAAAATATGCTCATTCTCCAGAATTGAGAAATCGAGAAAGTTAAAGTGCAATGGAAACACTTTGGGCCTGATGAAGCTACAAGGGAGATGGAGGATCAAATGTGGGCTATGTATGCTTCCTTTTTTGTCAATTGAGGCAATGCAGTTTTGGTGTGATGTGGTATTTGTTTGACATGTGTTTTGATGTGATGTTCAGGTATATGTACATATGTATATGGATGTATACCAACATAAGCTATTTTATAAAGCTCCAATAAGTGGTATGGTGTCATGTCATTATATTGTTCATGTTGGTTTTCTTTTTAGTAGGGTGATAGTTGTAAATAATGCATTGAGCTATGTTATAAAGCTCCATTGGAAGAATGTTTTCTTTTCAGCAGTTTTTCTGAGGTATATGTGTGATTGAACACTGAGGATGGTTTCCACCAAGGGGGGGGATTTTGTAATAGCCCTGGGGAAAATTCCATGTAATAAAGTTAAAATAATAACCACGGTTGATGGGAAACTTATTCCAATCTGAATGTTGGGAAAAACATGCTAGTGCAGGTGTTCACATGGTTTATTATGCTTAAAGGAAATTGACAAAGGCTATGGATAAGGAATTAAAGAGGAAAAAAGTATTTTTGGTAGATTTATTTATGAAAATACTGGAAACTAGGAGAAAAGGGAGATGAAAGGTCACAGGTGGCATGTGGGGAGGAAAATGGTGGAAAATAATTGAACATAAAGAAAATAGAGGCCTCTTATATAAAAATCCTTGTAAGGATCCATTGGTATCTTTTGTCAATGAATTTTTGGAGGTCTGTCATTATTCTCTCTCTCTCTCATACTCTTCGATACTTAGAGATTTTTTGGAGTGCTCTTAGAGAGCGTGGATACTTGGTGATTTGGAGCAAGAAAGAAAAGGAAGAGTAGGAAAGCACAAAGAGTCATCTGGATCAACAACTACCGCAGGTTTTGATTACAGGTATCAAGTTGCATGGTTGTTTTCCTCATCATTTTTCGCATGTATGGCTATGCATGTGGATTTTCCTAGCCTTGCCATTTCCTCTGTAGCCATGGTGTTGTGGGTCTATTTCCATTGTTTTTTTTGTTTGGTTGATTTTCCTGATTCCTTTATGTTGGGTGTGGAGCCTGATTATCTTGTTTACTTTGTATCACAACATTGGACCCCTGTACCTTAAAAGGGGCGGCAACGCCGCTCGTAATTTTTTCTGAGGTAGCGCCCCCGAAGCTAAAAATAGATGTAAATTTGCCTTGTAAAAGTATAGTACTTTCTAGTCAATCTGGGCCGTTCATTAGGCAAATGATCTGACGGTAGAAGTTATGTTTAGATTAGGGTTTTTTGCCCTAGAAGGCAACCCCTTGATTATATGAGGGCATTGTATTGCGTCTGTGTATTGTATGTGTATTCTTGGAGCGAGAAACAAAGAGGGAGACTATGAGAGAGAACAGAGGATATTACAGCGGATCTGCTGTCGGTTTTGTCTCTTCATTTTTGCTGGATAATAGAAAGGAAGGACTGGCTATTCGGGGTGGACGTAGCCCATACTGGGTGAAACATGTATATCTGTGTCTCTCTAGTTTTATGTTTTTTGTGTGCTTTTATTTTCCATATATTTTATGTGTTGCATTGCTCTGTAATATTTAATTTTCTAACAACTGGTATCAAAGCCGAAGGTATATTTGGCTGATAAACTCACAGGAAAGAAGGTTTACTGGTTTGAGTGGGAGCAATGGCGGAATATGATAAGTTTAGAGTCAAGAAATTTAACGGCCAAAACTTCCCGTTGTGGAAGATGCAGATGGAAGATTATCTGTATCAGAAAGATCTGTACCTACCATTGAGCGGAAAAACAAAGAATCTGGCGGCCATGATAGACGTGGAATGGAACATTCTCCATAGAAAAGCACTCTGAATAGTACGGTTGTGTCTTGCGGTGTCCGTCGCCTTCAATATGTTGAAGGAAACAACAACAGAGGGTTTGATGCAGGCGTTGGAGAAACTATATGAAAAACCCTCGGCCTCAAACAAGGTATTTCTTATGAAACGATTATTTAATATGAAGATGTCGGAAGGTGGATCTATTGCAGACCATTTAAATGAATTTAATACAGTTACTAGTCAGTTAAGTTTTGTAGGGGTAAAATTTGATGATGAAGTTAGAGCTCTGTTATTCTTGTGCTCATTACCATAAAGCTAGAATGGTTTAGTTATGGCCATTATTAATTCTGTCTCTGAATCTAGTACTTTAAAGTTTGATGATGTTGTTGGTGCTATCCTTAGCGAGGAAATGCAACGGAAAAGATCCGGTGAGACATCAGGTAATGCTTTGAGTGCAGAGTCTAGGGGAAGAAGAATGGAAAGAGGAAAGAGCTCGGGATATCGCAGTAAATCAAGGAAAGGCAGATCCAAGTCCAGATTAGGTATAGTGTGCTGGAATTGCGGAAAGAAAGGACAGCTAAAGAAAGACTGCAGATCTTGGAAGGGAAAAGAAGGAGACACACAGCAAGAAAACAATCATGAAGCAAATGTGACAAGTGATGTGTTACAAGATGCTTTGATTCTTTCTTTCAAAAATGTTACTGATTCTTGGGTTGTAGATTCAGGGGCTTCATTCCATGCCACACCTGATAAGAAATATTTTCATGACTATGTTCAAGGAGATTTTGGACAAGTTCGTTCGGGTGATGATAAACCCTGTAAAATTGTTGGAATGGGTAAAGTTCTTGTAAAACAACAGAATGGAAACCAATGGCTACTAAAGGAGGTAAGGCATGTTCCAGATCTGAAGAAAAATCTGATTTCAACAGGGCAGTTAGGCAGTGAAGGTTGTGTGAAAACTTTCACAGATAAAACTTGGAAGGTCACCAAAGGAGCGCTGGTAATAGCAAAAGGTGAAAAGGTTGGTACATTGTATTTAGGCAATGGTATTTCTAACTCTGTTAATGCTTTAACTTCCAAAGGAGCAGATGCAACATTATGGCATCATAGGCTCGGACACATGAGTGAGAAGGGAATGAAGATTCTTCACTCAAGAAATTTGTTGCCAGGTTTGAAGAATGTTGATTTTGATTTCTGTGAGAATTGCATTTATGGAAAACAGAAGAGAGTCAGATTTCTCAGAGTTGGGAAAGAAAAGAAGAGCGAAAAATTGGAGCTTGTGCATACAGATGTATGGGGACCTGCTCAGGTATCATCTCTCGGTGGCTCTCATTATTATGCTACTTTTATTGATGATGCAACTAGAAAAACATGGATTTATTGTATTCAGAATAAATCTGATGTATTTGATACTTTCAAGAAATGGAAAGTTTTGGTTGAGATTGAGACAGGAAAGAAGTTGAAGTGTCTCAGATCAGACAATGGAGGTGAGTATTGCAGCAAAGAGTTTGATAGGTACTGTTCAGAGCATGGAATTCGTAGAGAGAAGACAGTTCCAAGAACACCACAAGAAAATGGTGTGTCAGAAAGGATGAACAGAACAATCATGGAGCATGCAAGGTGCATGATATTGCATGCAGGATTGCCTTTACAATTTTGGGCAGATGCTGTAGATACTGTTGTTTATCTAATAAACAGAGGGCCTTCAAGTTCCTTGGATGGTGGTATTCCAAAGGAAGCATGGACAAGTAAAAAGGTAAACTACTCTTTTTTAAAGCCTTTTGGTTGTGAGGCCTTTGTCCATATTAATAAAGAAAATAGAACAAAGCTTGAGGCAAAATCAAAGAAATGTACCTTTATTGGACATGGTGCTAATGATTTTGGTTATCGCTTATATGATTATGAAAATCACAAAATCATTAGGAGCAGAGATGTAATATTCAATGAAAAGGTCTTGTATAAGAATCAGTTGCAGGAAAAGAAACATGAAAAAGAAAGCAAGGAATACACGGTTCTTGATGAGATAACTGAAAAAGTAAAGGTTCCTGAAAATAATAATAATCAACAACCACAGCAGCAACAACCACCACAACAGCAAAAAGCACCTCAAACACCTGAAAGTGGTGTTAGAAGATCTACCAGGATAAGTAGACCCCCTGAACGATACTCTCCTTCATTATATTATTTATTGTTGACTGATTCTGGTGAACCTGAATGTTATGAAGAAGCAATGCAGTTTGAAAGTAGGAAGAAGTGGGAGCTAGCCATGGAAGAAGAGATGGACTCCTTAATGCATAACCAGACTTGGGACTTAGTCAGGTTGCCTGCAGGTAAAACTACATTGCATAATAAATGGGTTTACAAGCTGAAGGAAGAAGATGGAGGAAAACAGAGGTACAAAGCTAGACTTGTGGTGAAGGGGTTTGCACAGAAGAAAGGTATTGATTTTGATGAAATATTTTCTCCTGTTGTTAAGATGAATTCAATCAGAACTATTTTAAGTCTTATAGCAGCGGAAGATTTACATCTTGAACAGTTAGATGTAAAGACAACATTTCTCCAAGGAGATTTGGAGGAAGATATATACATGCAACAACCAGAAGGATATGAGGTAAAAGGGAAAGAAAAATTGGTGTGCAGGTTAAAGAAGAGCTTGTATGGCTTAAAACAGGCTCCAAGGCAGTGGTATCTAAAATTTGACAAGTTTATGTCTGAAGAAGGTTATACTAGATGTTACTCTGATCATTGTGTTTATCTAAAAAGGCAAAATCATGGAAGCTATATTATATTTTTATTGTATGTAGATGACATGCTTGTTGCAGGGTCTAACATGCAGGAAATAAATGTGCTCAAAAGAAAATTGGAAAATTCATTTGCAATGAAGGATTTGGGAGCTACAAAACAAATCCTTGGTATGAGGATAACTAGATACAGGAAAAATAACAAATTAACACTGTCTCAGAATGAGTACATAGAAAAGGTGTTGAAAAGATTTAATATGCAGAATGCAAAACCAGTTAGTACACCTTTTTCTAGCCATTTCAAACTTAGTAAGGAGATGTGCCGCAAGACCCAAGAAGAAATGGACTATATGTCTAAAGTTCCATATGCATCAGCAGTTGGAAGCTTAATGTATGCAATGGTCTGCACAAGGCCTAATATTGCACATGTAGTGGGAGTTGTAAGCAGGTACATGAACAATCTAGGAAAATAACATTGGATGGTAGTAAAATGGATTCTCAGATATTTGAGAGGTACAACAAATCAAGCATTATGCTTTGGTGGTTCAAACATTGCTCTACAGGGATATGTTGATGCAGATATGGAAGGTGATAGAGATAAAAGTAGGAGCACTACAGGATATGTATTTACTGTAGGTGGAACAGTTGTCAGTTGGGTTTCAAAAATCCAAAGTGTTGTTGTACTTTCAACAACAGAAGCAGAGTATGTTGCTGCTACAGAGGCTAGTAAAGAAATGATTTGGTTACAGAGGTTTATGGATGAATTGGGTAAGAAGCATGATATGGGCATGTTATACAGTGATAGCCAAAGTGCCATTCATCTTGCAAAGAACTTAGAATTTCATTCCAGGACTAAACACATACATCTCAAGTACCATTTCATACGGTCAGTATTGGAAGATGGAGAGTTGAAGCTGGAAAACATACACACTAGCCAGAATCCTGCAGATATGCTAACAAAAGTTGTAACCAGGGAGAAACTGAGAATGTGCTCAGTTTCAATTTGTCTTCAAGGATGACAATGAAGATGAGGAATAGCCAGGTCCAAAGAGGAGTCATTGTCTAGCAAATGAAGCAGTGGCGGAGTTGCTACAATCAGTCTCCAAGTGGGAGATTGTTGGGTGTGGAGCCTGATTATCTTGTTTACTTTGTATCACAACATTGGACCCCTGTATCTTAAAAGGGGCGGCAACGCCACCCATAATTAATTGCTACCGTGGGGGGTCCAGGGGGGGCGGCAGCGCTTTTCGGAGCCCCCCCTGGCGGGGGTTTTCGAGGGCAGCGCCCCCGAAGCTAAAAACAGATGTAAATTGCCTTGTAAAAGTATAGTAATTTCTAGTCAATCTGGGCCGTTCATTAGGAAAATGATCTGACAGTAGAAGTTATGTTTAGATTAGGGTTTTTTGCCCTAGAAGGCAACCCCCCGCTTATATGAGGGCATTGTATTGTGGCTGTGTATTGTATGTGTATTCTCGGAGCGAGAAACAAAGAGGGAGACTGTGAGAGAGAACATAGGATATTATAGCGAATCTGCTGTAGGTTTTGTCTCTTCATTTTTGCTGGATAATAGAAAGGAAGGAGTAGCTGTTCGGAGTGGATGTAGCCCAAACTGGGTGAACCACGTATATCTGTGTCTCTCTAGTTTTATGTGTTTTGTGTGCTTTTATTTTCCGCATATTTTATGTGTTGCATTGCTCTGTAATATTTAATTTTCTAACACTTTAGTTGTGGGTTGACTTATTAGTTCCTCGAAGCCTTGGTTGTACAAACACTCTCAAATACCAACGGACAGTTGTGGGTTGAGTTATTAGTCCTAGAAGCCTTGGTTGGACAAACATTATGTGAACAATAGGTGGGTTAAGTTACTAGTCTTGGAAGCCCTGGTTGGACAAACACTCTAGAAGCCCCATAATAGTTGGGGTTAAGTTACAAATCCTAGAAGCCCTGGTTGGGAAAAACACTCTGGAGCCCTGGAAAAGCTTGGATAGAGAGTAATTTGGGATGGTTTTTATGTCTAACCGTGAGGTGGAATTACTGGTTGAGGTTTGAGGGGGTTTGGCCTCTGGAATCCATGGATTGATTGTGATTGATGTGTTTGATGAGATCCCACATTCATTCTTGGAATATGGAACAATGGTGATTGGCTGAAGAGAGAATCGACTCAACCAATCTATGGTCGGGTGGAATGTGGTAGTCAAATATCCGGTTGGTTTTTGCATTCAATAATGAATAGATCACTCCTTTGGTATTTGGTATGAAAATATATTGGTTTCTTTTTTATTCTATTGTTGTTGTATCCATTGTATTTTTGTGGTTATTGTGCTAGTTATAAGCATGTATTTTATCAGTGATGATGTATGGATCTATGCATATTGTTTACCTATAAATGAATGCATAATGTATATATAGTCAAATAGGTTGTATTTTAGCTAATTATGTAAGGTAGTAGTGCTTCTTAGTGATTCTCAGATAAGTATGAGATCCTTATGTTTAAATAAGTTGTTTACACCTATAGATTCATTGTTTGTGACATGTTTGACAAAATGTCTATCGTGGCTAGCAGGAGTCTAGTTGAGTCCTTGATGATATTTTTTCTTCTAGATCATTGTCCTATTTTTTTTTATCATGTCTAAAATTTTCATGAAGGTCTAGGCAGTTACATGGGATCTGGGCTTGAAAAGGTGGCTCGAATCCCAGAGTCGTGGGCACGAAACTAAGAATTTGGGGCCGTAGCCATGAGCATGAAATATTATTCCTATGACTATAAGCTCTTGGGCACTAGCATGTAGTGTCATTCCTATAGGTATGGCTCAAAGAGGCCAAAAGGTCAGTGTGACCTAGGGTTAAGAGGCCTTAAAGGTTGGATTAGCCCATGAGGGTTTCATTAATAATTTACAAGGTAAGTTTGTCATGTTTCCATTGGTTCCACTTACTTAAGGTCACCAAGGAGGCTTAATGTCATTATTTTAGCCTCTCATTGCATATTTACCCCGACTAGCTGGTTTCTTGGGTAGATGTGGGAATGGGGTGTTACATTGATCCAATGATTGGAAATTACTAACTAGAAAAACTATGTCATTTTTTCAAAGATGAAATAATGTCTCATTGGAAACCTATTACCAAATTTTGTAGACATATCCAATCAAAAAACTTCAATAGTTATGTAAGAGAAAAATTTCTCGTTGAATATGCATGTGGACGAACCATACATCAGTCATAAGGCTTAATAATGGATAGATTATATTTTGACACAAAAGGAGTGAAACAACATGGAATTGTCTAAACAACACTTTCATGTGTCAAAGATATAAAATCATTGTATATAATAAACAAATTGGAACAAAGAAATTTCATTCTCTCTAAGAAGGTTGCACGTGAGTTACAAATACTTAGAGAAGATGCTTGTTGTGAATTTGAAAATATTCCACCATGCATAAGAGAAAAAGAATATCTGAAAATATGCTCCTTGAACACACATAACCACCCGTTGCATTTTAGATATGTTGTTGCTAATTATGATATGATGAATTCTAAGATTATTTATTTCCAAGAAACAAAAATAGTTGTGCCTCCATCAAATTCAATGTTTGTAGAAAAATATAACCAAATAGTTGTTACATTTAGATGGAATTCTTACATGCTACACAAAAAATATCACACTTGACAAGTATTTCACTTATACAACAAACCATATTGAATCAATAATGGTTATTTTCATTTGTAGATAAAACTACATTGTTGTTGCAAATGTCTATTGTACACCAAATACAACAATTGATGAAATAATTGACCACATCAGATACATTTTGAAACACATGTGTAGAGGCTATCGAATTTCAATAGTTGGTGAATTCGATTTTGACATGTTGCAAAATAACCATGGACAAAAAAAAACTAATGTGGTTCATACAAGAAAAAAACTTTGAATTACATACAACAATGCCAACATATGATTATAGATCCATGCTTGAGAACTTTCGGAAATATATACCACCTAGAAATCTATCCTTCCACGTCTTTGATGCCTATTAGAAAGACCATCATACCATTTATGTTACTATACCTTGGTTATTGACATGAGCCACTTTCACAATTACAATTTCAATATGGAAAAATGTTAAACGCTCATAATTTTTGTGAGCTCTCTGATCCTTTGAAAATAAAATATAATACACATGCATTGTAGTCAAATATAAGTCCTCCTTCTAGCCATCTAATGATCAGGTGCTCAAAGTTATGTTAAAAAATGAACGTTGTTGAAATTGTGTCAAACCTGAATGACCGCGTAGATATTGTCGTTCTGAATTTGGTGCAACTTGTTTCATGGAAAAATGACATCGTATGCTCCCTAAAACATGTTCTATCTACTGTCATACAGACATGATTAAAAAAAAAGGTGCAACGACAACCCATTCTATAGTCTGTACTGCTGACTAGGCATGCCCATGTGGCAAGTTGACTAGTCAATACTATATTATTTGGCGAATGATGTGGTTCCAAGTGGCACTTCATCATTGGTTTGAAATGGTAGGTTTTGATTAGGGTTTGGGTGGCCAATCACAGTCTCCACATGGCATGGTCAGGGGCCGCCACATGGCAGCCTGAGGGCCACCAAAATTTTGGTCAAGGTTCGATCAAAACGGGAGAGGGTTGAACTCACGACCTCCAAGCAACTAGCATAGAGCATTTACCACTGCGCCATCACATTAGTTCTTATTATATAATGGTCCTGGCATATTTTTAACTTGTAATGGTTTTGAGTTTTAGGGTGGGGGTTGGGGTCTAGCCCCAGCCTTGGTCACCATGCTTGGGGGCAGCACCATGGTTGGGAGGCTAGCCCCACACACCCCCCTCAGCTGTTTCATGACTGTTAACACTAGAACGTCTGTTGAAAACTCCACGTGACACACCACCGAGACCGTCATTGAAGTTGTCGTGTAGTAAGACGCCCTCGCTAATCACCAATGTCACTTCCAATTTCACCTCACTAGAGATAACTACCGATGATTATCAAACCCTACACTGATTTTTAATTTTTTTTTTAATTAACCGTGATTTTTTATGGTTAATAATTCAGATTAAGGCCTTAATGGTAAAATTGGCGTGCCAATAATTTCGCCCAGAAATTGGGCAATTTGGCACTTGGTTAGTGAAATTTAGGGGGAATAATTATAGGATGGTGCCCAATTTGGTGGAGTTTGTAGTGCGATTAGTGCCAAAACTTGGGGATGCCATAAATAATATATTTTTTGACCAAATTCGAGGTAGAAAGAGGCTAGACAAGCATTTTTTGGCATTCTGGAGCCATTGGAGTAGGTTTCGGAGATGTATGAGCATTTCAAATGTATGTAATCACACTTTTGTGCATAATTGAAGAGGGCCAAGCCATTGGAAGCTCGACCAAGGAGACGTAGCCCAGGAGGGTTTAACTCCATCAAGTTTTGTTGTGTTGTTGTTTATGGTGATGTTCATGTTTGTTAGATGTTGTTGTTCAATGTTTTTTTTAATGTTAATTTTCTCAAGAAATTCACATAAAAACACATCAAAACTCATGGTTAACTTGAAATTTACCTCATAATCCTAATGCACTTTGTTTATATTCTAAATTTGAATTTAGCATAGAAAACTCTAATTTTCCTATTCATGCCAAGTTAGTATCATAGCAGTAGTTTTAATTGTGCAAGAGGATTTAATTGTTCTGCAAGTGTTTGAATACTTGCAAGGTGGAAGCTCAAAAGAGGAGAGGGAAAGCTTGTGGGTACATGTTCTGAAGTTGGAGCAAGGAGAAGGAGGGCACAATTGCCACACTATCCACAACAATATTCACCTCCTATTGTCTTCAATAAGCATGTCTCATTAAGGAGGAAATGATAAGATGATAGAGGAAGAGAAGGCTTTTAGGAATAATTTCTTTGATATGACAGAGATGGTGAAAGTCCTCTATGAAGAGAGGAATACAAGGTTGCATGGTGAAATATCCATGCCTCCAAGAGGAGAGGGTTGTCCACCAAGACGAGGGAATGGAAATGGTGATAAGCCACCATCTACTCCACCATCATCCTCACTATCATTTTCACCTTCATATTAATCCTCTTCCATTACTACAACCCTTACTGATACTCATCAACATACCTCAAAAGGAATTGGTAAAAAACCCCTGTTAAAACTTGATACTAAATTTGAGTTTCTTATGTACAATGATGAAGTGAATGCAGAGAAGCTTGAAAATTGGGTTTCGTCAGTTGGAGGTCTATTGTAGGATTCAAAACCTTCAAGATGATGATATAAATATTGAGCTTTCTTGCTTGAGACTGGAGGGTGCAACACTAGTATGGTGGGAAGCCAAGACACAATATGAGACAAAAAAACATGGTAGTATCTCAATCTCTTGGTCTAATTTCATTGCTACAATTAAAATACAATTTTACCCTCTAGGATATATGCTGAAATCCATCATGAATTGGCAAAACTTTAGACAAAATAAAGGTCAAAATGTGCAAGATTAAACCCAAGAATTTAGAAGAATAGCTCTTATGTCAGGTGTTGATTTTCAATCACAAGACACATTTTTGAAGTATATATGGAGTTTACATAGCTACCTAAGGCATACTATCCTTATGTTCAATCCCACTAGTCTAGATGAGGTTTGTGCAGGCCACTCACCTTGAGGAAAGAGGGGAAAATATTCCAGAAGAGGTTAAAAAGAATCCATTTAAGGGTGGAGAGAAAGGAAGGGGTTTCAAAGGAAAAGGAAAGAAAAATGAATTTGTTAAAAATGAAGGAGACAAAATGACATGCAAACATTGTTCCAAAGAGGGCCATGATGAGGAAAATTGTTGGAAGCTTCATCCATAGATGAGGCCCAAGAAATTAAATAAAAAATTGAAATAAAATATAACTGCAACCAATCAATGGGATTTGGGATCCGATTTTGGTGGTGAAACTAAAATTATAGGCATGGGTATGAAAGGAAAATAATCATTGCTAGCACTATTTCATCAAATTGTCACACTAGTACTAAAAATGAAGAAAAAAAGATTGAATTATTTCATGTGAGGGTTATTTCAAAACATACCAAAATCGACACACTATTAGATATAGGGTCTCAAGCCAATTTGATACCTAAAGACATAGCCAGGAAACTTAATCTTGAAACCATTCCATGTCCAAAACCATATCCATTGGGTTGGATATAAAATAACAAAAATTTATAGGTTACAAGAAAGTGTATTATTTAGTTTGTAATCATAGCAAACTTCATTGATGAAGTTGAATTAGATGTTGTACTGCTTGATATTTCAGGAATTGTTTTGGGTAGTCCTTACCTCAATAATAGAAAAACCATCTTTTGTCACCATGAAAACTAGTACCACTTGTTAGAATATGGTGAGGAGTATATTGTGAGAGCTCATCTAAAGAAACTAAATCTTTCATTATTCAATCCAAGACAAATGAAAAGACTATTTAATTCAAGCAATACTTTTGTGCTTCTTATGATTAAACCAAAGAATAATGTTGATTATGAAGCATTTCAAGGTTGTGATCCAAAGTTGAAAATTGATTTGATTGAAGCGGTTAATCAAAATAAATAGTTGTTTCAAGAGCCAAAGGGATTGCCTCCCAAGAGGGGAATATAGCATGAAATACACTTGCAACAAGGTTGTCCTCTTCCTAAAATTGGCATGTATAGGATTTCAGTGATGGAGAGTGTTGAAATCAAAAACCAGATTCAAGATTTTTTCGACAAAGGGATCATTCGACCAAGTATTTCGCCATGTGGGCTACATAATATGTTGGTGCCAAAGAATGATGGAACATGGTGCATATGTGTAGATTTCCATGCATTGAAAAAAATTATGATAAAGGATTGTTACCCACTTTCTAGAATTCATGATTTATTTATCAATTGAAAGATGAATATTATTTTACTAACTTATAATTAAGGAGTTCTTACAATAAAATTAGAATTGTTGAAGGTGACATTTGGAAGACAACAATCAAGACAAAGCAAGGTTTGTTTGAATCGCTAGTTATGCCTTTTGCTTTATGTAATTCTCCTGATACCTTCATGCATGTGATGAATAACATGTTGAGGCCATTTCTTGATGAGTTTGTGATAGTCTATTAGATGATATCTTTATTTTTATTAAATCACGTGAAGTAGATGGTTGCTCTTGAAGCTTTGGAAGGATATAATGAAGTCTTGAAATGATTTATGCTCCTTTATAACTCAAAAACTCAATTTTGGCTTGATGAAAACATTAAATCATGTGTACTTTTGATAAAATGAGTATTGATAGATTTAAGACATGCAACATTATTTCTTCAAAAGGAAATGTTACCTTAATTCTTTTTATTCCATAATTTCTAACTCCCATGATGGTGACCAAAATGGATGACATGACTCCCTTGTTTGTTTTTTATGACTAATATTATGATAACAATCAAATGTGAATCCTAGACCATGACTTAGATGATGACCCACTGACTCTTTTGATGACCCAGGACAAGGGAAAAATGACATGACCAAGATGGACGATGGTGACCTTGAACAAGTGGAGGGAGTAGCAATGACCTAGAGAATAACCAATGACCATATACAACAAAGAGATGTCAAATTTTATTTGAAAATATAACAATTTGACCCTAAGACCTTATCGATCACATGGAAAAAGTACATTTGATCATTGTTGAATCATAGCCACTAACAAGTTGAACAAACAACTCAACTATTATTTCAACATGTTTGGGTTCATTTTGGGTTGCCCACATCCATTGTTAGTGATAATGATTCTCAATTTGTTGGGATTTTTTTGTCAAGTTTGTGGGACCTGGTAGATACCGAGTTGAAAAAGGGTACATGCTTTCATCCACAAACAGATGGTCAAACCGAAGTGGTTAGTCGAAAAATCATATATCTCCTTAGAGGATATTGAAACAAGTATCCTAAGTTGTGGGATGAAAACTTGCACTGCATTCAACATGCTTACAACCATGCAAAACACTCCTCTACACAAACATCACCATTTGAGGCATGCCTTAAATACTTTCCTAGATCACCATTGGATTTATTTTTGGGAGGATGTTGCTATTGATGGCCATAACGACATAGACAAAGCCGAGAATTTTATAGAAAAAATCCAATTGATATATCAAATAGTTCAAGATCAGCTTGAAAAGAACCAAGGAAAGTAAAAAGCAAGGCACGAGAAGCATCATCTAGATCAAAAATTCCAAGTTGGTGACAAAGTTTGGCTTCACATTAGCAAAGAGAGGCTTCAAGGGGAAGGTAAAAAAATGAAACCAATCTATTGTGGTCCTTTTATAATTTTGGAAAATATTCGTGAAAATGCCTTTAAGTTAGATTTTCCTTCATACATGCAAATTTACTTTGTTGCTAATGATGAGAACTTAAGGTTGTAGAAGCCTCTGTTGATTGAAGATCATGGAGAAAATGTTCAGATTTCATCTATTGAAGAATTTTCTCTAGAATACCTTGATGAGCTTCAGCAAGACACCATTCCTGACAGAAGAAGAAGGACATCAAAACGAGGGAGTGTAGACTATGTTCTTGTGGGAATCAAAGGCACAAATCCAAGCAAGGAAAAATGGATCGAGATTGGAAAGGTGAAGGAAATGTACCCTCATATGTTGAACAACTGAAAGTGATCTTTTGGGGTCCAAAAGCTTCCAATGGGGAGGAGTGATCAGGTGCTCGAAATTATGCACAAAACTTAAAGTTGTTAGAATGGTGTGGAAATTTAATGACCACGTAGATCTAGTTGTTCTGAATTCAGTGCAACTCATTTCACGAAAAACTGACACTGTATGCTCCCAAAAATGTGTTCTGTCCACTTTATCGAAGAGGCGAAATTTAAAATAAAAATCAAACGGAAAACCCAGTGCATTCTTCATACTGTTGATTAAGCATGCCCATGTGGCAGGTTGACTGGTCAATGGTATATTCTTCGATGAATGATGTGGTGCTAAGTGGCACTTCATCATTGGTTATAAATGGAAGGTTTTGATTGGGTTTTGGGTGGCCAATCACAGGCTACCACGTGGCATCCTGAGGGACACCAAAATATTGTTCAAGCTCCAAGCATAAGAGGTGGTGGTTTAACCTATGACCTCCAAGAAAGTAGCTCAGAACCTTTCCCACCATTCCATCACATTAGTTCTTATTATGTAATGGTGGTGGCATATATTTAAATTGTAATGGTTTTGAGTTTGGGGGTGGAGCTAGTCACTACGCATGGGGGCTAGACCATGGGTGGGAGGCTATCCATGTGCCCCCCCCCCCCCCCCCCCCAACTATTCCAAATGAGGCTAATAGTAAACTGTCCACTGACGAATCCATGTGACACACCACCGAGACCGTTGTTGAAGCAGTCGGGTAGTAAGATGCTTGAGCTAACCGCTAATGTCACCTCCAATGTGACCTCACTAGAGCTAATTGCTGGTGGTTATCAAAATGTCCGGTGATTTTTCATTAAAAAAATATTTTAATTGACCACTATTTTTTATGGGTAATAATTTGTATTAAGGCCTTAATGGTCATGTTTCCACGCCAACAATTTCGCCTAGAAATTGGGTAATTTGGTTCTCGGTTAGGGAATTTCGAGGAAAATTTGTAGGATGGTGCTAGATTTGGTGGATTTTTTGGTGTGGTTAGTGCGAAAACCTGGGGAAGCCATAAATAATTCATTTTTTAATCAAATTTTAGGTAGAAAGAGGTGAGACAGGAATTTTTGGGCATTTTGGATCCAGTGGAGCAGGTTTTAGAGTTGTTTGAGCATTGAAAATGTATGTAATCAAAATTTTGAGCATAATTGAATAGGTCCAAGCCATTGGAAGCTGAACCAAGGAGACGTATCCCAGGAGGGGTGAATTCCTTCATCAAGTGTTGTTTTGTTACTATTTATGGTGATGTTCATGTCTATTAGATTTTGTTGTTCAGTGTTTTTTTTAAAGTTAATTTGCTCAGGAAATTCACATAAAAACACATAAAAAGTCAAGGTTCACTTCAAATTTACCTCATAAACCTCACGAACTTTGTTTATATTCAGAATTAGAATTTAGCATAAAAAAAACTAATTTTCCCATTCATAACAAGTTGGTATCATAACAGTAGGTTTACTTGTGCAAGGAGGATTTAATTGTTTTGCAACTGTTTAAATGCTTACAAGGTTGAAGCTCAAAAGAGGAGAAGGGAAGCTTGTGGGTGTAGGTTGTCAAGTTGGAGCAAGGAGAAGGAGGGCACAGTTGCCACTATATCCACCACAAGATTCACCTGCTGTTGGCCCTAAGGCTTTAGTAAGCATGTCTCATGAAGGAGGAAATGATAACATTACAGAGGACGAGAAGGATTTTAGGAAGTCTTTCTTTGAAATGACAAAGATGGTGAAATTCCTCTATAAAGAGAGGAATAAAAGGTTGCAGGTTCAAAGCTCCACACCTCCAAGAGGAGAGGGTTCTCCATGAGGAGGACGTAATGGAAATGGTGATAAGCCACCATCTACTCCACCATCATCCTCACCACCATCTTTGCCTTCATCTTCATCATTTTCCACTACTCTAACCCTTACTCATACTCATCAACATACCTCAAAAGGAATTGGTAAAAGACCCCTCTTAAAACTTGATATTAAATTTGAGTTGCCTATGTAAAATAGTGAAGTGAATGTAGCGAAGCTTGAAAATTGTGTTTTTCAATTGGAGGTATATTCCAAGATTCAAAACCTTCAAGATGATGATACAAAGATTCAACTATATTCCTTGAGATTGGAGGGTACAACACTAGTATGGTGGGAAGCCAAGAAACAAGATGAGATAAAAAAATATGGTAAGATCTCAATCTCTTTGTATAATTTCATTGCTGCAATTAAAAGACAATTTTAATTCTTATCCTTTCTCCTTATCAAAATGATTCTTATTGCAGGAACTGCTTTGAAGTAATTTCTCTAATTTGTAATTTCATTATTTTTCTTCCCAGTCTTTGTCTTTTTATTTATCCTTCTTTATTTTTTGTTTTTTGGTTCAATCTCTTTAACATTTCAATCTCATAAAAATTTCAAAACAACGTGTAGCACACAAACTAATACAACATCATAAATTAATACTTTTTTTTGTTTGCAATTCTTGGAACATAAAAAAAAAACAAGAAATAAAAAAGTTCACACCTTTTCTCCCAAATATTCCTCAAATTTCTCTTTTGTTTTAAATTTTCAATATTTATTTTCATATAGTTGTGTCAAACATGGGCTTATCAGCTTCTACACTATGGAAGTACGTCATTATCCCTTTTCAAAGCAACATGGAAAACAAGGATCCTAGTTCACAAATGTCAAATGCACAATCACCATATGATCAAAACACAAAGAGGTAGGGTTTCCTACTCAACTTATCCATTTCGTATATCTACAAATGTTGATCCTCTATGTCAAATTCAACTCTATGAACACTGATAGTTTTCATTTTTGAAAATATGCATATTAAAAATTGTTTAAACAATTTCTTGTTCAATCATTCAACTGTGCAGAGGTGCACATCGAAATGTTTTTGAAGGTGATGTAATTGTAGTATATGGACCACACAAAACCAAAAATACAAAATCACTAGTGAAAACAAACCTTCTTCATGCAGACCTTGCTGGAAAATATGGTCAACTAACTATCACAGTCAATATAATTAACAATCTTATAAACCAATTATGGGACAAGTTTTGTCTAGGGAAAAGTATCTCTATCAGAGATTTCATGGTAAGAAACACATGAATCGATGAGAGAGGGGATGTCAAAAGCTATATAGTCCTACATAAAAAAAAATTTGTGGAAATAATACCCCAGGTTTACAGCAATCGAAAACTAGCTCCATACACAACAAAACAAAACTTTGTTCCTTGGATGCAGGTGATATCATGCACACATATGAAGATTTTCCCTCCCATGTTTGAGTTGATGAAGACCTACAATGCTTGCCTTCACTTGAATTTGAACCACCTCCCTGCAATATTTTTAATGCGGTGACGGAGGTATGTGATTATGATGACACGTAAGCCACCAACCACCCTGGGTGGAACCTCTTCGCTGCAATTCTTTGAATGAACTCCCGGATGGTTATGAATCACTGCCATAATGTGAAGCACCTGCAAACACATGAGAAATTTTGCAACATTCAGTTGAGAGAATGTCACAATAATGCACATCATCTGTTCTTGTGCTACATGTCTACAAAAGGGGAAGCCCCTCCACAAAGTGTTACTCACAGTTCGCTCATTCTGGCTTACAATGCCCACTTAGCCTTTCTTCCTCAGTTTAAGCCCACCTACACGCTCCACTAGCTACGAAGCCTCCACACCACGTACCTCCCTGTTTGTGCACCTCCCTTCAGCCCCCTTTCCTTGCCAGTTTCTCTTGACTGCGCACTCTCAGCATCAAGCTCCCCCAATTGTGCAACCCACACATGCGTGCCTCCTTGCCCATTAAATCACCACTGTGAACTCTCTATCTTTGCTCTAAGAATATTATTTATACCTCTCATCCCCCATTCCCCTTTCGCTAAAATATCCCATGGCTTCGCAGCTGCGCCAAAGGATAATCAGAGGTAGCTAAAGAGGTGCTTTCCTGGGACGTTATCAGCACGGGCCCAAAAACCTTTTGGATTCCTTTGAGGGCTCCTCTTTTTGAAGTCATGCTAGGGATGCCACTCAGAGCCCTATGTATGACTAGGAGGAGGTGGCCCCTGTTCAAGAAATGCGGAGGGGTATAAGCGGACCCAGGAAATCCACCATAGCGCACCAGGAGTACCCCATGCCCCATAAAAATGAGCCTCTTATGGTTTAGGAGGCTGTGGGGGACGACACTGATGTATGGACCATAGACTCAGAGGGCACCTCGACGCGCATACCAGATGTTGAGTACCCAGTCGCTCCAATTCTTTGTGAACCTGCTTCCACGCCTCTGTGGCGACCTACTATTAAGGATGAGGCCATAGCGCAGGAGTATGGTTGCTGAATCGAGGAGGAGGACCCAAACACTGAGAATGAGGTAGAAACACCATGACTGCACAGTTTCTTAGCTTTTTTTATTTTTATGTTATTTCAGCTCTTATCACAAAAATTTTACTTTCACAAGTGCTACGACACATTTTGTAATTTCCTGTCCGATGCTATTACAAGGCTAGTTTCCTCCAAGGAGGCAGCGCCATACTTGTGCTACTTTGGAAACATTGAAGGTTGGGATATGTTAAGCGCATCTTACTAACTCAGCCTGTAGCATATGTAATGTTTTATTTTGAATCAATATAGTTTAGTCTAACTTACCAAAAAAAAAACAATACAAAACCTTGTTATTTAAACTAAGACATATTTAGTTGGCTCTATTGAACCCTTGACTACAACATTCCAGCAAAACAATAGACAGTTTGAAATTAATAACAAATATGGTCGGACTAAAAATGATACTGCTACTGTAGTTCAAATTTTACATTAGCCTATAAGTCTCACTAGCACAACTGGTTGAGGATGGGCCTCGTCAGAAGGGTGACCCAGGGTCAAACTTCATGGAGGCTGTTGTGTTTGTGCTAGCGAGGAGGAGACAAGTTAAACCCAGTTTTCTTAGTGGTGGTGTGGCCCAGCATGGGTGAAATCCCTGGGTAGTTTTAACGACATAGATTCCCCTCAGTCGTAGTATCTCAAGCCACAGATCAAACCTGATGTAATCTATGGTGAACTAAGACAACTTGATAGCAGAAAAAAATAAAAAAAAAAATTAAAAAAAAAATTAAAAAATTACATCATCCTATTGTTCAATTCCCATTGCATATTTATCAATTAATAATATCATTATTTTTTTTATTTTTTCCTTGTAAAGGAACATGAAAATAAAACATGTTATTTCCATAGTTACAATATTCGCTAATTGTCATAATTAAATCTTTGAAATCAATGATAGGTACAACTAAATGAAAATTATAGAGATAACTGCTTGGACATAAAGTATCAATTAGCATCCAAAAACATGAAAGTTTATTTATTAAGAAATATTGTCAGAAATGGTCCCAAAGGTTTCCAAATTCTAAGATATACCTTTGCAACTTTCATTGATGTCCTCAACGACAATTGCTCTAAAGCACAACCCTTTTTTTAAGAAAAACAACAACAACGTTTTTTTTTTTTTCTTTTTCCCCATTTGCTGGCCATATAATAGTGTTTTCAAAATATTTACATTCTGCGTAGCAAAATTCATTTAAATTTAACAGTTGTACTTAGTTATTAGAACAAATACAAGGAAAGCTTAAAGAAAAAAATGTCTTTTGGGCACCCTTTCAACTAATCTGTGGTAAATATTCAGGTCCGATGCTCCCAAATACATCAATTTACACATTTTCCAACGAAAATACAATGAATTTCCATCGTCTTAGGGTCGATTATACATTGCAAACACATGACAGAAAAATATATTGCATATTGAAAAATGACGCAGTTGCAAAATTATTGTCCAAAAATTGCTTAAACAAGTTTCTAGGAGTACAGAGAGAACATATCATCTACAATGTTTGAACTGCGAAAATTATTTGTTGACATCATCGTTGACATCAAACCACTTTGAGTAGACTTCCTTGTAATAGTGACATCCAAATTTACCTTTTTCAATGTATTTGTCTTACTAAGACACTGAATTATTACGAACTTTACTTCTTGAATATTTTGAACAACTGATTTTTTCTACTAGTTTTTTTTCCTTGCACTAATGTTTCTATTATTACTCATTTTCATAGATTTTGTTTGAATGCAAACTAGGCAAACTATGTAAAATCCAAAAGAGCATTTCTAGTGTTAGTATCAATGATATCTATGATCAATTGACCAGGAAAATTTTAGGGGCTAATATTCGCAAGTGGGCTAATATTCCATGCTTTTTCCAAAAAACAAATTTGCCAATTTCATTTTTTCTAAAAATTAATTTGCCCAAATTTTATAGCAAACAAATATTGTACCTTCAAAATCACCAATATTATATATTGTCTAATATAAAATAATTAGAAATATAAAAAAAAATACAAAATTATCATCAAACATCTTAAAATTTGGATATTAGGGACTAGTAAGATTCGCCTAGGTAGCTAAACTTTATGATAAACTTTCATCCTTAAAATTTTTCTTGCAATTGACAAAATTGTTTTTATGCAATTTTGTGCAAAATGTATTGTTTAGTCTACAAAGACTTAAATAAACATATGAAGTGGTATAAACATATCGTTGTTTTTCTTTTGTCTGCTAGACAACACACTGCTATGGTCGTGCCATTTTTTTTAAGGATTGTAGATAATTGTTATATAATATTACTGGACACTAAAATAGGTAATGTAACTGTGACTCTGTTTCTCAGGAGAAAATATTCCATTTTCTTTTTCATACTTATCTTTTTGGTTCCGGAAATTCAACGCAAAGAAAAATCTAATGTTTGTTATTTGATAGTTTCATGTTTACAAGCTTCATATGATTCTTTTTGTTTACATTTGTTAAAATAGTTTCCAAAATAAAAGAGACCAAACATGTTTAACGTTGAATATCAACAAAAACAAAATAAAATATGAAAATTTCACATTAAAACATCTATCTATCCAAACTATGGTTTCCTCACTTTGCTTTTGTAACTACTGAATAGTAAATTGTTGTTTCCCCATTGTTTTTTGTAAATGCTAAATAAATCATTGTTTTAATTCACATACATGTTTTTTTATTTTATTTTATTTTTTTAAATCATCTTAGAGGATTTTTTTATATGATATAGATGAAATATACCATGTAGCAATGACTTTGTTCCGCAAGAAAAAATATTTCGTTTTTTTTCATGCTCATTAATTTCGTCTCTAACAATTCAGTGCAAAGAGAAATATAATGTCTGTTATATGATAGTTTCAGTTTTACATGTTGAAAGCACTGAATATAAAGAAAAAAAAATTCAATGACTAATTCACATTGACAGATTGTATATGCAAACTATTGTTTCCCCATTGTGTTTTTGTAAGTACTAAATAACATTGCTATAGTTCAACTACATTTTTTTTCTTAGAGGAAATTGTTATATGGTATAACTCAAATACACCATGTCGATCTTGTTTCGCTCTTCAATGAAAAAAGGTTTATGTGTTTCTCCATAGTTATCCTTTTGCTTCTTTCAACTCAAACCAAAAAGAGTTGGAATGTCTCATATCTCACATTTTTTCTTGCAAATAGAAATTTGTATGTTAATTGCTCATTAACCAATCATGTCAATAATAGATATGATAGTTTAATCACATAGATTATTCCTACATTCATAACTTTTTGGATACACCTTAGGACTCTAAATGCAAAATGAAAAATATGAGACAGATTAAGAAGCGAAGACACACATAAATAAATGTAAAAAAAAAGAGTTGCCCCATGGTGTTGATCGATATTTTTCATTTGATAACTCCACAAAATGTGAAATCAGGAAAGGCAGGTATGGTAAAATTGTGGCTACAACAAGTCGAGCTCCAAACGACATATATGTTCTGGATGAAGCAACTAAAGCATGTATACTAGCTAAAAAAGATGAAAGATGGTTATGGCACAAACGAATGGGTCACATAAACTTTGACAATCTTGTCAGGGGGAGTGGAAGTGTGTACAAGTCCGCAGGATGGTTGTGTTTCAGGGGGAGTTACCCTCTGCTATTGATGTCAAAGGGGGAGATAATGTTGTAGGAAGAGGTGTCATGATCACAAGGGGAGTACTTGTGTTGCCATCAATGCTGAAGGGGGAGATTGTTGATCAACAGTTGTCATTGATGTCAACCCAAGCAGCACCAGGGGCTAACCCAATATTGCATGGGAATTTTGACCTACCAAATTAACATATTCTGGCTCAGTAATGCTTTTGATGGTTCCTACTTGTTGAGATGTTTCCGTTGATATATGGCACACCATGTAATTCTTCACGGTTTGAGAGATATTCATGTTTGAAGTTTGTACCCCCAGTTAGTGGGCTAAAACCCCATGTATGTTAATTTGGTAGGTCAAAATTCCCATGCAATATTGGGTTAGCCCCTGGTGCTGCTTGGATTGAAATCAATGACAACTGTTGATCAACAAAGTATGCACAATTTCATTATCAAATCATGTACAAACTAAGCAATTGAAATACTGTAACAACATTTTTACATAAAATCACTTAACAAAAATCACTTACATAGTTTATGGCATAAAAAAACTGCATTTTCTTCTATTAATAAGCTTATGTACAAATAATAATAAAGTACTTATCTCTATGATTTTCAAGCCTGGCTCAGATCTTATCTAGCCTCCTATTGAACCCAATCGAGAGTCCTACCTGATTTTTCTTTTCTAATTATAGAAAAACCAATTTTTGGTCACTTCAACTATTTCCCTAACTTCTAGTAATTAAATTTCTAAATATAGAAACCCTAACCCTATCTTGAATTACTCACAATTCAAATCTTTTGAGTCTCAATTAAATGCTAACACCTAAATATCTATAACTATTTCTTAAAATAGAATTTATCCTCATCCTGCCTAATGACTCAATAAACAACCTCCTACATTCTTGTCACCAAATCCTAAATCTCCTCAACCTACTCCGAGTCATTCCATCAATCTAGGTTTTTGCTTATGACTCATTGATTACATTGACACTTCATCACTAGACTAAATAACTTATGCTGGACTAACATATACCACATTTAGAATCTTCTAAATCAACTCTTAAAACTATGATAATTACAATATTTTCATGACTAAAACTCCTACTTGGAATAATTGTCAAAACCTTGGGTATGAGCACCCTTTGAATTCCTTAGAAGTCTAGGATGCCCCTGCATCACTATGAAAAAGGCTTCGGAAAGGCAAGAGGCATTATTTGGAATTTTATATATGAAAATAATGGAAAATAGGAGAAAAAGAAGGTGAAAGGTCACAGGTTGCATGTGAGGAGGAAAATGAAGGAAAATAATGGAAAATGAAGAAACTATAGGCCTCATTAATAAAAAGGCTTATGAGGATAAGTTGCATACTTTTTTCAGTTCACTTATGGTTCACATTCTATTCTCCCTCTCATACTCTTGGAAACATAGAGTTTTCTTGGAGCACTCTTGGAAGAGTTTTTCATACATTGCATCTGGAGAAAGAAGGCAAAGTAAAGCAGTAAAGTACAATGGGACAGTAGGATCATCAACTATAGTTGGATTTATTTGTAGGTATTGAGTTGCGTGTATGGTTTCCTTGCTATTTTTGGCATGCATGACTCATGCATGTCGTTTCTTGGTTATGAGATGTCATTTGCATCGAGGATTTCCTAGATTGAAAAACGTTTTTCTTGGCCTTGCCATTTCCTAGATAGCCATGGTGTTGTGGGTGTTAATTTATTTAATTTATTTATTTTGGTTGGTTCTCATGTTCCTTTGGTTGTTGGTTGAGTTATTAGCTCCTGGAAGCCTTGGATGGATAAAAACTTAGAAGCCCTATAACAATTTGGGTTTTGTTACTAGTCCTAGATGTCTTGGTATGACAAATGCTCTGGAAGCCCTAGTTAGACAAGTGCTATGGAAGCCTGACAACAACTATGGGTTGAGTTACTAGTCTTGGAAGCTCTATTTGGAACAAATTCTTTGGAGCACTCGACAAATTGGTTAGAGAGAAATCTGGTGATGGTTAGTGATGTATGACTGTGAGGTGGAATAACTGGTTGAGGTTTGAGGTGGTTGGCCTGTTGAAGCCCTGCTTTTGTGGTGCTTGATATGTTTCATGTGATCCCACATTCATGCTTGAAATATGGCATGAGGGTGACTAGCTGAAAGAAATATTTGGTTCATCCTAGTCTATGGTCAGGTGGTACGTGGAAGTCCCTGACTTGGTTGGATTTTCATATGTTAATAAAAGCTATTTTTCCCTTGGTATTTTCATGAGTAAAGGTACTTAATGTTATGTGAATTTAATGGTTGTTTCCTCATTGATATATCTTTGGTTATTTGTTGGTTATAAGCATGTTTTATGATAGTTATGATGTATGGATCTCATCATGTTTTGACTAGTATGTGAAACAATAATGAATGAATGACCTTATAGATGATAATGCAGCTAATATGAGAAGGCATCAATCCTTCTTGACGATTCTTAGATAAGTATGAGACCCCTATGCTCAAATATGTTGTTGAAACCTGTAGATTTCATATTTGTGATATGTTGGATGAAATAATTGTAATGGTTGGGCTTGGTTAGGTTAATTCCTTGATCAAGTTTTGTGTAAGATAATTTGTCTTGGTGTGATTTATTGTCTTAGAAAGTCTATCTCAGAAAGTCTCATCATGCTCCGGGAAGTGGTTTGGAGACTAGCCCTGAAAAAGTGAATTAAATCTCGCAATCTCTGGCACGAAACTGGCTGAAAATAACTGCAGTATCTCCCTTACAGGCATTGTGGAAGCGGCTGGAGGGCTTCATTCGTGTGGAGGCCTTGTCATGGGAGTGATAAGGCATTTAATTCAATGAAAGGTTGAGTTAACTCAACGGTTGGGCACCTGGAGTGGTGGATTAGCTCCTAGGGGTCCTGTAGTACCTGAGAGAGGTCGGTAAAGTGTTGTTTAATCAGTTCCACTTCCTTAACTCTAGTTAGGGAGTTGAATCACGTAATAGTAACTCTTTGTCACATGTTTACCCCTGTGGACCGGTTAGCTTGGGTAAATGTGGGAGGAAGGCAGTTACAACATACATACCATAAATTATTTTTGAGGTTTCAATGTTGGATTACTAATAGCAATGGTTAGGTGTTCTTGACCAAGGGGAAGGTATTATGGGCCCAAATTGGTGTCATAGCGGACCAATGCATTCAACCCAAATAGTGGAGCCATTACACTCACCTATGAGGGCTCCACACATTTTATGCAAAGGAGTTGACTAAATGCTCCTATTTTCACCATCCTTATTTATTATTAATATTTTTTCATCTAGCATTCAAGATGTTATGACCCTATATTAATTCAATCAAATTCACCCTACAGTTTTCCCTTAGCATTTATTAATTTAATGAAAATCGTAACCATATCTATTTTTTTTTATTTTTTTTTGTGAAATTTCATATAGAATTCAATCAAAACTCGTAACCTTACCAATATTTTTTTTTCTAAAATTACATATTTTATATTCAGTCATATTCATAACCTTACAAAAGTTTTTGTCAAATTTCATGTTAAAAATATTTATTTTTAAAAGTAAATAATTTTTCTGTTTATTAAATCCTAAATGTTTCATGCGCTGAAAACCATATCACACGACATAATTCCCCTAATGTATGCTATTATTTTTTCATCTATCGTAGTTAATAAAATAATTACTTTGAAAAACTATAATTAAGAGGTTCTAACATTTTGGTATGGATCTGACATTGCAATGATGTTGAGTGCCATGCAAACTTCTTCCATATTTTGTTGTAGAGGAAAACCCAGAAAAATCATGTTTCTCGACACCTCACAAACACCATGCTCCACTCACCACTTTTTTCTGCAAATAAAACCCTATTGCATTGAACTCGAAGGGCGGTTTCCCAAATGGGAGGTTTTCTTTTCTCACCGATATATTTTAAAATGAGGGAATATGTCCAGCACTGGTAAGCTTGTTCTTTACTGGCTATACCTTTTGGTAAATCAAACTGGTAACAGTCGTTCATCCGAGATGCCGCAGAGACATACCGTACAAAACGTAGGGACACACTTTTGACACCCAAAACACTACAATGCATTCGAAAGCTCTATACCCAAGCATTCCAAAAACCACTATGGCGGTCCATTGCAGAAAATGACCGGGTCGGCGCAAATGAAAATGAGCGGGTCGGGACATACGTTGACAAGAAAGATAAAAGAAGTTGTGTCCACATCACGTTGCCTGATGCAGTGCACACCATTCCAATAACGTCTGGTTGTGCAGCCTCATGAATCTGAATATGTTTTCGAATGCGTCACTCCTTCCCTATCTCTGCACCATGCAAACCTAATTTAGTCAATGAAATGCTCCCAGTTATGAGTGCACCATGCACATCGAAGATCAAAAGGGGCAAATCCTCCTAGATTTGAGCCCACCATGCCTTTTTATATATATATATATATATATATATATATATTAGTTGTAGATATTCTAGCGAAATTAAACTAGGACTCTAACGAGGAGGGGTCCAAAAACCACATGGCGCCATAACAACCCATCATAGAGAACGATAAGGGAAAATGAAAAATGAAAATTGACTTTGAAAATAAAATATATATATATTATAGATATCTTTCCAAAAAAAAATTATGCGGCAATCACACTTGGCTATACAACCCCATGAATCTCAATAGCTTTTCCAACCCTATCACTCCTTCCCTATTTCTACACCATGCAAACCTACTTCGGTCGATCAAGTCCTCTCAGGTCTTCGTGCACCATGCACATCAAAGATCACAAGGAGCAAATCCGCTTAAGTCTCAGTCCCGATGCCTTTATAATTTATATAATTATTATTCTAGAAAAGGAAAATGCTTCACATACAAAATCCTATCTACCTCTACGTGTCCTAGATTTAAGAAAGAAAGGAGAAACAAATGCTCTCCAAAAAGTATTGTTGTTTCTCAAGCAGGAAACATGATTGACAGTGAAAATGGTGGGTATGTTACAAAAACCAATCCCAATATAAACATGTTGTTGGTGTACATGTACATAGTTAGTTTTAATTAACTTTAATTCAACTCTAGTTATTGTATGCAATGTGCACTTGTCTTTAGCTAGTTAACTCTAGTGCTTACATGTGATTTGCACTTGGCTTTAGTTAGTTAACACTAGTGCTTGCATGTGGTGCATATGCACATTAACAGAACATAAAACACACTTAGCTTCAGTTAGATTTAATTATCCATAGTTATTGTATGTACAACAAAATTTAGCTTAGTTGCTTTATATATTGATTCTCAAGTTAATATCGATGAATTAATTTCATTCTTAATTCTAATTGTTTTTCTTTTTCAACTTGGAAAGTTTGTGCAATTATTCTTCAACTAGATCCATATTTGTGCTCTAATAATTTTACATGGTATCAGAGCTACAAGGGTTTGGAAAAGTTGCATGAACAATCTTTTGCAGGTTTGAGGAGCATAGAATTGTAAATTGTTCGAAGATTTGATTTGCAGATCAAAATATTGGAGAATTGTTGCAATTGTTGCTACAACCACAAAGTGAAAGAATGGAATTCCCAACTTCCACTATTCAGAATCCATACAATTACCATGAATGGAAGCCAATGATTTTTCTTCATCTTAGGAGCAAAGGCTTGAACCAAATAGTCATTGGAATTGAGATAGAACCAATGTAAGAGGATGAGAAGTCAGATTGGCTTAACATATCTGACATGGCTTATGGAAGATTGTGTCTATCTGTGTCTCCTGATATTCTTTATTCAATCATAAATATTGAATAACCACATGAAATATCGACTACATTGAAAGGATTATATGGTGATGAAAATGATCTAGAAAAACACCATTTGGAGGGAAAGAGATCAAGTTATTATATTCGTCATGAATGTGGTGAAGACTCCAATAATGTGGAGAAATATTCTCAAGACAGTGTTGAACAAGAAGATTGTGCTTCTTCTATTGTTAATGAACCTGTTGCAGATGAGAATTTTATCTTGTCCCATAACAAAGAAATCACACGTGACAAAGTATCTTCCTCTGCTAGTGATGAAGAAACTACTTTCAAAAGCATAGAAGAAGACTTTGATTCCTCTACTATTGATGATATTGATGATGCAGATCTAATGAAGTCTGAATTTAATGATGGCCCACATGCACTCTCAGTCACAGAGTTATGCATGTCCATGCACGCATCTGTTAGGTCTCTATATTACTAGTATAGTCCCTTATTATTGTTAGTGTAACCGCCTTATTGTTATTATTGTACCCTTAGAACCCTCATATTGTTATTTTTGTGCCCTTAAATTAGTATTTTTAGGTCGGCTAGGATTACATTGTGGCCCCATGGACTCCTATATATAGAAATGAGGTTTTGTAATTTGTATCATCCAAGAATTATTCATTCATGTAATGTGTTGGAGGTTGCCCCCTCAAAGTGGCTTACTTCTAAGGCATTGATATCTATTTTCTTCTATTTTTGGAGCTGGTTTCCCAAGTTATTATATTCGTCATGAATGTGGTGAAGACTCCAATAATGTGGAGAAATATTCTCAAGACAATGTTGAACAAGAAGACTGTGCTTTTTCTATTGTTAATGAACTTTTTTGTTGCAAATGAAATTTTATATTTGTCCAATAATGAAGAAATCACAAATGAGGAAGTATCTTCCTCTGCTATTGTGATGGTACTACTTTCAAAAGCATAGAAAGAGGACTTGATTCCTCTACTATTGATGATAATGGTACGGATCTAACAAAGTCTAAATTTAATGATGGCCCTTGCACTCTCAGTCGCAGAGTTATGCATGTCCATGCATGCATCTGTTAGGTCTCTATATTACTAGTATAGTCCTTTATTATTGTTAGTGTAACCGCCTTATTGTTATTATTGTACCCCTATAACCCCCATATTGTTATTTTTTGTGCCTTAAGTGTGTATTGGGTAGGCTAGGATTAAATTTGGGCTTATGGACTCCTATATATAGAAAGGAGGTTTTGTAATTTGTATCATCCAAGAATTGTTCATTCATGTAATGTGTTGGAGGTTGCCCCCTCGAAGTGGCTTATTTCTAAGGCATTGATATCTCTTTTCTTCTATTTTTGGAGTTGGTTTCCCAAGTTATTATATTCGTCATGAATGTGGTGAAGACTCCAATAATGTGGAGAAATATTCTCAAGACAATGTTGAACAAGAAGACTGTGCTTCTTCTATTTTTAATGAACCTGTTGCAAATGAGAATTTTATCTTGTCCAATAATGAAGAAATCACAAATGAGGAAGTATCTTCCTCTGCTAGTGATGAAGACACTACTTTCAAAAGCATAGAAGAGGACTTTGATTCCTCTACTATTGATGATATTGATGATGCAGATCTAACGAAGTCTGAATTTAATGATGGCCCACATGCATTCTCAGTCGTAGAGCCATGCATGTCCATGAATGCATCTAAGGAGGAATTTATAACACCATGTATTCTCATGTATGCATCCAAAAAGGCATCTCTAAAACCACACATGCACATGAATGCATCTCTAGAGACAAAAATTCCCATGCATGCATATAGGGTAGATGAATATGATCATCAAATGCATGACGAAGCTACAAGGAATCCATATTGGCATGAAACCATGTATAGGGAAATTCAATCGTTAATGCAAACATGGGAGTTGATACGTCTACTTCTAAAAACGAAGTTTATTCCTCCAGATCCATGATGGTATCATCTATTTTCAATATTGTCCAAATTCCGAGCAAACTCCTAATATCTTCACCAAGACTTTCACTGAGAAATTTTTTTCGATTTCTATGAGATCATCTCGGGGTGAAGGACATGACTGCCTAGCAGTTGTATTTTCTCTACTTTTTCATTATATTTTGAGGGGTTTTTTTTCTTCCCGCTGGGTTTTCCCTCTTTCCACTTTTCATGCATTGTATATGGGTACCTAAAATGGCCTTTTTGCCGGGACTCATTCATTTTGCATCACACTCACCTAAGTTATGCTTAAGGGGGGGGGGGGGGGGGGTGTTGGTGTACATGCACATAGTTAGCCTTAATTAGCTTTAGTTCAACTCTACTTATTGCATGCAATGTGTACTTGTCTTTAGCTATTTAAATCGAGTGCTTACATATGGTTTTCACTTGGCTTTAGTTAGTTAACTCTAGTGCTTGCATGTGGTGCATGTGCACATTAATAGAACATAAAACACACTTAGCTTCAGTTAGCTTTAATCATCCATAGTTATTGCATGTACAACTAACCTTGACTTAGTTGCTTTATATATTTATTCTCAACCTAATATTGATGAATTAATTTCATTCTTAATTCTAATTGTTTTTCTTTTTCAACTTCGAAACTTTGTGCAATTATTCTTCAACTAGATCCATATTTGTGCTCTAATAATTTTACACATGTGATACTACTTATTCTTTCTACACTCAACCTACATGATGTAAAATTTTGATGTCATTTATTAATTCAAATGAAATACTTACCTAATCCAAACACATGAATTTTTCCTCAGGACATTATATAACAACCAAATCTTTCCTCAGGGACCATGCGAAAACAACATCACCACGAATGTCGTATGGGAAAGAAATGTAGGAACACCATAAAATTCAGCCCGCAACTAAATAAAGTGGATGTACTAAAAGAGTATATTCTTCTCCTTACTACGTTAAGCCTACATGATATGAAATTTCAATGTTTTTTTTGTAACTCAATTGAAATACATACCTAGGCCAACCACATGAATTTTTCCTCAGGACAAGATATAGAAAAAAACAATTTCCTCAAAGAAGCACGCAACAACAACAACACTAATAACAATGTCATTTGCGAAATAAATGCATGAGCACCACAAAATTCAATTTGAAACTATATGAATTGGATGCATAGAAAAAGTACCTACATTTTTCATTTTAGGAAGCCAACCAAATCTTGATGAAATTTCATGAAACCTGAACATATCTTATTCTTTACTCTTTATTAATGCCAAAGAAGTGAAACAAAAGCTCGACAAATTTCATACACCTGCATATTCTTATTCCATTGATTGGTCTGTGAATGCACTATACATTCTATTCAATGCTTCTTCACTCTACCTTATACTCAACAACACATTCGTTTTATTATTCAATTCAATGCTTTGTGAATGGACCATATAGTCAACAACATACATAATGAATATCAAAAAATACCTTCATAGCTCGATCACATTAACTGGTTTTTTTCTTTGGAAACTAACAATGCAATTGCACCAACACTTATTGCCACATGGCTCTACTAACGTATTACCTTAGGCTCTGTAACCTGGGTCATGGTGGCTTAAAGAAGCGAAAAACTCAAATGCTAAGATTAACATTTGAAACAACAAAATATTCTTGTAAGAGACAATTAGGTGAGAGGAAATAATAACTCCAACCTCAAGAAATGGGTAAATTACACCCCATTACTTGAAAATGGTGTTGTAGTAGTGAGAGTAGTGACTATAAATTTGGATGATGTTAGCTAGTTGTTGAATAGGATCCTAGATCCCCATATTTTTGGTTCTAGGAATTGATACATGGAACTTTAGAATAAAGAATCTAGTGAAGAGCCTTACAAGATGAGGGTATGGAGGAATATTTCCAAAAGAAAAATTACAAAATCAGTATGGGATTTGACATGGTTTCAAGTAGAAAGCTTGCCACTTGGATGAAGAAGAAGATGATAATTTATTATGAGGGCCAGGTGTACTAGTAGAAGGATATGGTACCTTTGAAGCAAGTTTGACCTGTAGAAGATGTTGGCTCCCGCTGATAAATGTTGTCACTAAACTAACTAAGGATAGGTGTTGAAGGTTTTAGAAAAGGTGGTGCTAGAAAGGCCATCACTACTTAGTTGCTAAAGGTATTTAGAAAATTTGTGTTGGAACATTTTCACTGCTCAACCGCTAAAGATATTTAAAAATTTGGTGTTGGAACATTGATAATGCTAAGCCTGTATATTCACATGCATATTCAAGGCAAAGCTGCCCATATTCATAAGTCTGTTTTTTTCATTTTGGGTAATGGTCCTTCATATTCTTTAGGATGCTCATCAATGTGTCTAACTCAAATGTAACTAACCCCAACAAAATGGCTTCTAAATGCATATGTATGAGGGTTTGATATATTTTCATGGCTGGTATGTTGATAGTTTAGAGACTGAAAGTATATGAATGGTGGGGCTAAACAACACACAATTCTTCTTAATTTTTGTTGACTGCAAATTTCTTGATATCTATCCACATGTATGAAAGAAAACCATATTTTCATCACTTTTGAGATGCTTTAAAAATACATGTAAAGGATGACACTACTAATTTCTCTATTGATATTATGTATATGTGGTTGCATCTCAGGTAGCCCCAAAGCCAATCATGAGTGCCTTGAACTTGTCATTACATGTAGTATGTTTTGATCTTGGAGTAGATGAATTCACTATATTTACTATTTTTCTTCCTATTTCCAAGCAACTGCTATCAACTAGTCCTTGATTTATTTTGACTACCACAACAAAATATGGTGAAGTTTGTATATGTTTTTCTAGACAAAGTTATGATATATAACATAGAGAGGAGTTTGAGAGGAGATGCTAGCTTATACTTTCAAATAAGGTAGAGTTTATTTGTCCTATTTGACTTTGTCTTCTTTTTTTATCCTTCTGAAAAATTAACTACACAATTGTCGAGCACTTTTTTGCACTAATTGTCACTGACGCTTACTGCAATTAGACTTAGATTTGATTTAATGAAATTTATTAAGATACCTAGTCAGAACATTTGGTCAATTCTTAAATGTATTCATGCATGCCCCCTATAGTATCTAGGAAACATTCGTGCATCCCCATATAGTTATGGGGAAGTAGATAAGATGTAGCAGTGACAATATATGTGTATAGTGTAATTGCTGGTAGGTATGATATAGGAATTCTACTCATATTTATTTAGTTAGATACGGCATGTAAAACCTTTAATTAATTTCAAAGTGAATTATCCACATATACTTGGAGATAATTTCAAGTGATTTCATCAATGTTATGGAAGCTATAGTCTGTTTATTAACAACTCTACTTGTTTCCATGTGTTGTGTGTTCTGAAATGGAAGGTTGCTGAATTTTGGTCTTATCGAAGATTTCATAAACAGGGTTGCATGTCTTCATTTATTTAGATATTACCGATAAACACTTTCATCAATTAAAAAGTGAATTATTCACACACAACTGGAATGGAATCGATTTTATAGTTTTCTTTTAATCTATAATTTGTTGACACACAATTGGAATGGAATCAATTTTATAGTTTTTTTGAATCTATAATTTGTTTATTAACCACTTTTCTCATTTCCGTGCGTTCTTAAATGATCGGTTACTGAATTTGGAACTAAAAAACATAGTGGGTCTTATTTGAGATTTCATCAAGATGGTTGCATGTATATCAAGCCGGTTGCATGTAGAACAAATGGAGAAAAATAATATTGTTCGAGTGCACATCAAGATGGATAGATCATTATACACAATGACGTGGACAATGCTAACAGTGATAACAATGACATGCGGATGGGGTGCAATATCAATGGCACAAGGATGTTAATTGGTGTTGATAAGTCCAGGTCCAAAAACGTATAATTGAATATGTAATAAATATGAAACTTGGGATATGAAATGTAACATGGAAAGAAGAAATATGTATTAATAAAAGCGAAAAGAAATATAAAACTTTGGATATCATATATAAAACCTTGATAAATGCATATTCAGCAAAGAAATATATCACGGATAAAAAATTGAAAAACATAGATTGAAAAATATGTATTTTAAAGAATGAAGCTTGCAATAAAACCTTAAAATTTATTATCCAATAAAATACTATGAAAAAATAAAATAATTTAAATAATTTTTTTAAGAAAACATTGATTAAATGTTGATATCAAAATAAACCAAAGATATTAATAGTTGGTCACCACAAACGATATCAATTGTTATATACCTACACTTTAAATAGGTATAATAATATCATGAAGTAAAAAATTAATTTTGTTTAATTAATACAAATATTTTTCTAGATATATGTTATTCAAGTTGTTTTAAGGTTTCTTTTGCATAGCCATCTATGTTTGGCTCTACGTTTCAAGAGTTCTTAATGAATGTAGATCTACTGGTATTCCCCATCAATCTCTTCATATTTGATATCATTTTCATAGAGCAGTTGCATGAAGTGGGGTTTCTAGTTTCACAATAGAGTCTCTACTAGGTGCATCATGGCACGCTAGAAATTCATGACGTTGCCTCCCAAACGTAGTGCAAGATTCAAAATACGAGGTTAAATCTAGTAAGATTAGAGAATATATTCAATAGATGCAGGAAAACTCTTTGATATACAAATTTAGTGAATCATGGCCCTGTGAAAAGGGTTTGATTGGTTGTACCCAAAATAAATGGAACCCAAGGATCAAACAGAATTGGGGTTAGGGGCCAAGTGTTTTTTTATAGTCATTTTCTCTAGCCTAGAAGACTAATTAAATGTTTTTGAAGGAGGCTTTTATTTTTTCAACAGTGCAGGGATCTTCATGAGATTATGGAAGGAGAAATATAATTCAAAAAATAAGGATTTCCTTGCCGCCCCTAGTGGGGATCCATCTCTTTTCCCTTCCCAAGGAATATTGGGAGGATGGAACCCTTGAAGGTATCGAAAATTCCATCATTAAATTGGTCAAAGTATCAAAGGCTACCAAGAGAGGGAGGTATAGCTCATATGCATGAATCTGTATTTACATTAATATCACCTATCCTCCATTGATATTCACTATTAAGGTAGCATTTGGAAGCAATCTCTAATGTTGAAATTAAACAAGTAAATGCACCACATACTAGTGTGAGATTCCAGTCACACATTGGTGAGGAATTGAGTTACAAATTAGTGTTGAATGTGGGTTTCTACTTTATTTTTCCCTTAAATAAATTCAACAATAAATTGTAATTTCATCTCATAACAACTTGTATCAGTTAACTAAGTCATGGAGATTGAGTTAGCTCAATAATTTTGAGTTGAGGGTATAAGATGAGGCATGTATAGTGATTATATTATTTTGGGGGTCAAGTTGGAGTTGTAGCACTAGTGTGCTGTTTGTGTAATAAGTTAACTCAAATTAATTGAGTTAAAATCAGTTTAACTAGTTCTAACTCAGTGATATGCTAGTGAGAGGTCCATTGAATTAAATTAGATTTAATTCAAAAGTAGTGATCAATCAAATAATTGATGATTCACTATTAATAGCTACATGCATGTCAGTTCTGATGAAGACCTAGTTGAGACAGAGGTTAAAGGGAAGATAAATATCAATTGTATTATTAGCAAATTGCTCAGGCGCAATTATAAAGTCACAGGATGGCCATGATGGATTGCCTAATCAAGGAAGGTTGAATTTCCTATTTAATAGGGATTCATTTATCTAGGAATTGTGTGAGAAAGTTAGGTTAGAGGAAGGCAAGGAATTGGATAACTTTTTTTCCAATTTTGCCTAGATCAGTGTGAGACGATTGGTAGAGTGCAGGGGATTCTTGTGACCAAGAATGAATTTTATTTTTTCGTGATTCCTTGGCTCAATATACAATAGATATAGAGGGGTTTTGAGAAGTATCTTTCCCCAGGAATATCTTGTGTTGTGCGATTGATTTACTTCTTTCTCTTATTTGCATGTGATTGAGAGATCATGTTTAATATTCCACAAATATTTTCGAAGGATTTAGTATCTTTTTTTAGTACATTAGATGATGATGTTAAATCCATTGGTATAATTTCTACATGGTGTTAGAGCACTAGGAATCACAATAGAAGAGAAGAAATTAATTTGGTGTTGAAAAAGATTAAAATTTTCAGGTTTATTCTTTGATACCTAGGAGCTGACTAGGTTGTCTTTCACTGGCTTCAGACTCAAATATGTAGTCGAAGGAATTTCAAAATATATTACATGGAAGGACACGATGGAGGTAGTATTGGAGGATAAGAGGCTAAAGGATTTCAATGACAATGATATTCCTAAACCCCCTCAGGAATATGTTGCGCAACATGAAGCATGGAGGGAGAATGGCGAGGAGGATCTTATTAGGGGGAGTTCGAGATCATATTGTCTCGAGTATCCATGACAAGGAAACTCCATATGGTATGTGGAAGGTCTTGGCAGATTTGTTTCAAAGCAGCAGTGACCACAGGGAATTGACACTCAAGGACAAGCTCAGGAAAATCAAAATGGAGAAGGGAGACACAATATAGAAATACTTGACCAAGTTCACTCAATGTCAAGATGAGCTTGGAAGTGTTGGGATTATTGTGGCTGATGATGACTTGGTGAGCCTAACACTTCTAGGGCTTCCCAATAGCTGGCATAGTTACCAGGACACTATGAATGGGAGGGAGAGGTTACCAAAGTGGGAGCGATTACAGTCAAATTTGGTACAAAAAGAGTTTCGGAAAAATACCAGGGATGGATCCTCATCAAAGACTGATGATGAGAAAAATTGTGCCTTAGATGACACATAAAATCAGGGGAAAGGGAAGAATTTCCATTCCAAATCTAAGACTGAAAATAAGGAAAGAAACGAGACATGTCAAAGGTGAAATATTTCAACTGTAATGATCATGGACACTATGCCACAAGTTGTCCACAAAAGAAGAAGAACAACAAGAAGGCTTCGAGAGATGCAATGAGTGAAGCTTTGGCCTCCCGCCTCACAGTTTGAATTGGACTTCTCTCTCATCGCATGCATGTTGTCAACTGTGATGGGATCTATATGGTACTTGGATACTGGAGCATATTTCCACATGACTAGCAACAAATAACTCTGTAATATCTTGGAGGAGAAGGATATTTAAATTCACACAGAGATGGGTGATGATGGGAGGTATAGTGCTACCAGGATTGGTACATTTAATTTCAAGAGAGAGTTAGGTAAACCTTTCATATTAAAATATGTCATGCATGTACCTGGTTTGAAAAATAATTTAGTTTCAGTTGCTATGTTGGAGGACCTTGGATATGATGTGGTTTTCACTAAAGGAAAGGTGTTCCATCATCACAAAGCCACAAGAAAGGTAAAGAAGATTGGGTTTTGTGTAAAGAACCTCTACAAAATTGATGTAGATAGCTGTGAAACATTGAGTAGTAAAGGAGATGAGCTGGTGAGCCAGGATAGTGGTGCATTATATCACAGGAGATTGGGTCATCTACACCACAGTTCTTTGAGGATCATGCAACAAATTTCTGTAAGGCTTCCAAAGGGTACACTTATGCATAGAGACACATGAAAGGGTTAAACTATGGGGAAGTATAAAATTCCACCTTTCATGAGAAGGAGAACAGATCAGTGACAATTCTTGAAGGAGTTCAATCAGACATATGTGCACCACTCTTAATAGCTTCTCCAGCAACACATAGGTATTCTGTGATTTCTGTTGTTGATTTTTCTAAAAAAATTTGTATTTTATTCATGCGGAAGAAAGATCAGACGTTCTCCAAGTTTTTCGAGTTCAAAGAAATGTTAGAGAAAGATACGAGGAATAAGGTGAAGGCTCTAAGGAGCAACAATGGTGGTGAGTATATTTCTAATGAATTTAATAACGTTTGCACCAAATATGGAAATTGGGAGAGAATTGATTGCAACTCATAACCCACAACAGAATGGGGTTGCAGAAAGAAAGGACAGAACAATTGTGGGAGCAACATGAGCTATGTTACATAATCAGGGCCTATTGTTGCATATTTGGGTAGAGGCATGCAACAAAATGGTATTTGTGTTGAACCGTAGTCCTCATCAGATACTTGGCATGAGTACAGAGTAGGCTTTTCACGTAAGAAACCAAATGTTTCATATTTTAAAATTTTTGGCTCATTTGTATATTGCCATGTGACCAAAGATGCCAGGAAGAAGCTAGAACCAACAACAGAGGTTGGGATATTTGTGGGGCACACACATACTCCCCACAACTATTAGCTGTATTTGCCAGCACATAGGATGACAGTTGTTAGGAGAGATGTAAAATTTAATGAGGAGAAAGCCAATCGATTATCCCTTGAGAGAGAGCTTGACTTGCATGAAGAAGAGGAAATCTTAGTTCCAAAGGATGAACCTTAGGATGTGAAGAAGCAACATGCAGAGGAACGGAGAGTGGTAGAAACCACTCATGCAGAGCCATAGACCAGAAATGGTAGGAAGCGCAACAGAGAGGCTGACATATTGATGATAGATGCGACAAATAATATAGGTGCACCTACATCACAATGTAGGAAGATAAGGTCCCTAGACAGGTATACTGGATACATGGCTCTTATGAGCGAGTGTATTGTGACAGAACCACCCTCTTTTGACAAAGAAGTGCAACAACTAGTATGGGTTGATGCCATGGTTAAGGATTATGACTCCATTATCAGAAGCAGTGCATGAGAAGTGGTCCCAAGATCTGTAGGTAAGTCAGTGGTTGGATCCAGGTGGATCTATAATGTGAATAAAGAATCATATGGGAGTGTGGATAAATACAAGGGTAGATTTGTGGCCAGGGATTCTCACAGGTAGAGGGGATTGACTATGAGGAGAATTTTTCACCAATTGCAAGGTACTCATCGATTAGATCCATCCTTGCACTCTCAGTGCAGATGGGATGGAATATACATCATATGGATGTAAATACGACCTTTCTTAATGGATTTATTGAGGAAGAGTTGTAAATTGAGTAGCCAGAAGGTTTTGAGACCTTATACAAGGAGTCGCATTTGTGCAGACTCAAGAGAGCACTGTATGGGCTGAAGCAAGCACCTTGTTCTTGGTACATGAGGATCGACAATTATTTCATTGGGCTGGGCTTCACAAAGAGTGAAGCGGATATAAACCTATAGAATATTGTGGTTGATGGTGAGATTTTGATCATTGTACATTATGTATATGATCTAATACTGATGGGTGATGAGTAGCTCATAACTTCTTGCAAAGAGGATCTTGCAAGTGAATTTGAGATGAAGGACATGGGGATCTTGCATTATTTCCTTGGCTTGGAAATATGGAAAAGATATGGGGAGCTATTTGTATCTTAGGGAAATTATGCCAAGGAGATTCTGAGGAAGTTCCACATGGAGGGAAACAAACCCATGGAGACTCCTCTTGTAGGAAACTGAACGAAGAAGGATGGTATCAGGTGAGGTAGTGGATGCTAGTATTTATAGGTAGCTTATGGGTTCACTTATGTATTTGGTGAACACACGACCATACATATGCTTTGCAGCTAACCAACTTAGTCAAGATATGGTTAAGCCTTCCAAGCTCTTCTGGAAGGTGGGGAAGCATGTTTTGAGATATCTCAGGGGCACTACAGAGTATGGATTATGGTACAAAAGGATAGAGGGAGTGAAGCTTCAAGGCTTAAAAAATTCAGATTGGGTAGGCTATCCATGAGACATGAAGATCACGTCAAGGGGAATGTTTAATATAGGATCAATAGAAATTTATTGGTATAGCAGGAAACAGAGATCAATTGCACTGAGTTTAGCAGAGGCATAGTACATGGCAGCTAGTCAGGGTACATGTGAGGCAATCTGGATGAGAAAGATACTTGTTGGGTTGTTTGGTCATAAAATGGATTCGACAATGATACATTGTGATAACCAAAGTTTCATAAAACTTTCGATTAATCCGATATTCCATGATAGGTCCAAGAATATTGATATCTGGTACCACCATCTCAGATATTTTGTTTAGAGGCACATTATGTTGTTGCAGTACATTCCCATGGAGGATCAGGATGTAGACATCTTAATGAAGGCACTGACAAAGAGAAAATTTGAAAACCACAGAGGCAGGATCGGGGTAGCTAATAATCCATTTCTTGTTAAGAGGGAGTTCTTAAATTCAATTAAAAAATGCACCACATACTAGTGTGGGATTCCAGGCACACATTGGTGAGTAATTCAGTTACACATTAGTGTTCAATGTGGGCGTCTAATTTATTTCCCCCTTAAATAAATTGGACAATAAATTGTAATTTCATCTCATAACAACTTGTATCAGTTAACTAAGTCATGGAGACTGAGATAGCTCAAGAATTTCTTTTTGAGGCCTAATATGAGGCACATAGAGTGATTCTATTATTCTGGGGGTCTAGTTGCAGTTTTAGCACTAGTGTGGTGTGAGTGTAATCAGTTAACTCAAATTAATTGAGTTAAAATCCATTTAACTAGTTCTAACTGAGTGATGAGCTAGTGAGAGGTCTAGTGAATTAAATTAGATTTAATTCAGAAGTAGCGGTGAATTATATAAATGATGATTTGATATTAATAGCTGCATGCATGTCAGTTCTGATAAATACCCAGTTGAGATAGAGGTTAAAGGGAAGATAGCTATCATTTGTATTAATATAAAAATTCTCGGGTGCAATTATAAAGTCATAAGATGGCCATGATGGATTGCGTAATCAAGGAAGGTTGAATTTCCTATTTAATAGGGATTTATTTCTATAGGAATTTCGTGATCAAGGCAGGCTAGAGGAAGGCAAGGAATTGGCTAAGTTTTTGTCCAAATTTTCCTAGATCAATGTGAGACGATTGGTAGAGCGCAACTGATTCTTGTGAGCAAGAATGCATTTTATTGTTTCATGATTCCTTGACTTAATAGACAATATAGATAGAGGGGTTTTGAGTAGTTTCTTTCCCAAGGAATATCTTGTGTTGTGCGATTGATTTACTTCTTTCTTTTACTTACATGTGATTGAGAGATCGTGTTTTATATTCCACATATTGTAGAAGGATTCATTATCTTGTTTTAGTACATTACATGATCAGATTGAATCCATTGGTATAATTTATACATCTAAATTATGAACAAGTCCTATTTAGATGTAGCCATTGGCATGAATATGAGCAGATTATTAGGGACTGTCCACTGAATACTAAGGAATCATTTGAAGAAAATTATTCTTGGAAAGAGCTATTTGATTCAAGAAAACTCACCCAAAGAAGAAGAAATTTGATTCCCCAAGGTACTTCAAATTCTGACCAAATCGCTCTTTCAAAAAATAGGTTTGAGTCTCTCTCCTCTCTATAGGAGGCTCTATAGCTATTCAACATTCAATAATGCATGCAATCAAGAGAAGGTAAATCCCATGAACCTACAAAGGCCATGCAAATGTATTTTGTAGAGCACCAAAAAAATCCATTACCATGAGAAATGATTATCTCTCCTTTGTAAGACGTTGAAGCATAAATCGCTAAAATAAGATATGGATCTAGATGACCCACAAGTAGTTTTTACTCTTGAATAAAGGTGTGGAAAAGACATGAATGACGTGCCAGATCATGAGGCTCGCATTCTATACAAGGCTTATCTTCAAAGAAAGAAATTGGGATCGAGTTCCTCACACATTGGTCTTGAGGTTCAATTGATGAATTTCAAGGTGGTCTCGAGGAAAGAAAAATATGCCAAAAAATGAGGCTGCAAGAGAAACAAGACACAAATCTAATAAGATGATGAACAATTATTCAATTTGAGAAAAGGCATGCAAGTATTTGAGGCATTCCCCCCCTTGAAATATTGAATCCTTATGGAGTTTTCTATATTGTTATGTTTATCACAGTTGTTTGAATTCCTGTTATTGATAGAAAATATGTTAGTCTCAAGTATCTTCTAGATTTTAGTCCTTTTTTGAAAATTCAACCTATTTGTAACTTTTTAATCAAAGGATTTGTTTACCCAAAAAAAGGATTATTTTTTTAAAAACATTGTGAAATAATGAATTAACTTTATTTTATTAAAAAAAAAAATTATATGTAATATTACAACATATAATAAATTCATTAAAGTTCAATAGTTAATTATATTCCTTAGTTTGTAATTATATAATAATTACAAGTTGAGTTGTAATGGTACGTGGTTATAATATATAGTTTTTAAATGTTACAATTCTTAGATAATTTATAATAGATCTATATTATATAAGAATATTAGGTATCAAAGTTTTTATTTATTTGGTAAGAGTTTTATATTACAATTTTGTAGTAGGAAAAGTAAATTGGAAATAACAGTTTTAAATTATTATGCATTTAAATAATAATTAGTTTTAACTATTATTTAAAACAAATTAGAAGTTGATTTTTCTTATTATGCATATTTTGGAAATATTGTATAATATATTTCTTTGGTTTATAGTTTTAGGAGATTAGTGACAACTACACCCACATAATATATGTATCATACAAATTTATTCGAAAGGATTACCTTTTCCTAGTTTAACCACAGAGCTTGAATCTGATAATGCCAAGAGAATTGAACCAGTGAACTCTCAAATATGATGATGAGGATAATAATTAACATCCACTAAGACAAATATGGTCTATATGATATTAATAAAGTAAGTGATTAATTAAGATTGAAGGGAGAGAAGTTTACCTAGATTATCATAATTTTTTTTACTTAACAAGTCATGAAGGTTAGTAGTGTTGCCAAGAATTTGAAAATTAGAATGGACATGGGTAAGAGTTGGGAAATCCAAGAGAAATTTATTATCATCTTCAACCCTCTTAGTATCACAAATGTGACAAATTCTTTTTTCCGAAGATGTTTCTGGAATTAACCAATGCTCAATTTCATTTTGAAGAGCATGAGAATTAGTTCTTATCTCAACAAAATTAATTTTGTTCTTAACATTGGTTAAGTTAGAAAGATAATCCTGGCTATCAACATTGGGGTTGATAAACTCCTTATAGGTTCTTTAACGTTAGGTACATGATCAAGTGAGCCAACACTCTACATTAATATAATATTTAAAATTATAATATGTTATATTTTATTAAATCAATATATTAAGTTCTATTTTCAATATAAGCATTAATTTAGAATTATATTAGAATATGTAAAAATAAATTATTTTATTTTTAAAATAATTATAATATGAAAATTATTAAACTAATTATATGAATAATTATATTAGTATCTTTAATAAATTTTGAAACTTTAATAAATGTTTAAAAGACGGGAAACATAACTCCAAACAAAATCTTGGTGCGGCAGATGTAGGTGGTTTATTTCGAGATCCTAAGGCTGGGGAGTGAGGACATATGCAATGTATTTGGGTATAGTAAGTAACAACGAAGTAGAGCTCAATGCAGTGAAAAAAGGACTAGTCATAGCAAGAAGGGAACGAGTCAACAAATTAGTGGTGGAAGGATATTCTGCCCTGGTAACAGAGATCATCCAAAAACTCTAGTAGGGATCCAATTGGGAAAATATTAGTAGAAGCTGGAGAACTACGAGGCTAAATTAGGAAACAAAGGATCTTATTTCTGAGATATAATACATAATTACCTCTCATGTCCACCGAGCAAAGAACACTGCAGTAGATTTTCTATCGAGCTAGGGATGCAGTCACCCTGAGAAGAAGCTAAAAGGGTATTGGGATAAGATAGCTCAGGAAGAAGGATTATAACCAATGCAAGGGATCCCAGACATAGACATGAATCCGAATCAAGGCCCGTGATCAGAGCATGGCGCAAGGATGGATCAACATGTGGATCATGGAAATGACTGAGTGGACATGAGGCAAGGCTGGTTGGTGGCCTGCCACATGCCATCACACAACGGGAGTAAATAAGAACATAATGGGCAGTAAAGGAATGTTAGAGGAGGATGGGAGTGCGGGTCACACAATGAGACAAGTGGAAAGGGTGATATAGTGAATGAAAATTTTGGTTAAGGGTTATTCCCGGGCCCTTTGGATTGCTAAGAATGTTTTTTTGTTAACTAGAACACTAGTGCGAGGGTGTGGCAATGAAGAATACCACTGAGCACCTGAGATACAGTGATCTGGGTATGTATCTCAGGCTCCTTTGATAACTATAATGGAGATTTTGTCTCAGGGTAGGGTGAATGAGTTGAAGGGCACATCGAAATTAAGCCACCAGATTGCTGAAAAAATGGTTAGTTTGTCTATGTTGGCCCATGTCGAATAATTTTCCCTGTTATATGGAAAATTTTTGGCCCAAATGGGCATGTATTGGTTTTACAATTATGTTACTTTCCTTAAATTGATTAGTACAGTCTGCAACTTGTTCAAATTGTGGTTTCTTATGGCTCAACGAGTGGAGGTTAGTAAGACCAACCATGGGTTGGTATGGTCATGCGTATGGGTTTTGAGATAAAAAGGTCGCTACAACCTGAAAGGCAGCAATAAGAAAAAATGAACCTATTTTTAACCTGAGTAAACGATGCATCACAGTGGTGGTCGAATGCGAGCCCGACTGGGTAGAAGTCTTGAGGAAAATTTGGACATGGATGAGCGGGATTAACAACCTTGTTTTCTTCAAAATTATAGGTCCAACTAGACTGTATACCTCTCTGGATTATGCATGAAGGGAAATAACTCTAGTGCGGGTTTGAGTGGATCCACAGTTGTTGGGTGGCCTGGAATAATGGTTAAGGAAAATTGAGGTAAAGGAAACAGTGGACGAGGTGGAAAGCCTATGAGAGAGAAAGGAAAGGAAAATGGAGCTTCAACAAGAAACCCTTAACGCCGAAGGGGAAGAAAAAAATACCAAGAAAATATGCATATGGGCTGAGTACTCCAACTCAAGTAAAATCTATGATTTATGTATGGGAGAAATATTTGAACAAAAAGGTGGAGGCAGACCTTCTGAATGAAGAATTGGAACCTATAGTTACATACCTACAAAATACTAGAGGTTGAATGAATCTTTTGAAACAGTAAGTTCATCTATACTGGTCCATGAAATTCTTCATGGAAAGGGCCATTATGTCAGTACAGGAAGGGGGGGGGGGGGGGGAGGTGGGCGGAACCCAATGGCAGAACTGAGTCTTGCAGAGATTCACCAAGACATTCAAGCCATCCAGTTGTAGCTTCACCATCAAAATATGTGACTTAGTCAAATTGAAAACCAGCTCTAGAATTTGCATCAAATGGACATGCCCAGGTCGAGTGAAAAAGACTTGACACTCATTGAATCATCTAATGAATAGCTATAGATTAGACTACATAATTTTGTTTCTAATTATATGATGTCGTCGGCTAGCATTTATTTTTATAGTAGTAAGTTTAATGGGATAGTAGATGGTATCGTATATAAGGCTTGGAAGGAAAAAATCAAACAGTTTAAGTTTTGGTGGGCTTGTAACTCATTCAGGTGACCAACAAACTTGGTTTCCTTCAGGCACGTTGAGGCCACCAAGAATACTATGTGATGTAACTTGTTGTTTTTTTTTAAATGAATATAGAGTGGCACTACCAAAATTACAATATATATATATATATATATATATATATATATGAGAAACAAAATATAAATATTTTTTTTTAATAAATTATAAATGTATGTTTTTTTTATTTGTATTGAAATTTAAAGTTAAATAATGCAATAAAGTAATTATTATTTAAAAATATATATATTTAAAGAACATTTGAAATAATATTTATGTATAATTTTTTTATTTTATAATAATATTATAGATAGTTTTTTTTTAAGAAAAAAATAGGTATATATTATGAATGAAAAAAATAGGCATATATTATGAATGAAGATAATATATACATGTTGCCCATTTTCTGTAGGATGAAATTCCCATCACAAGAAAACATATTATGCATGTAAACATGTAAACAAAAATTGGTTCTTGTGACATCCTCACAAAACTCATGATTTTTCCTCTTATTGTTGTACGACGTTACTATCGCCTGCTTTTAAAATCTCAAAAATAAAATAAAAAATATACTAGAAGGAAAGATTGGTCTCCATGGACTTAATATTATCACTATCGCCAAAATCATACATCCATATAGATCCAAATAGGAGGGTGAGGTCTTCTTTTGAAAGGCTATCCTCTTCATTGTGTAGATCACAGAGGATGTGACAAAACAAAATCTAATCAAAAGAGGTCTCAATAGCACAAATGTCAGTAAAAAGTTGGTTAATTTTAATGTTGGAGACTTCTACTCTGTGGTTAATCCATTCAATGACAACTTTTGAATCCCTAAAAACATGTAGCCTAGATAAATATTTCTTCTTTTCCAATTCCAACAGGACCCATAAGGATGTAAATTATACTTTATTGTTTTAACCCCTACTTGGGAAATAATACCCATAATGAAATGAGAATAACTATAATATAGCACTACCCCCACGCTGAAAAGAGGGGGTGTCCCTAACATCTTGAGTCATTAAAAAAAAACCAATGGCTCTCATAGTTTATGGTTGGCATAATCGTGTTCTTGTGTTTAACAAGTTTGGGGTTAGATTTATATTTTCCCACCAAAGTAGATACATTGGTCATGCATATCTCAAGAGACATGTAAAAATTTTGGAAAATAAAAATATTCCTAGTCCTCCACACAATAGAGATAAAAATATAGGAAAAACCATCACAAAGTATCATCGATTTATTATACCACCACACACAAAAGGAATCACATAGTGCTCTACCAGTCCATCGTGCCTTTAGTTTGTAAGAACCCCACAAAATCTCCTGTACCTTTCTAAATACATGTATGCGACCTGTACCCCATAAATAAATGCATGTGCGATTCCTTCGTTCCTTACACATAGCACACTAATTCAGTCTAGTCCATCCTCCTATGACTAGGTTTTTCCAAGCAAGTAGATTTACATTCAAATAAAACTAAGCTATGAGTTTGGATTTTAACAGGATCAAGACCCCCTAAGTGACCTTCCACCACCATATTACTAGGCTACTGAAGGACTCCTCAAATGATATATGATACCTAAGCTTGGTTGTAAATTATTTAGGCTTACACTACAAGGAAAAGACCCTATAGCAGATGTTTTTGAGGAAGCCCTTAAACAAATAGCCCACATATTCGCTTGTAGTAGAGTTAAGTGGAGGAGGTTGGCGGGTGGATGTTTTTGCAGATGTTTTTTTGTGACATGTTTATAATCCTAACATGCAATGGTGTGCTCGATATAGATGTGACACACCAGTGCATAGTAGAGGCTAAAGAAGAGTAGTAGAGTTATTTTTAAGTATTACGAACAAAATGGTGCACTTCGTACATACAATGCACTGATGCGTTTTATATAAAGCGCACCAGTGCGTAATATCAAATAGCAAAATGAGACATTCAACATTTCGGTTCTATTTACTAACGATGATGGGTCGGTGTTGTTTATGTACATTGACGCACCTACATAGGATTTTTATTCAAAGGAAAAAATTTTCACTCAGTACAAACCGGCCCAATGCGTCTCAGTAATCCAGTGCATCATAAATAAGTGCGGTGCGCCATTGATACAACCGCCTGGTGCCTCTCATAATTTAGCTGACCGAAAAAGGGTTAATTTGAAAAGAAAAATACAGGTTGTAAAAATTTAATTTTTAATTATTACAGTGTTGTAGAGCTCTCAAGCACTAGTGTGAATTCTCCTTCTGTGAGGCATCTTGCAATCGGTGCTCCCATCTCCCACATTGCTTCCATCCATTCCTCACTATGTGGACTTCGAATTTTGCAAAATGGTGGGAAAATTTGGTTTTGAGGATTCTTTTGCAAATATTCATCCTTGGCGCAGAAATGTGGAGTTAATCTACTTTTTTCTCACCAACTGAAGCTTTGAGCAGATTAATTTTTAAAATTAAGGTAAAATTCACCATTTCTTTGAAAAAAAATTCCTACGCGGTGCGTTCAAGTCATTCGGCTCACACTGTTCTCCGTGCTCCCTATAAATGTACAGGCCACACCATGAATGGTGCTAATGGAAATTTCATTGGGTGGTTAATGTGACAGCCCGATGCGGTACCAAAACAAAGTGCATTGCAATAACAATAAAATATTGCGGTGCTTATTGGTTTCTGGCCGCACCGATAGTTTAATATTTTTTAAAATTAACAATTTATTTACTATGGTGTGTTAGTTTATTGGGACACACCATCATATTTTATTTACAGTAGTGTGTCAGTCAAACATATCACATAGGGGAAATGTGTGTTTGGTACCGCATTGCTAGTGGTAAAATGTTGCAAATTGGCGATGTGTTACACTATAACAAATGCCCTAAGGTGGATATGTTTTTTCATTGAACCGCTAAGTAATAGTTTTTTGTTTTCATGGTGCGTAACGTTTTTTAATGTGCACTATGGACAATGCGTGTTATATATGTATGCACCATTGGTAGTGGATGATTTTTTTTTGTGGCACACTGAATGTTTTTTTTCTTCGATAAAAGTTATATTTATATATTTGTAGATACATTTTTCATTTAATAAAAGAATTTAGGCTTTATGTATGAGGGAGGCTGATGTATTTAATATGTGAATCATTCAACAACATCAACAGAGAGAGGAAATACAACAACAGGAGTAGAGGGATGACAATTATAACATGATACAACAGTGGGAGGCAAGGGAGAGGGAGAGAATTTTGTACCCTAGCCCTATTACGCCACCCACCTAGTTGGTATTAAGGGAGGTAGGAATCCTTAAGTTATACAAGGAGGCTACATCCCTAAATGGGTACAATGGGTTATTAGAAAAGTAGATCTATAGGTGGTATGCCCACCGACAGTTATTCCGTATCGGTCCTGACCAGTGGTACCAACCCACTGAGGAGGAAATTTATTTTATTATTGGCCTATCTAGGAGAGGGGAGGAATTTCCCCAGTTCCCTAATGTCCCCGTCGATTATGCAGCAGGGAGTCCTTTGCTGTACTCCTAGAGATACATTAGGGATGCTATACTTTCTTCTGTAGCTTTCCAGGTGTCTAGTGGACAACTACGAATTTCTTCTTTTGTCATAGAGGAGGTTATGTACTTCTCACTGTTACTGATGACCATTGAACATTATACCAGTGAAGGAAAACACATTATTTGCCCTCTTTTATTTTATGTTGATTATTTATTTCAGAGGCCAAGACTTGTTAGATGGTATTCCCTTTTTTTGTGGTATTTTTATATAGCCTTAGATAGATGTCATTCTCAAGCATGTGGGAGGTTGACCTTCCCTTCTACTTCAGAGTTGTTTTTTTTATTTTTTGAGAGGTTTCCATAGATGAGGCCTACTTTTTTTTGTTATCCTTGTAGGATGATGATATAGGTACAAATGCACATGTGGGGTGAGATGATTCCCAAGAGGGGATTGTCTGAGTATCCGGCCAAAATTGCTAGTGATGCATTCGAGCTGATAGCTAGTGTGGATAATCACATGTTCGTGATGGTATCATGTCCTTACGCGGGTTTGGATTGGCGAGGGTATACCAACAACCTCTTCACACATGATGATCCACCAGATGCTAGATGTAATATTAGTGTTTTATTTAAATTAATATAGTTTCATTTTATTGTCTTAATTAATTAGAGTAAAATTTATTCTAACACATTCTTCAAATTTTTTAATGAAATTTTATAATTATTGTTGTGTACTATATATTTTATCAATATTGGCACATTCATTGGGGACATGATTCCACCCACACCGGATGATCCTGTATATGATGAGGAGATGGTGAAGGTCGGGGAGGGTGAGAGACCTTCTTCGGTGTAGATACCCGCGGACATGAAACATAGGGTAGACATTGGTTTCAGGATGGATTTGGGTGACCAAATATGTAGACTCCTAGTTGATGAGGGAGTTCACCCTGCAACAACCAGAGAGATCTAGGCTAATTGTATTCTCACAGAGCTCTAGAGGGACATTCCTCACAATATGATGAGCCTTATGCATCATATCGTCAAAGTTTCCAAGCTACTAGAGGTTATGAGGGATAGGAACCATGGAGATGCACGACATAAAAAATCATCAGATGATCATGATCATGAGGGGAGTGATTATTCCAGTACTCCACCTCCTCCTCATTCACCTCGCATCAGAGATGAGTAGCCAACATCTAGTCTTGAGCAGGCATCTTCTGAGTAGGAACCATCTCAGCAGACACCTCCTGAGTAGACACCATCTGAGCATGCACCATCGACTGAGCAGACACTATCTCAACAATCACATCTTAAGCAGGCACACCCATCTGAGTAGGAAACATCAACTAAGCATGCCTCCATTAGTTATAGTATTGATGTACCACCAGATATTTGACATTTATATACAGTTCTATTATAATTGTATATTTTTGACATTATATATATATAGTGCATATATTTTATGTTCATGTTGATGTACTTAATTTACAAGTTGGTGTTTAGCATGATGTGTATATTGTTAGGTCATGTTAGATATGTTCATTTAATGTGCTTGCAAATAGATGTGTATGTTATAACAGTTATTTGACATGATATGTATATTTTATGTTTGTGTTGTGATGATGTTATACAATACTGTGTCATGTTAGATGTTGTACAATACTTGTGTTTTGTTTGATGATATTGATCATGATTAGATTATGTTAGTGAATTTTAATGTGTATTTTAGATTATGATGTTTGTATGATGGTTATCATGACGGTGATGTTTATTTTTAATATTAAATCATGATATTCATTAAAATTGTAATTTTAATTGTATGTATTGTCGTGATTCAATTTTATTAAAATTGTAAATTTTGTAAATTTGTAAAATTGTAAACTTGTAATTGTAATTGTATGTATCGTGATTGTAATTGTAATTTTAATTGTAATTGTATGTAAGATTATAAAAATTTATTTTTAATTGTATGTATTGTCATGATTCAATTTTATTAAAGTTGTAAATTTTGTAAATTTTGTAAATTGTAAATTAATTGTCAAATTTGAACCATAACTATCGTATGCACTAAAATTGTAATTGTAATTGTATGTATTGTCATGATTCAATTTTATTAAAATTGTAAAATTTGTAATTAAAATTGTAATTTATAAAATTGTAAATTAATTGTCAAATTTGAACCATAACCACCGTATGCAGTAAAATTTAAAAATTGTAATTGTAATTGTAATTGTATTATGAAATTGTAAAATTGTATTGTGAAATTGTAATTGAATGCATTGTCATCATTCAATTTTATTAAAATTGTAAAATTGTAAATTAATTGTCAAATTTTGAACCGTAACTACTGTAAGATTGTGAAATGTACATATTGTTAAATTACCACAATTGTAAAATTGGAAATTTGTAGGAATATAAATAATTATAAAATAATCAATCTAGAATAATATGAATTTTTGTAACATAATAAAGTTTAGAAAATAATTCAAATAAATTCTTGTTTAAAAGTATCATTATTTTATTATAATATTACATACCAAAAATAACAATATGCATTAATACATTTTTTAAAATTTTGAAGTTGTAATTCATATATATATATATATATATATATATATATATATATATATATATATATATATATATATATATATATATATATATATATACATATATATATATATATATACATATATATATATATATGTATATATATATATACATATATATATATATATATGTATATATATATATATATATGTATATATATATATATATGTATATATATATATATATATATATATATATATATATATATATATGGTGCATTTATTTAAGTAATGATATAGTGAGAAAACATTTAAACCAATCAAGTAGTTGTATTATTTAGGATTTGACATAAAAAAAAAATCTTGATACAGTGCATTTCTTTCGAGATCAACATAATTGCAAATTATGAAATGAAATGATTTTAACATTAAAACAATGCAAAACCAATTAATTCAAAATACATATTATAATGTTTTGAAAAAAGAGAGTCTTAGTTATAAGGTTAAGTCGTCTTCTTTATAAAAATCCATGCTAAATAGTATAAAGGATGAAATAACACATGTACCATATCACTTAGAATGTTCCCATCACCCTCATTATCTTCCAACTTGCTTGGCATGATAACACTATTGTTCTAAAAAATATGTTTTGATATAGGGTCATGTCTCAATCCGAACCACCAATCCCTATCCAACACATATGGGTAAAAAACACCTGGTTGCAGTGTTTGTTGAAAACATAAGGCTCCTTAGCTTCATCCCACATCTTTCTAGAGTTTATACATATCAACCAAGTATCGTGATCTTCCTTTACATTATTCCAATCAAAGGTGTCCCACCACTTGCACCTAAAATTAACACATTGGAAAGAAGAGAATTCCACTCCAATGACCTCTTGTATCTTTATGTTGTAACCTAGCATCCCACGTACTAGGTTTTGATCATGGTGGCTAGCTCGACTAGATTGTTCGAACTCGAATTCCACTCCATAGTCTTCTATCATGTGTCCATGATCAGAATTTTCTGTGTGAAAATGGTGTCCATATGCCCACATAGATGGGAACAAATGCACCTATAAAAAAGTTAAAAAATCATAGTGTCATGTGTATAATAAACCAACTATTAAAATATATAAAATATATATGTTACATTTCAAAGGTGCATTATTAAGTTAAAAATGTACATAATAGATTATTACCGAGTTGCTACCCCCAATCCCTATGTTTAGCACATCCTCTTCAGCACACAGGGTAACGACCGATTGCACCATATTTCTCTTTGACTTGGTCAACAACCCAACTGTTGGGGCATATAATTCGAATATTTTCTTTTAAATGATCAGGATAAGAGACACTTCTACTCAGTTCAACTGTTTGAATTCTTTCCTGTCACTATCCCATTTCATTTCTTTTGTTCGTACAATGCAACTCACAATTGTGTCACTTATGAATTGTAAAGAACGAATTTGTTGATTGCTTAAATTTCTCCATTTTCTGATGAAATAAAACTGACATATAGTACATATGAGATAAAAATATACATTATATCGAAGTTAAAAGTGAATATGTACTTTGTGTAAATTTGACAAATTACAAGTCGCTTACTCTTTATAAGGCGCCTTTTTCCATTCGTTTGGAGAAGCTCCCCTTCTCTTTTGTCTTCATCCATTTCATCGTCCCAAATCATCCCACCTAGTGTGTTGTTCATATGCTTGATGTACTCACTGACATAATAGAGAGACTCATACGACATGTACCCCTCTGCCATAGGCCCCTCGGGTCTCTCCCTTTGTCGAACAAAACCTTTCAATTTCTTCATGTACCTCTCTAAGAAGAACATCCAATGATAAGAAACCCACCCAAATAATTAAAACTCATATAGTAGTTGGATTAGAAGGTGAACCTGCAAGTCAATGAAACTCGTCGGCAGTTACTTCTCAAACGTATAAACAATCTCGGCTATATCTTGACACCACTGTGGAATGCTAACCACATGAATCTCCTTTGATGTGATCCAATGTACAAATGCAGATAATTTAGATATGGAATGCCCTAGGTCTTGGGGGAATTCATGTTTCACACACCCATGCACGAACAGAGGATAATGACACTGAAAAGTTATAAACACACGCATACAACATTAGTTATGTTTTATGATCCCATGGGATAAATATGATTAATATAATAAATAATAAAATCATGCTTTTGACATTATAAGCACTCTTAGAAGATTCAAATGGTCATGCGATTTCAACCCCCAAAAATGGTCTTCCACGGTGAAGCAACGCCGTAGTGAAGACCCATATGAAGATGACACCTTCACACCCATTATAACTTCATTTGCCAAATAAAGATCATATTTTTTTAAAATCCATGGGACATCACCTTATTTGAAATACCAATTAAAGGGACCAACCTCTCTTGTAATTTCTAATTGTCTTTTCCAATGATTATTTTTAGTTTTTTAAGTAATAAGATCTGTCCTAACAGCCAATGTGTCACATTGTTTCAATGATATGTGCCTCCATAAATAAGATGAAGAATTTTTAAATATATGCATGGGATCTAATAAGTGGGTAATCTTAAGATGATCCCAATATGGGAGATTATAAAAGATAGATTTCATTTTTATCCTAGAGGGAAATTTCTCGACATAGGTTTCGAAGAATTTTGGATCATCGAACATAAACTCCCTATTTGAATCACACATTTCTATGAACTCCTTCTCCTTCTCTCTCTCATATACTCTAAGAAATTCAGCTGGTGTCGTTATTGAAGGCCTTTGGGTTCTCTCTCATTTACCATTGAAATCAAATGTTTCTCTTCTACAAGGGTGTTCTTATGGGAGGAATGCCATGGAGTAGTCATACACTGGCTTTCATAGGTCATTGCACCAACTAGATTTCAGAGAAGGTCCACAACATTTACATCCATAATACCATTTTGTTGCAAGACCTATGAAATTATTGTATATAATATGCATGGAACGTTAAATAATATCATGAAGATCAGAACAACTACAATGAATTAAATTAATATGCGAAATAATATTGTTATGTATATAAAAAAATAAATAAACATGTAATTTACCAGATCAAATCCTAAGCCTCGATAATCATGTGTCACATCAGCACATATGCCATACAACGTATAACTCCTCTCTACTGCCATGGTTCTTCATACATCGTATACATTTATCCCATCACATAATTCCTTCAATTCATCTACCAGTGGTTGTAAGTAGACATCCATATTATTCACTTGTCTTCTGCTAGGGACTATGAGAGCCAACATAAGATGTTCATTATTCATGGAAAACCATGTGGTGATATTTTTGTTGATCACTACTATAGGCCAAATAGAATAGTTGGTGTTCTAGAGGGAATATGGGTTGACACCATCCATGTCTAAATATGGGTTGACACCATCCATGTCTATGCTAAGTCTTAGATTTTGTACTTCATCCTTGAATTTTTCGGGCCATGCATCCTCTATATGCTTCATGTCTATTGAATTTCTTTGGATTCACATAACTCCCAAATCAATTCTATGCTAGGCATGCCATCCCTGCAACATAGTTAATTCTTTGCAAAGAAAGAGCCTTTGAAGCCTTGGGATTATATGCATGTGCCTCAATATCTTAAAAGGAGGACCATATTATTTATTGTTCTTTTCTTTACTTATCATACATGTCATGCCCATGTTTCATACATATCTATTTGTTTTCATATTCTCCTCTATATATAATACAATCATTTGGACATACATGATCTGATATGTACTCAAAACCCAACATTTTCAATAATTTCTTTGCCTCTTCGGAGCTACCAGGAAATACATTATCACTTTGAAGAACATTATCTTTGAATAACCTATAGTTGGTGGATAATATTAAATGTACAATGCCAATAATTATTAACGTTCATAAAATTGACCATTTGTAATGTTGATTGTGTGGAAATATTTCTCAAAATATAAGGGACTTGATGGTAAATTACCTCAAAATTTTTGAGAAGCATGCATTCGACAAGACAAACTTTACTTTCAAGTTGTACACTAACATAATTTTCCCCAACTGGGTAGAATTCGACTAACTGCGAGGTCCAAAGAGAGGGGTGATGGAAGAAAATTTAGGGCTTTCGAAAAAGGTATCAGCGATATGAGCATCATCCCCTAGCTGATCATCGTTCAGGAATGCATCTAACAACATTGTCTCCATGGAAGTTGTATCCCATAAGTAATCATCCATACCAACCTATATTTGATTGCCTCCATTTCCAACTTGTGAAGAACTACTATTATTGTAGTCACTCCTAATTGATGAATCTAGACGTAGTTGGAATTGAATACGTGGTTGATTCAACCATTCTTGGTATTGCTCCTCTCCAAATTTTTCTCTTAATTCAGCCTTCTCTCGATTTGAAATTATCGTGGGGTGCAACATAAGATGGTAGGTAGGTCACTCATTATCATTAGAATCCTAATAATTTCAAAAAATAGATTTGAACATGATTACTACAATATCGATGATATCAATTAGTAGGCACGTCAATGCATGATTAATTGGTTTGACATTGAAATAATTACATTATACCAAACAATTATTACCAAAATTTTCCAGTGATTGTGGCTAGAAGATGGCACGTTATAATTGGCAGGGTGAAGTGACTGTCCATTTTCATGTACCAAACGTGCCTTTCGATATGTTTCTCTTGATAAGAGCTTCCAATATTTTGGAATTGTTTGAATATTTTGTGCATCTAAAGTTGATTCTGAATCTGTATGAACCTGCAAATTTGTATATATTAATTTTATTCAGCTGATTGAAATGGATAAAAAAATTAAATTTAATTAGAAAATGAAAATATGAATAAAATATGAAGTAATTACATATGGAGATGGATAGGGATAACTCTGCGATGGACTTTGAGAAATATTATGGAATGAGATGGATTCTGAAGAATTGTCCATTTGGTATAATTATGAGATTTTCTTCGTGCATTTGAGAAAAATCAACAATAAATTTTGGTGTACAAACCAAAAATTATTTTCGATGCCTTAAAAAAGCAGTTATTATTATCTATGCTAATTTACTATTAACTGCACCTATGCGGTTTTATTACTGGATGCATTGGTGATGTTATTTAACAAACACACTAAATATCAGGAAAAAAAAGCGCAGCTTTATTTTTTTGAAGTGAAAAAGAAAAATGGTAAAGTGAAAAATGAGTGGCAAATGATTTTCGGAAATCTAATTTCATAAAAGGTTATTTAAATAGTAAAAGCTATCCATTATTTGATTATTTTTGCAAAATGTTTTAGTGATGGATTTGCATGAGAGACATACTTGCACCAAGATAGAACTGTTGAGCATGAAAATACTTTCAAATAACAACACTATTAAGAGAATCAGAATTTGAAACATCTTGGATTCACACAAAAACCCTGTAGTATAATAAAAATGTAAAATTTTAACGTAATAATTGTTGTTTTTTTACAGTTTCTGTTAGATTTAATACATGCACAGTACAAATTTTAAATTTCACTGTGCATTTTGCTAATAAAATCATTTATAATCTATATTCCTATTTACATTTAATTAAAATAAGAAAAAAAATCCATTCTTATGTTAAACCCTTGCTTCTTCTTATTTATGTGACTGCAAATATTCACAATTAGGTCTTTTCGTTTTAGATTTATAGGGTTTGTATTACTATATATATAGGCATATGACATCTAACCCATAGGACCACTTGTAGAGTCGGATCCCAATCCCTGTCAGCCCTTGGACATTTAAAAAAACAAACAGCTTTTACTAATCGGTGTGCATTGTTTAAAATAACACACCATTGCGCACTTTTAGGATAATGCACCGAGCGCTTATTGACAAAAAACACCGTTTGATAAAAATAATTTAATATTCATTTATGTTTATGTTAATCGGTGCTGCGAAATTGTGTGTATTGAAGCACGGGTCTCTATTTTTTTTTAAAGTTTGAAATGGATAAATTTTATTGATAGGAAACACGTCGGGCAAAGCCTAAATGACCATTACATTTTCCAAAAATGACGTAAGCACTCTTTCCACTTAAGGAATGGTTGCCTTGGTCGGTGTTTATGCATTTATGCTAATCATTCCTTCTTGTAGAGAGCATCCAATATTTGCCAGTCGATCCGCTTCCTTGTTTAATC